>CM076575.1:943871605-944329208 GCA_034641835.2 Pinus albicaulis
CAGCTGCAATCAAGATTTTAAAATGTTTAATAATAACAATATTAATATTAATAAAATTGACTAATTATACACTACAAAACTCATATATATGGAATATTAGCCTACTTATTTAATGTGTTTGTGAGAAAGTATAATCTTGATACTAAAATATAATTAAATGATTTGAACCAGACATTTATAAGAACATAACCACACTAAACACACTTATTCACTTTTCTTTCCTCTTATTCCTTGTCGCTATCTATTTTAATAGAAACTTATTCCAATATTGGTTTTAAAAAGTTAGCCAAAATGAAAGGCAAGTATGGATTCCCAATCTTCCGTAGTAGCTTATTTCAATATTGGTTTAAAAAAATTACCCAAAATGAAAGGCAAATATGGGTTATCATCACCAAGTCTATTACTTAAAATAAAATAAAATAAAATAAAATACAATAAAATAAAATAAAATAAATATATATATATATATATATTAAATTGAAAAAACATAATGTTATAAATTTTCATATGCTTAAACACCAATCCAAATCCATTTTAATCCTGAATATATTAAACTCCCACAAATTAAAATTCACAAAACTTTATTGAAAGTGCTCCATTGAAAAAACAACTTCCAACGCTGTCCGCTGGAAAGCTGTTGCCAAATAACTTGAATTGAATTTTATGCCTCAAACTCCTCACTAAGTTGCTGAGGGCATAATAACAAATGGCAGATTTAACAGAATTCTACATAATAGACTTCAGGCTGGAAAAGTTTTCCTACGTTAAAATATTCCGATAAATAATGTCGGTCTCTTAAACGATGACGGAGAGGTGGGCCAGAATAGCCACTTAAGCTTATGGTTCTTCGAATTTTGTAGGTATTAAAGAGTTTTGATAATTGAGTTGTTTTTAGTGTTATTTTTTGAAAGTTGAAAATAAAAATTTGATTTAGAGGTTTTAGAGTGATAAATCTATATACAATAAAAAAAAATCAGTTTAAATAATATAAATCAAAATTTGATATTAAATTTTTTCACTGAATTTCACCACTAAAAAAATCTAAAAAATCACTCTCATTAATAAACCGCCAGAGTCGTTTCAGGCAGCATTCAAGGCAGTTGAGCTGTGGCATTCTCATAAATTCGTATTGTTTATTGAAAATTTATTTCATGATAAATATGTATCTTAATTACGAGTTACTTCTTCGCGACTGCTAAAATACAGCCGGTGAAGTGCATGCGCCCTATCATTAATACTTCTTATTGCTTTTTATTAAATATTTTTTTTTATTTTTAGCTAACCAAATCTGAACGTTCTTAGTACTTCGTTAGCCCATTTATGTTGTCATTAACATGGAGTAAACATAATACTTTAATACTTACCAAAATGTGAATTTTATTTATATGGCCATGAAAACTACTTTGATTCCCTACCAAATATGTAGAATGCACATATCCAATTAATATTGCATTGGGGAGGGTGCCTCACAGTTACCAAAACTCGCCATTTTGACATTATAGTTCGGGTAACCTTCATTTTGACCATATAATTATGGTACCATAAAGTTTCAGGACAGGGTTGGACTTTTCATACACCAGGTTGGACTTTGCATGCATCTGGTTCTTTTTTCATGTTATCTCTTTAAGACATGCTTGAAGATGCTTTATTCTCTTGAAAAAAGGAGAAGATTGAAGAGGTTTGCTCAAGGTTTAGGTTTTATCAAAATCCACGTGGATACTGGGGGCAGTGGGGCTTTTTCACATATGGGAGCTGGGAAGATGCCATTTGTCCACCTTAAATTACATTAAATTAAACTTGCATAAAACAAATACATAGATGTTTTTGGGATTTTCACATGGAACCTTAAATTACATTAAATTAAAGTTACATCAAAAAATACTTTTGGGATTTTCACATGGAAACCGCGCGAATTGTCATCCTCTGAATGTATCCAGGCAAGACAAGATGGAAGAGCTTTGATTGCAGTTCCATCACTAAACATATAGCTATGATGGTTGGACATTTACAAATGGAAACTGCGTATCCAAGCAAAGATTGCCCGTGACGAAAGACTTTCAGAAAACAAAATGAATACCATTCAAGTCTAGTTTTTTTCAGTAGAAAAAACAACTGGTTTATATTGTCTAGTTAATTGGAAATTTTAAATTCTTAGTCGGTCAAATCTAGTTAGATGGCAAGGTTAAATTCTCCTGGCATAAACACAGGCTGGCGTTAGGTAATTGTACTGAGAATTTACACCTCTTATCTATTTTAAATCCTTCTGCCCGCGTTTGCCCTTAAGAGGTAACCATGTATATCTAGATAGGCTCTCTCTCTCTCCTGTAAACAGAAAGTTAAATTCCAATTTGTAACTTGAGAGATTCATTGTTACTATTCATTGTACATGTATCACCCATTCTCTATAAATGTCTAATACGAGTACCTATGTATGGGATTCATTTACTTTCATTTTAAATTTTCAATTTGATACGCCACCAACACAGGCATGGCATTGATTTAAGCTTAGATTCAAATATTATAAAATTGTCATTTTCCTTTTTATAATGCACCAACACAGACATGGCATGGATACCACCGTAATTTGAAACGTAATTTTATAAAATTGTCACTTTTGACTTACACACTTGTTGTAATGCCAGATTAGTTTCGAATTATAATAGTCATTTTATTATTACCGAATGTGTTGTATTTTCTTCTCCGAGTTTTTTTTGTAGATGTATGTAGAACATAACCAGCATAAATTCATTTTAAATACTAATTTTATATGAATTTAAAAGTATATAATTTTTCTAAATATAAATAGCAATTATTTAACTGTTTTGTATAACTTTTATTAGATTTTTAAAATTTTTATTTTGATTCATATAAACAAAATTTCAAGTCTGATGAAGTTACCACAAAGTTCTCTGCCAGCTTCGATGTCAATCGCTCTGTATTCAGACAGGATTCAGATTATTTGGTCGAGTTAATGGAGTGGGTGGAAGCAAAAAAAACAACTGAGCACCAAATAGAATAGCCTTGAAACCTGAACCATTCGAAGCCTGAAACCATTCAGCCATTGTTGCTGCGATTGACCTCGCCAAAACCTCCCTTCACGTGCTGACTGTGACCACGCTTTTACCATTTCATGCCCAAGTTTCCGCATCTAGAAATCGTACGCCCCGCGTCGTGCGACACCGCAGGTTTAAACGAAGGTCGCAGGTTCAAAGGGATTTTTAAAAGGATCGCAAGGGCACTTTCTTTGCTGCCAGTGTTACATGGTTTAACCATTGAAAATCACAAAGTGAGGTATAAAGTTAAAAGAATTTCGCTCATTAGTATTTGATTTATTTTGCTTTTCCCTTCGTTTAGTTTTGGGTTTTCTTCAGGCTCAGAACTTTCATATCCCCGTCGATGTTGTTTTTATCTATTTTGGTTGATGGGTATGCGATTAAAACATAAGTATATGTCGAATTTGATACATTTCCTCCGTAAATGATTAAATAAATGTTGTTTGCAATGCTATTACAATCCCAACTTATCAAAACATGAACTAGTTCAAGCTTCCTCATAAATTTTATTGGGAGGCTGAGTGGTTGAAGTTTCAACGCATATAATCATCCTTGTTACCGAATCTAGTTTATTTCTTCGTGATATTTCCTTCCCACAAAAAAAAAATGATGTGTGGATGATGGAATACTTATTTATTTCTTAATTATATATTTTTTTTGTAAATATAGTAGGACCTTTTTATTTGCTATTTATATTTGCAAAGCAGGTTACAAAAATATAAACTTCAACTATGGCCTCAACCTGCCCGAAGGAAACCAGGTCTGTTGGCCATATGAGTGCATGAAAAGCGTACCAGAATTGATAAAGTTTCATTCTTCTATAGTCCATGTGGGCTAGCTGTTCTATGGCATATCTATCTACATACTCATAAAAGAAAAAGAGTTCATACAAAATTGTAGCTTTCATTCAGCGATAACAGTAAGTAAACTACTATTCATCTGAGGAAGAAACATGAGCGGGGTCTTTAACATTGGACCCTGGTATGTCCACTTGTTGGAGCTGTTGTAGCAGTTTTTCCATTCGTCCTACTCTGTCGTCCAGCCTGCCCATTCGATCCGCTGCCTGGTACTCGGTAATCTTTATATGATAAAGTTGGTCCTGCATATCCTGCAGCTTTTCCATGATGCGACCTTCCAACTTTGATGCATCAATGTTTTGCTATCCAGGGGGAAAACTCTGCATGGCTTTTGCCAGCAGGCATTTAACTGTCCAATAGGTATCTATAGTCTGATGAAATAGGGCGAGGCGGCCACGGGTGTTTCCAGGATCAGTGATGAAGTCAAGAATTTCTGCTTCAGTTACATTGTCTTCTGGTTCAGTTTGAATCTCTCTCTCCCATCCTCAGATTTCCTCACGAGCCTTGGGGGAGTTCACTATAACATAACTGTCTGCTAAGTTTTCTACGAGCTCCTGTTTGGATTTCCTGCCTTTTTTCTTCGGCAGTGGCTCTGGTTGAATAGGCTGCTTCCCTTTCAAAGTCTGAGAAGTTGGGCGTCGTTTCCCCATACTCAGCAGAATCTGATACTGTGACAGAGATATACAGCAGGTTTTAGTAAGGGTCTGATTTCCATCATAAGGCCAGATTGCCTTTCTCTCATGGCCATAAAGGGCGGGACTGCGCTCGCAGTAGTAATTTAACCAAAGGAAATTGATTAGAGTTTTAAGCCTTTCACTGCTGGGGCTGGGTAGAATACCAAAACTATACCCCCTATTCCTCTCAATACAGGTCAGGAGCCTATCTATTAACCACAAATCAAAACATAAACAAAGGGTCCGCAACATATTTAACAGAGCACGGAGATACATGACAGGGGTCGCCAGCAAAGCAAAGAAAGGAATGATATTACAACTTTCTCCCAAGCAACACACTTGACGGTGCAAACTTACTTGACTATGCATGTTCCAGTGGGGTGAAGGATTCAATTCTAAATCAGTGCGTAAACCAGACTGAGTATGTCGCAAAAGAAAAGCTTCCCTAGACAGAGACCTGTGGGTAACATTACCTACATTAACCCTACCTTTCCCCTTCACACAGTAGGTAGCAAATTGAATCAAGGTGACATTGTTATCAGGGTGAATTGAAGAAACTCTACGACCGGTTGAGGCAGCATACAGAGGGTGGAAGGGGTCACAAAAGCAGGGCCTTGCCCGCTGATGGATGGGCAGTTTATAATTACAAATGTTATTAACACAATACTCTACCATTTTGTAAAACTTACAGTTCCAATCTAGAGCATTTGCTTTCATATGCAGGGAAAGGAGAAGGTTGTATACATACCAGCGTCTTGCCGAATTACTGAAAGGAGTAGCATTCCCAGTCTTCCTCCTCGGCCACTTCGAAGCGATTGCATGCAAAAAGCAGAGCATTACCATTTGAAAGGAGGGTGAAAGAGAACTTACCATGCATGAACCTTGCCGTCTTCCTTCTGACAGCCCAGGCTGTCCATCACACTTGATCAATAAAACTTGCTCGCTGATCATTAAAACTCGCTCGCTTGTATCATGCCATGGGCTATGATCCCTATGTATCATTATGGTTTTTGCTTGCGTGGAGAGGTAAAACACTACCATCGCATTACAATAATGATCAATGAGGTGCCAAGTGCTCACCCCGATCGGGGGTTATTTCTTAATTATATTATGTGAGCATATGTTTGAGTATAAAATTTCGAACTAAAAAATAAGTCTTAATTACTCTATTTTTAATGGTTAGTATAGCAAATTGGTTACTAGTGATGGTGTGTGCAAGATGAATCTAATGCACATATAAAATGTTTAAATTAATTACAAGTATATGTAAAATATGTATTATATAATTAGAATGTGTGGTTAAATATATTTATATAAATGGTTAATAAAAGGCAATATTGCTAGTTTTTTTTAAATAATTTGATATATCATAAGAATATTGTCTCCATTTAGTAAGTGTAACAATTGAATTTTTTTCTAAATTAGTTCTTTTTAGCAACCATTTTTCATTTTTTGAGAGACTATATTAATCCTACACTAAAAGTAAGTTCTACAACAAAGTGAAGCATTTCAAGGCATTTTTAAATTTTACTTATTCTTAGAAACAAGTTTTTATTTCTTCAAAAGACTATATAAATCCCAAACTAAAAGTGATCCGTACTGTAACAAGGAAAGTATTGTTTTTTCTTCATATATATCATATACCAAACATTTCAATTATTTAAATTCAATGCCAATAATTCAAATCTACTCATTTGTTTAACAATTTGCAAGGTTGTCAAACAAAAGACTAATGGAAATTAAGTTAAAAATTTTATATAGGAAACTTGTAAATACATATTTCAGAGGGAATTATTACTTAATGAACTTAATGATGTGGTGAGTCTTTTGAATTTGAAAGAATATGAGATTCTTTAAAAATAAATATAGTGATTACCAAATTTAAGGGAAAATTTATTTCACTAGATAAAAAAAAATGTATAACTATAACTTCATACAAATTTAATCAACTATAAGAGAAATTGTGACTGAAAAACCATACAATACACAAATACACACTCCATGAGAGGGTAAGGAACCCATTCAACTAATTTGATGTGTGTTAATATTTGAAAGCCTATTATACAAATCAAATAAGTTGGAAAAAAAAATTTCCTCATTACAAGCACCATATCATTTAAAATTTTAAAATGTGTACCTAAAATTACCATAAAACAACAGTAAGAAGAACTTTCTTAAAGGAAGAGCTTATCATAACTATAGAGAATTTCACAATTCCAAATAAAAGGTGGAAGAGATGTCGGGTGAGAATGAAAATGAAATTGTTGATAAGGAAACAAAAATAAATCAAGAGATAGAGGTTTTAGTGGATTTAGAGAACGAAGATGTTTTAAGGTCTTATCAATAATGAATGTACATTGTTATAATTTGTGGTGAAGAGAGGCGCAAATTATTTCAGTGTTTTCTTGGGAGAATGTACATGGAAATTTTAGCACAACAATAAAATATGGCACAAGGAGGGGTAAGAGGATTTAAAAAACTATATGTTTCCATAAGGAACATTTTTAATGCACATGCAAAGATGGATATCCATTTTCTTTTATGTTTTCAATTATTTTCATCAAATCTTAACAAATTTTAAACTAAAGAACTATTTTTCACTTTTGAACTATATTTTGCAATATATTTGATGGTTACATATGTTGAGAAACAACTAGATGAATTTAATCAATATTAGATTGCCACAGTCTAAGAAGATTGACATTGTAAACAGTTCTAGCATATCATCAATACATGCATGCTGATTTATTTCTTTTTCATTTATTATTTATGAATTTAATATTGATTAATCACATGAGTCCTCCATGGAGAATAATAGTTATATTAAATAATACACTCCTAATTGTGCAAGAACGAATCTACACTAGACACTTTGTATGTCTTTAAAAAAATTGTTAAAAAAAAAAAAATCATAACCTTCATGTGAGAATTGAAAGAATAAATTTGTGAGGTTTCTCAAAGATAGGGATCATCATTTAGGATTCAAAGAAACATTAAATATTATATATAATGATGAATGTTATGAAATTTTAATGTTGTTAAATATATGCTTAACAAATAATGTCTTTTGAGAGATAGTGGAATGACCTATGTAGAGTTTTCCGACGAAACGTTTCAGACTTCTATGTGAGTCCATCTTCAGGAAATGCCCAATACTTTGAGAGAAATGGAGAGGTGCAGAGCTAGGAAAATTAGTAGTTATAAATATTTATATTGTGTGTAAAAATTCTATATAAGGTAAGTTTAGTGAATTCTTAAAAGAAAAAATTTAATAAATATATTCTTCTCGATTCCTGCACATTGGAAGTAGGGATATTCTTTCTCCTTCTAGATATTGACATATTTTCTCTCTTTTAAATCATACTTGGAATATCAAACATTAATCAAACTAATTTTTGTATTTTTAGAGAACCTATGTGAAAACCATTTTGCTAATCCTTCTTGTAAATAAATTTCCATGAATTGTAATTCATGTAAATAATATATGGAAATTATGTTCCAATGTTTTTCTTTGGTTAAATCACATCCTTAGTTTTTATGGGTTATCTTAAACTGTTACAATTCAAAGACGATTCATAATTTGCATGAATTAAAGTGCTTTCGAAAAAATAAAATAGACCATGGTTTCAAGTAGTTTTCAATAATTTGCATGATTTAAAGTGGTTTTCAATAATTTGTATGGTTTCAAGTGGTTTTCTCTAGTTTTTTTTACATCTCATTTTTTAACTACATGGTATTTCTTTCAATTCTTATTTTATCTTAGTTTTATTGTTTCATTCTCCATTTTTTTTTCTTGTTTTCAATCATATTTCTTAATCCATATAATATAGAGTAGGTAATATGAGAAGCGAGACAATTTGAATTACATGTATTTACACGAAATTCTTGTTCTCTCAATGTCTCGCATATTTTTCTCATCATTTCTCTATATTTCTCTGGTATTTCCTTTGTGGATGGAAATTTATTTGCTTTTCTATATCCAATTCTCTAATTTTGCATATTTTTTGTGAATCATTATGTAATTTCCATGCTCTAATATTTCTCTATGAAAGAATGTTTGTTGTTTTTTCCTACAATTGAATTTACAAATTAATCTATTTGTTGATAGTAGAAGATTTTGATCGAGCTATAGGCTTGACCGAGCCTTTGAATCATATCATTTACCATTATTACCATTAATAAAGGTTGGTAAGGGGTTTAGCGGATTATACTTTATAATGGTTCAATTGAGTCATTGGTTAACCACATATACCACTTGACCAAGGGTTACTTTAACGCTCGATAAAAAAATTTGAATTTCTGATTTAAGTGCTCGATCGAGCGTTTAAATCACTCAATCGAGCTCTTAAAGTCCTAAAAATTACAGTGTCAACACCTCTTCTGTAGATTTCTCTGCAAACCCATTTTGTACCCTATCAGATTTAGGGCATAAATTTTCCTTAAGTGGCGGAGTTGATCATGATGGATTCGTGAAAGAATCCTCTATCCATTGGCATACAAATTTGACATTTTCAAATTCATATGATATTTTTCATCTAATTTATTTTAAATATAACGCTTAAAGTTTTTTTGGACAGTTTCAAAGGGGATGTTGGAGAGGTAAATCCCCTCTGCGGACAGAGGCGATCCCTACTAACCTAGATCGGGTCTAGCAACAACCGAGTCACGCTAAGACGCAAGATCCTAATTGAAAAAGACGAAGATGTGACAAGAAGCCTATCTTAAGTCCTACGTTGCTATCGTTTGTAGAGAAGGGGGCACTTCCATCCCTTGCTTTGGCAAATCACAATTATCCCACTCGAAGCGATCGAACACCTACACGCACAAGAAGAAACAACAAACACATAAGCGTAAAACTTAATACATGCAATTATGTATCAGTTAGAGAAGATACAACTCATAATATAAAACATGAACATCTGGGTGGAACCAAAATCGAAGTTAGCTATTATTTATCAGAACAAAGAAAGATACAACTTGAGCTCTGACATTGGATCTTCCCTCAGCAGGTCGACAGAGGAGTACGTCTCGGTAAAGCTTTTCGGGACAAGGACAAGTCTCTCTCTCTCTTCGGTTGTCTGACGATAATATCCTTACAATTGATTCGGCTCTATTTAGGCTACCAATACTACTTTTCTCAACCATTCAGCCCCTTCATCAATGGAATATGGTTATATTTATAGAGGAGAGGAGGAGGTTGGTATCCCTACAATAGTGGAAGGGAGGCCTTATCCCATGGGAGGTTCCCCATAAGGTGGAAACAAGAGGCCAATGGAGGAAGGTCGTGGTTATTCAGTCGAAACCACTCCTCATGACTCATCCATGAAGTTGTTGCAATCGAAACTTCACCTCCTTTTTGAAAAAACTTTCCATAAGCAGATTGACGCAGGTGCTTAACTGGGACAGAGCGCTAACTGGCGCGGGCTCAGTTTTAATGTTCCTCATTGGCATGAGGACATAATGGGCTACCAACACCAAGGAAAAAATAGGTGTTTTTAGGGGTCTGCTCAGGAAATGATCAACAGAAGGAATGTTGTCCTCATGGCAAGGGCTGCAATGATGGTATTTGCAAGGCACGACACTACTTATTGGTCAATAAAACAACCCTCCAATGAGTGAGATGGGGATTGCAGGGATGGTGAAAAATTACTGTGTAATAGATGCCCCCTAAAGCATGAGGCCTGAGAGAGAGAGAGGGGTGAAATGATTTACAAGAACGTGTCCAACTGAAAACACTGCCGTCAGAAAACCTACATAGACAAGTACAACTGATATCTCAAATACATGATATATGTGGTATGGGTGCAGCCATCCATAACAGAGTATACAATAATCAAGATCCAAGGCATGGACGCAGCCATCCAGTAAGGACCGATAAATAGACTCAGGTATGGTCGCAGCCATCCAATAAATGAGTCATGTAACCAATCATAATAATCCACAAAATCGCAGCCAAGATTCTTAACAGACAAAATCCAAGGTCTTGCACTCCATCTCGACCCGAACAAAGTACAAATTCAAGCATGTGAATAAGTGAGCTGAAGTCGAACATGCAAGAACACCGTTTGATTACCAACCAATGATGAAAGCTGTTAACAGATGCGAGAGGAACCACCAATAATGACAATGGCCCTCAAGGTACTATAGGTACAATCCACAGAATGTGAATAGTGAGATGGCGTCGGACACCCGCAGAATCATCAGATCAAAGGTCAATGATGAAAGCCTTGCGTCAAATGCAAAGAACCTGCCATTGAGGCATGCAAACTCCAAGGTACTGGAAGGGAGTCTCTAGATCAACTTCCTAGATAATGGGCTGAAGTCGATAGGAAGTGACCTTGATCGAAGGTGGGCCATAGTGTTTCCCACATCATCGATGCGAGACAAAGGAAAATAATTTTTGTGAATCAGGATCAGATGAGAATCAGAGGAAGGTTGAAACTGCAGAGGTCAGCTTCTCTTGAACATATCGGCGGCACGAGAGTGGATTTGGCAGTATTTGACATCAAAAGATCAGAGGTCATGATGACGAGGCAAAGAGCAGATGAGAGGTCAAAAGGGATTACCCAAACCCATGGAGGCAAATAGATAATGAGATGAGATGTCCCCAACCCGACATGAATGCAGACAAGTGCCATGTTCAAGAGTGACATACTCCCGACACGACGATGATACTGGTTCCATTTTTCTCCACCATTTCTGGCGAGTGCCCCAATTATGTTTGAGAACAAGCTTGAAGGGGATATCATATGCTTGTAATATAAGTTCTTCCTTCGGACGAATCCATCCTAGTGTACATTTAACGAGACCTAGGAAAGAGAAACTAAAATATCGTCATTACGACTGGATCCGATGTCATCAGGGTTTAACAAGTCTGACAAAGAAAGAGCTCGGTGTCTTTTCATGTTTAGAGAGTTTGAAAAGACAGCAGAAAAGTAAACTCCAAAATTCCCTTTTCGTGAATAGTTCCTCAGATCCGAAAAGGTAGAAAACTATATCTAAGAAAACGTCCTAGTCGCGATAGGCTAGGGTATTCCTTTTTCGTAGATAATCTATCCCAGCCCGAAAAAGGGGTAAACGTATACTGGGTATATGTCATTTCGTAGCCACTTTAACGAGATCAAAACGATAAGCGACTCAGCAATCTTTTCTTGTTTAGAGAGTCAAAAAGGAGCTGAAAGATGACTCCTCCTGGAGGAACGAGTGGTAAAAAGGGAAGCAACTAAAGGAGCTGAAAGATGACTCCTCCTGGAGGAACGAGTGGTAAAAAGGGAAGCAACTGGTTCCGGTAATGGTGGAACTACTCAAAACAAGTAAAGGTTGAGAGGGTGGCTAACAAGACCACTCATTGCAGTGGTTCCTTAGGAATGGGTAAAACAACCAAGTGAAGGCATATGATCGGCTAAGCAGATAGTGACGATGGAGTGAGAAAACCAAGGCTCATCTGGCAAAAACAGGCTGATAAAATGGCAATCACAAGAGGTAAAATGGGAATGGTTTAATTTTTACACAAGCTTGAAATTGGGAAACTCTGCTTGAAGTTGGTTTCATTTTTACACAAGCTTGAAACAAATATAAACTATGCTTGACACTGGTTTCATTTTTACACAAGCTTGAAATGGAAAAAAACTATGCTTGAAATAGTAAGCATGCCCCTGGCATGGTGACTCAATTCAAGGTACATGCCCCCCAAGCTTCAATCTATAGGAAATGGAGTGAAGGTTCAAAAATGAGATCAAGAGAAAGACTCGACTGGGATTTTACGATATCTTCAAAGACTCGAATTGAACGGGAATGTGTTTCATTGTTTTAACGAGGTTGACACATTAAAAGAACTATCCTCATAAGAGCTTGTTTCATTTTTTAAGGAGCTTGACACAAGAGAATGAACCATGCTCCAACGAGCTTATTTCATTTTTTAGGGAGCTTGACACAAGAAAACGAACTGTGCTCCGACGACAATTCATCATGATGAACAAGAATTCATGGCTTCCAAGATTTCTACACCGGATGGGAGAACAACATCTCGGAAATCAGGACCCAATGCCCCCAGCACAGGATGTACAACGGCACTATCACTGAGTACAAGCACCGGGTAGGTAGCCACACAATTGACCTACGGTGAAGCAAATACAACGGGTGGACAAAAAATAGGAAGGGATGATGGCGGGCCAGATGCCACATCAAGACCAAATAATGAAAGCTGGTCAATGGTCACGATCCGTCCTTCATGTGGAAAACAGACCACACGAAAAAGGGAGGAGACAAGCGCTCCTATGGCATAGGTGTAATCACGCCCCAAGAGCATATTGAAATCCAAGGGGCCTAGAAATCCATCACATCCATATGGACAGTTTTGCCTCCCAAAGTAACAGGTAACCTTGGAAGGATCCCTAATGGTTGACTAGTTCTTCTATTAAATGCCAATAGATTCTGCGTAATAGGCACAAGCGGCGGCAAATCGAAAGCTTGCCAAGTAGTTGAGGATAGAACACTAACAGATGTGCCTTCATCTATAATAGTGCTAGGTACAACCAGACCAGAGGTTTGTACCGTTATCTCAAAAGGCACATAAGACGGAAGGCAGTATCTTGCAAATCGACTCTAGTCAAAGGAAGCGACCAAACTATTCAGAGGGGCTACCATCGAACTAAGATGGTCTTCCCCTGGTGTTACAGAAGAAGAGGAGCATCCTCTACGACCTCCATCTCGAAGGCGGGAGGAGTATCTTTAAATATATCCATCATGGGAGGCAGAGGAGCAGCTTCTTGAGGTATAGGGACAGGAGAATATTTCTTCAAGTTCGAATAATCTAAAGAAACAAGAAGAACCTGAGGGACGTGAGGTCCACTCTCAACGGAAAAGACCTGGTGCACTGTAGACAGGGCCAGCTAAACCGATCCCATGACCAATGGTTGGTCAGGGATGGATTCGTGAATTTGACTTTCTGAGGGAGTGGGATTGACCAAGGATGACTCTTGACCAATCGTAGGATCAACTAGCGGAGGACTCAAAGATGGTTGTTTGTAACTAGTTAGAAGGCAAGGTACAGAAACATTTGAGTTGTCCAAAACTCGCTTGGCTTCATCCATATACAGACAAAGGTGAATGGCATGATTCCCCCCACACAAATTAGAGGGATTGGTAATCTTACCCTGCTTTTTAGGAGCCTTACCAACACCAGTTGAAGATGTGCCCCCAACTTGACTCCCGGAAGCCAAAGGCAATGACGGACGGCCGTTGGACCATACTTCGAGCACCTTGGGAATGCCAAGGCAGTCTCGAATAAGATGGTGTCATGTGCACAAAATGCAAGGGAATTTGACTTGCCATGGAGGGTTGGAAGGTTTATCAATGGAATCCTTCTTAGGCGCAATAGCCGTAGAGCTATCCTCTCCTTTATCTAACTTCTTCTTCTTTTTCTTCTTCTTCTTCTTCTTAGCCACCTGGTTACTTGAATTGAGACTTTCACCAGGTGAAGTAGAAGAGGAGGACGAAGAAATAGGCGAAGAAGGGGAGAGGTCCACCTGGGAATCAACATGATGTTGTTCAGGCAGAGGAACTGATTGAACAGTAGCTGGGACATTCAGGACCACAGAGGTTGAAAACAACCAAACAGGAAACCCAACAGTTAACCCACGAAGGAACAACGTTGCCATATAAGGAGCACCAACATTACCAAAGGAGGAAAAGGACCAGGATTCCCTTCGGAGGGGATTACTTGGTTGGTGAACTTCGGAAAAGTTTCCATCATAAACAACTTAAGAAAAACACCTTAAGGAAACTAATTTTAACCAGGAATATTTCGTGGGCAGTTAATTTTAAAACATTGAAACAAAACTCTATCATTTCATCGTTTAAGAGTCGAGAAACAGGTAAAAGATGACTCTATCGCTTTCAGATTGAAAAAAAGCATGAAAGGACAAGCGCTTGATGATCCTTCAAGTTTAATGAGTCAGAAAAGATTGAAATGACTACTCTGGAACTCTAGGAAAAAATGGTGTACCAGATATCCATGAACTACAATATACACCTTGGTTAAAAAATAAAAGAGAAATCAACCAAGGACTTGACGTACGTGCAAGTAATCTCCCCGAATGCCGTGTCCGGTGTATCACGTGTATACGGTGGCAGACTCGGCTTCCTACGGATAAAGGATAGCAACCTAGTGGGGTCTCCCTTTATATACGTGACGGTACAGGGAGCACAAGTCCGTACTAGCACTATCTAAATCCAAGAGGTGAACGACAGCTACTAGGTTTAACGATGTCTGAACAAGTCACTAGCCTAGACCACTAAAATGTGAGCATTAAGTTTCAATTCTTCCTTAGGTTAATTCAATAAATTTTACAGTTGATCTTCAATTATGTATTGGTTTCAAGGCACTACCGCATGTCATTTGACAACCTCCTATATGCAACTATATGAGGAGAAAAAGAGAAAGAAAATTCTTTCAATTCGATGAATGCTATCTAGTTAAGGGAAGAGTTTCAAACAATGATGCAACAAACAAAAATACTGAAAACAAAATATTTTCCAAACTAGATTACTTTCACTATCCAAAAGTAATTTCAAACATTCAACGATGCGAATAATGTAATGTAATCTATGCAAAATCCTCTCTTTTTTTTGAGATGATAATAATGCACTCAATGCATTTTTCGATGAAATGAGAATCTACTTAATGCATGCTTTTAATGAAAGAGAATGCACTCAATGTGACTTTTAGCTTTCAATCATTAAACAATGTAATCTAAGTTCAATGATGGATCTCAAAAAATACTTTTCAATGCAATGTGATCTAATGCATTTTAACGAAAAGAAAACTTTGAGACGAAAACTAAATGAACGAAAATCTCCTTAATGGAAAGATGAATGCAAAAAGGATGCAAACAAACATTAAGAATGCAATTGTTGTTTTAAACACTTTGTAACGAAATTCCTCAAAAGGCTACAACACATATGAGGTCAAGCACAAAAATGACTTCCAAAGAATGAATTCAAAACAAGGCATTCATTCCCTTTTAGATCAAACAATCAAGAAAGAAGACATCTTAGCTGAAAAATGAGAAATGTAATCTATGCTCATACAGAAAAAAAACTGGAAGGGAAAGACACACTCGTGAAGGATTTAGGGAAAAAGTCTCAATTTTCACACACCCTGAAATTGGCACGACTTTGGTAGGTGAAACTAGCAGCAACTGGCACAACTTGCTAACTAACAACAAGCACTAATGCTTGAAAATGAAAAAACAAAGAATTTCTCCCAACCAAGACCAGACTCACCACTTCAAGAAAAATCTAAAATAAACCCAGAAGCAAAGTACTGACCAAAAGAAACTTCTGAACAAGGGAAAACCCTAGCACATATAGGAGATGGTGCGACTGTCTGGTTGTAATCCGTGCCAGACAGGGGATGGCACGAGTGATGAACTGGAAACCTGTGCCAATGGGTGCGACTGTCAGGGTGGAAACTGTGCCAATCAAACCAACCATGAAAAGATGAAAATTTCGGAAAATCAGAGGTCAGATCTGATCCTCTGGGGCTGAACATAGGTTTGACACTAGAAAAAGATGAACCATAAGAGCTGATCAAGAAGACAAGACCAAAATCAACCGAAAAGACAAGACAAACTCCAATCAATGTCTCCCCAGTGGAGTCACTAGTTTGTTGGAGAGGTAAATCCCCTCTGCGGACAGAGGCGATCCCGACTAGCCCAGATCGGGTCTAGCAACAACCGAATCATGCTAAGACGCAAGTTCCTAATTGTAAAAGATCAAGATGCGAAAACAGACCTATCTTAAGTCCTACACTGCTATCATTTGTAGAGAAGAGGGCGCTTTCGTCCCTTGCTCTTGCAGATCACAATTCTCCCGCTCGATGCGATCAAACACTTGCACGTACAAGAAGAAACAACAAACACACAAGCGTAAAACCTAATACATGAAATTATGTATCAGTCAGGGAAGATACAACTCATAACATAGAACATGAGCATCTGAGTGGAACCATAATCAAAGTTGCTTATTATTAATTAGAACAAAGAAAGATACCACCTGAGCTCTGACATTGGATCTTCCTTTGGTGGGTTGACAAAGGAGTACGTCTCGATAAAGCTCGTCGGGACGAGGACAAGTCTCTCTCTCTTCGGCTGTCTGATGATAATCTCCTTACAATTGATTCAACTCAATTCAGGCTACCAATACTACTTTGCTCAACCGTTCAGCCCCTTCATCAATGGAATATGGCTATATTTATAGAGGAAAGGAGGAGTTTGGGATCCCTAAAATAGTGGAATGGAGGCCTTATCTCTTGGGAGGTTCCCCATAAGGTGGAAACAAGAGACCAAAGGAGGAAGGCCGTGGTTATTCAGTCGAAACCACTCCTCATGACTCATCCACGAAGTTGTTGTAATCGAAACTTCGCCTCCTTTTTTAAAAAACTTTCCATAAGCAGATTGGCGCGGGTGCTTAACTAGGATAGAGTGCCAATTGGTGCAGGCTCTGTGTTAATTTTCCTCATTGGCACGAAGACATAATGGGCTACCAGTGCCAAGGCAAAACCAGGTGTTTTTAGGGGTCTGCTCAGGAAATGATCAACAGAAGGAATGTTGTCCTCATGGCAAGGGATGTAATGATGGTATTTGCAAGACATGACACTACTTATTGGTCATAGAAATGACCCTCAAATGGGCGAGATGGGGATTGTAGGGACGGTGAAAAATTACTGTGTAATAGGGGATGAATACAAAATCAATAACATAAAATATACATAACGAAAAAAAATAAAAAACTACCACTATATTCATTTACAAGTCCTCTTCAAAATGGTACTTTTGGTTTTTAAATTTATTTAAAGAGTTGAAAAAAATCTTACGTGAACACATGTTTCTCCAAAATGCAATTGAAATATTACTTTGCCAACTTCGAAAAATAATAGAAAATATAATTTTGCATAAAAATATAATTTTTTAATATCAAAAAACTAGTTCTCTCTGTGATGATAATGCTTATATATATATATATATATATATATACAAATTTTATACTAAATTATTCTACGTGAACGCACACATACTTCTTAAGTTTTGTCAAAATTTGCAAGGACATATATTGCATTTAATGGAAAATTGAGAGATTATATGACACTAATTTTTTTTTTAACAAATACTATTTAGGATAAAAAAATTCTCCACATATTTTCTTTTTACTCTCACTCAAAATTCACAATGTTTATATGAATTTTTAGGGCTAGAATTTGATAAAAGAGGGAAAACTTGAAATTTCATCGTCACATTTGGCCAAAAAGTGTAAGACATCTTAATGCTTTCACCCCTTGTCATGAACTTCTTCTCCATTCATGTAATATCCATAGTTTTTGTGTACATTGTTGTGTTGGATAGGGTCCTTGAACCATTTTTGATAAACTATAGATAAGAATCCATCCCGTAAATTTAAGCCACAAGCACAATAAGTAGGAAAACGGTTGAGGTTCTTTAAGATACTCTATAAATTCTCCCTTTTAATAGGCACAAGGTTAACAACATAAATTTTCATTGAAACATTAATAATAGTGGGTTGAGTGACCATGGTTACAGAGAAAAGTGAGAGAAGAAGGTGCTGCAATGTTCAGAGTCTATGTGTTAAATGAGTCCCTTAATGCAACAAGTTAAACATATTTACCACCCATAAATTTACTACTGTAAGGATTGAATGGAATGATTCAGTTGCAGACAATCATATACGAGAGGAAAAGTTAATTCAAGGCTTGGAGATAGTCAAATCGAGCCTCCTTCCATAACCCTGGAAGTGACTTAGAAATGAACGTCGGGCTCCATCAAGTGATCCAGGAGGATCTAGAAAACCCAAGGAGAATTTTGAATATATACTCATGATAATCCTAGGTAAATGATGTCTTTATTTTTAATTAAATATGCTCAAATATTCGTAAAATAGAAATTGAAATTTTGAAAGGATTTTTTCCTCAACAATTCAAAAATTCAATTTCTAATTTCATATTGAAGTTGATAGATTATTCTCATCCCTAAGGTTTTGGGGATAAGGACCTTCAAAGTAGAGATTGAGATATTTCCTCCATAGAAATCTCATGAGAAAATTTTAAGGGATATGAGAATTATTTCCTCCTTAAAATTAGAGATAAGGAGATATTTCCTCCTTAGTTTTAGGATCTTAAGAGCTATTTAATGTCATTCTATGTATAGGAAAGGTAAGGAGAAAGATATTAAGGAGAGATTTTGAGTGCTTGGAAAAGTAATTTTCAGGCAGAGCTTGGATAACTCATGAGTCTTTTAGAGCATGGATGTATAGTTGAGAGTTCTCGGCTGGCCACCTTGATGTAAAAGTTGATGTAATTTTGTCTGTATTTGGAAATAAAATATATCGATTCATCCTGTTGGAGATGAATCCGGAGAGGTAGCCCAGTGGAGGGGGTGAACTCTGTTATAGATTGTGTTGTTCTCTTTCTTTTGAATGTTTGCTTATGTTATTGAATATATTTTATTAAAGCATTCAATTAAATGATTTTGTTAATCATTTTTCCATATACATATTTTTAAATTTTAACCTGAGTTAGAACTAAAGGTTCAATTTCAGATCAAGTTTGGTATCGAAGCAAGTTCATTATCTGGTTTGGTGGGTACATCTTCGAGCTTTAGCTCAAGCAAGCAAAAGAAGGAGAAGGTAAATTTTTTTGATTCAAAATTTCATCTTTTGATTCCTTTCTTCAACAAAATTGGGAAACTTTCTTAACCATGAAAGGCATGATAGAACAAATGTACAAGGATTTTTAGTTGTGTAAGTAGATAAGTGAATTGAAAGAGAAGAATTCAGCACTTCGAGAGGAGAATCTCAAGCTGAAAAGATTGCTCGAAGCCACAAAGGACAGAGATGTTTTGAAAGAACCATTGAGGGATTCTTTCTATCCGCCATGTGAGAAGTGTAGTTCTCATGGAAAATCATCTTCTACTTCATCATCGACAAAGAATCAAGTAGATAATCAAGTGTCCAAGGAGGTACAAAGAATTTCATTTTCTATACCTTCTGATAATGATGTTAATGTTGCGTCATTTGCAGATTTTGAAAATCATACCATGGGGATTGGTATGAAATTTTTGAAAAATGTGGGATATGACGAAAGAGGCCATGGGGTTAATGGTCAAGGTATCATTAATCCTATTGAGGTGAGGGGAAAACCTCATCAGGCAGGATTGGGCTATACAGAAATTGGAGAGAGTTCCAAATCTACAGAGGTAAGAAAGTTGAATCATGTTTATGGAAAGCAGTCGCCATGAATAAATGGGCACTTTAGGAGAAGAGTTAAATCTTGTTCTCCTAATCAAGGTTTGAAATCATTTCTGCCAAGGAATTGATGAGTGAATTTTTTTGTTCATTGTGGAAGAAATGGACACTGGAAGGAGAATTGTTGGGATCTATATCCAGAGCTTCGACACAAGAAGAATAAACATTTCTCACAAATATATCCTCTAAAGTTGTTAAAGGAACCTACAACAAAAGCACAAGAAAACAGTATTCATGATGAAACAAAGCCAATCAAAGAAAATCCACTCACCTGGTTGCGTGAGAAACGGATATCATTTATTCTTAATTAAAAAAAATTCTTCTCAAATTTGTTTATGCATGAAAGTCTGTTGAAACTATGATATTATTGAGATAAATGTTTCAAAGGAACAATATGAACTATGATGATGAGATGGAACAAAGTCCTTTTCAAATTCGATCCTCAACAGATTGCAGGTTGTAATTCGTGATATCATTTTTTTTTGTTGAATCATTGATTGTTGAAGTCGATGAATATAATTTTACTATGAATCTTCTAATGATATAACGACTCTGATGATTTCTATTTGGGAACGATGAGAATCGAGAGGACGCTCACACTGTTGTACAGTTGGAATTATCTTCAAGTTATCTTGCATCACATATTCAGAGGCGGAATGGACATAGTTTAGATTTGTAGAAATTTGATCATAAGGAATATGCCATTTGTTTTTTTTTATGCAAACAAATGAAGTCAATGGGTCAATTCAACTTGAAGTTGCTTCAGCTGCCAAGAGAGTGTTGGATAGTGAATTTTCATCAGTATGGGAAGATAAATTTTCAGAGGAAAGCCTATTCTATTTAATTCTTGATGGTGCCATGGAGGCATATTAGATTTCAGTGTAATGAGATTGGGCATCAGTTGAAAATAGGGAGCATACACCAACCATGGTTGACATAGGTGCTCAAGTTTGTAGTGAAGGAAATGATGAAGCAAGAGGAATTCTAGAATACAGAATGCCTAGCTCGGTGGAATACCCTGCAGTGAACTTTCTCGTAAAGGGAGAGGCTTATATGGAAATGAAGATTACATGAGAATGCAGTATTTCCCAGGTGCTTTTGATGGTTATAAAGGTGCCATATTTCCTCGTTAGGAAAGGAAAAACATACTGAAGGCATATCTCCCCAAGAATTTTGACAAAACTTCACAAGCAATAAGCCATCGGTTTTCTGTGGGAAACAATCCTGAAAATGATTCAGTTAGCCCATCACCTCCAGTTCTTAGGAAGAGATCTTCCGGAAATTTGAATTTTGGTGTCATTCCAACAAAGCGCATCCGTAGTTCCACTGTTGCAGCAAGACGTCAAGCAAGAGTTCCCAATGAAGGTACAATTGTTGCTTCAGGAATTGGAAATAATACAAAGGCCTCCAGTAGAGATACCAATTCACAACAAGAGGCCTTCAACACATCAGGAGTTCTATCTCAACTCTAGAAAACTAGAGAGGTTGATTTGGCAGATGCTTTTAGATGTAGTAATCATGTATCCAATTGTAGTTCTGTATAAATTCCTATATTGAATTTGTTAGATGGCTTGAAAGTCAACATTATCCTTTAATGTAGGTGACGGATTCCAAGATCGTTGGGATTGGTGTGCCACGAAGGCAACACGTTAGTGCACAACATGGGCCTGTAATGATTTCACCACATCGTATTCATATATAGTCAGTCACCGTAGAGATGATGAGCACTGTGGACAATTGGATGTCGTAGATTGGAAACAGTTAACACACCGTCGGAGCCAGTGAGTTAACAAAGCAAAAATGTGTCACAGGACACGGAGCTGAACACTGTATCGTCGATTTCTCAACATGATGAACTGTCGAACGTTGTGCTGAGGTCAGTGGTCTTCTATACAAATAGTAGAAGGGAACAGAGTATTAGCAGGCAGTCGAGCGTTTCGACTGATGTCGCACACCAAGACTTCAAACGGTCCAGGAGCATGTCACTATGTGAAGAGTCAATGTCAAAGTCATTCTTCGCTGCTGGCCGTGAATGTGATCCAGATGTTTGTTAGAATTGTTGGGTTGGTTGAGGAGATGATGTTTCAGATCCCAGGTCTGGGCATTGTAAAGATTATGCAGGGGTTCTAATGGAACCTCTTGTCAGCATTCAAGGTTTTGTGCATCTGGTACCCATGCAGATGGTCACTACTCTTGTGAGGCATGTGTGACGATAGAATAGACAAGAACACACACAAGAATTTCATGCATAGTGATGTTACAGAGGCCTTGTTTGAGGTACTGGATGCGATTCATCTACAATCAGTTGCTCTTTCACAGACAACGTCATTATCACATGTCCCACTACCAGTACCTGAGTATGTTTTCAATTCATTTCCCATCAGGAATCATAAGAACACTGAGAAAAATGAAAATGTAAATGATGAAACAACACAGTGCTACATTTACCTTGCAGAATATGAGGAAGGAGATAAGATCAGGGTTTTTCACTGTCTGATCCAGGTGGATATAGGTGGTCACCTGCCTATTCCCCTTAGGTCCCCACCATTGTCTCTTTTAGTTTTTTAGGTTTGGCACAACTTACTATTTTTAGCAGTTTTTTGGGTCATGAACTCTCGGAGTAGTTTTGAGGCCCTAAACGACATTTTTTAGGAAAACTAAGAGCAACATGGGTCCAAGAGCAACATGGGTCTAGGATAAACATGGGTCGAAATTTGTAGTCCTCAAATAAATCTTTCTAACGAGGTATGGTTCACATCAAATGGAGATCGTATGCCAAAGTTACATCCCCAGGAAGTTGAAACACCAATTTACCCAAATGGGGCCCATAGTTTTGGTGCTTCATCTCCTAGGGTTAGGGTTTTGGATGTTTAGGGTTTTCCATTGTTTATAAATAATAAATAGGCCCTTGAGCCTCATTGTAACTGAGTTCAGAGGCCTGTAGCCGCCACATCTCTTCTCAGAGATAGCTACTACCACCCTAGCTAGTTTATTTCGATTTTGTCTGTAAGCAAATTTAATTTATTTGATATTAATGAAATGAAGTGTTATTGCTGCTTCATCTTTGTATTTATGGTTATATATTTATTCTATGGCGTTCCTGCATAAATCGGGATCAGTGGTATCCGAGACGGTCTGCTTTTTCTCGATCCTTCTTTACATGTCCCCAACGAGGTTGGGGTATAAGGAGTTAGGTCTTGATCTGGTGGAACCTTTGCAAGATCAGCCTCACAAACCCCAACGAAAGCCATGGGGGATGAAAAGAAAAGATGAGGGAGCAGGAGCTCCTATCAAAATATTGCTCGAGGAGGCCTTCGAAAAACAAAGGAACGCGGTGATGGATAACTTTTCCCAGATCCTTCAACGGCTACCCACGGACGACGCATCTACATCCAGCAGCCACTCTGGAGGTGCGACTCCCTTTAAGGTACAAGTAAATTTTGACATTCCCATATTTGAGAGTCAAATAGATGCAGATGTTGTAGATAGATGGTTGAATCTATTAGAAGGATATTTCTCGGTTCATGACTTTTTTGACTGGGAGAAGATTATTTTTGCACTCCTTAAAGCTAACCCCCATGTCAAGGACTGGTGGGAAACATACTGTGAGAAAAAGGACAAGATAAAACCCTCTCTATTCTTAGTCGTACCCACTTGGAATTCTTTCTAAGATGCCATCAAGGAACAATACTATCCCATGGGGAGATATGAGGACAAGCACATACAATCAACCATGCTGCGACAACAAAGGGATCAAGATGTGCATGAGCTGAAGAATCAGTTCCATATCCTGCGCACAAAGTTGGGTATCAAAGATTCAGAGAAAAATCTGGTGCTAAAGTATAGAAGTTTTTTGCATAGATACATTCAGGAGGAAATGGAATTCCTCGACGTCTCCTCGCTTGGTATGGCATACCGGTATGCTGCCAAGATTGAGAAGAAATTCAAATATAAGAAGCGAGACTTTGGATCTGCGAATCAAAAGAAAAGGAAAGGTGTTCCCAAATTGTGAAAAAAAGGACAGAGCCAAGGCATAGTAGCTCAAGATAGCCTTTCAAAGCCATAAGAAAATAACAACACTGCAAACCAAATAAGGACACGGGAAAGTGGTGTGAGTTCCATAATAGCTCCACTCACAACACAAGTGAGTGTCGGGCCAAACAGTTGCTGGTGGTTGAGATGAGGGCTTTTGAGTCAGATGCATGCTTTGACTCTGAATCAGAACCTGATAAGGGGAATGACAAAGGGAAACAGATTATTGATGTGGAGCCCAATGCCACTATTGCTGTTGAGTCTCAAATCTGCATCTTTTCCATACATCTTCCTAGACCTTTTTCATCCACCTAAACCTTCCAAGTTGTCAATATCATTGTATATTAATTGCAAAAGAGCATCTAACATGGTTTTTAACTATATTTTTGTGTCTGTTGTTTGATTTAGATTTTGCTCATTTAGCTGCGAGAATCTTGCCACTTTCCGTAGCTGCTGCAACTTTCCGCAGCCATTTTGTGAAACTCTATGTTACACGTGTCTTCAGGAAAAACGAGCCACATGGGCAAGTCAGAAATGATGTGGACATGGATCGTGTCCTATTGGCTCGATAAAATTCATCCAGGGAGGCTGCGGTCAAAGGTGGCCAAGTGGAAGTCAATCGTAGAGTCCCACGGTGACAGGACTCTGTTTCTCGTCACGTGGAGATGGATATGGCCGTTTCTAAATTGCGGAAGGCAAATCAACACCTGTACATGGCTCCATAAGCCGAATTCAAACATCCACTCTGCATAGATTTACTTTCCAACGCGGCCATGATCCTAGATCTTTGGACATAATGGTTTACGTGTTCTCCATCAGCATAAACTTCAGGGAATTAGTTATATTACCTTTGCTATAAATAACGCGTTTGCATACGCATATTAGATTAGTCTCTGTTAGTTTTTATTAGTCTGCTCTGTAATGTAATTACGTTGCCACTGTGCCGTAATATCACCTTTCTGTTATGACTGCATTTTAATATATAAGAAGACTCTGTTTCCAAGGCTGGTGTAGAGGGCCCCTGCACACGCTGAGGTTTTGTGCATTATTGTATAGTTATTGTTTTATTTCTTTAAGCTCATTGTGTTATAATTCATTCATGTGTTTATACATTGCATCTGTCATGGTATATATGCTTCATTTCTGTTTATAATCTTTCATGCTTTACATTTTACTTCTGTCTTTCATGTTTTATGTTATTGTTAACTGATCAGTGTTCTTGTTTCAGGTTATAAATAGGAAGCCCGAGCATTTGCATAACTTTTTGACTAATGACATGGAATTAATATTGTTCTACTGCTAATTTTCTTTTCTTAGTTTCTATTTAACTTCAGTACTGCTTTGTTTATTTCAGTTTTGCTCATTTTCTTCAGTAGTTAGATTTAAATATATTAAATTGCTCATAACATTTTCAGTTGCCTCCGAAAGCCACAGCTGGACTGATGGTGAGGGATTGAATTATGAATGTGTAGTTTGATATTAGTTTCTCTGTTGTATTATATTAAATTTTATTCTCTTCTTGGGCCATCTGAAGCTACGTAAATTGACCTGATGGTGAGGGACTTAATTATGAATGTGTAGCTGATATTAGCTCTCTTTCTGCTAGATATATTAAATTGCTCATGATATCTTCAGCTAAATGGAGCTTAAACCTGGACTGATGGTGAGGGATTGAATTATGAATGTGTAGTTTGATATTAGTTTACTTTCTGCAAGTTAGATATCAACTTACTCAAGTTGTTTATGGTTACCTCCGAAAATCATAGCTGGACTAATGATGAGGGATCAAAAGATAGGTTGATGTAATTTGATTTAGATTTAATTTGTTGCAACTTTTGGATTTCTTTCAGCATAGTTTTCTTTTGTGTTTAGACAGCAGCAAGGATAGTTTGGTTTTCATGCTCAATAGTTCACTGTTTTGATTCATTAGACTAGCAGCACATTTTCATTTCAGCAGCACATTTTCATTTCCTTTCAAGTTTTATCATTGTATGTTTCAAATTATTTTTTTAAGTTTCAAGTTGGTAAATCATTATAGAGGATATCATTTCCTTGAACAATTATAACCATACTTGTTTTTATTTTAGAATTTCCATCTCACATTAGAAAACCAAAAATGACAAAAAGTTAAGAAATAGGTTATCTTGCACATATAGTGCGCCGCACTTCATCAGCTTACGAATCTCGGATTGATAAATTAATGTAGCAATTTAGGACACACTAAATTGACCAAACATTTTGGCACCGTTGCCGGGGAAGTGTAAATAGGTAGCCAATTTCTTAAAAAAAAAACAAAATAATAAAAGAAGGGAAAACTTGATAACTTCTTGAAGTATGCTCTCCTCTTGCACCTAGTGTGATCTGGAGGATCAGAAAAGAGAGTTATTGGTTTAGTAATTTCTTAAGTATGCTCTCTTCTTGCACCTAGTGTGACCAAGAAGATCAGAAAGAAAATTATTAGCCCAACTTTTAAAAAAACAAAAAATAAAAATGACATGCATAGATCAAGAGATTCTAGGGGAAGGTTTATAGCCAAAGCCAAGAGTTCGATTTTCACAACTCCATCTTCTTCAAGGCATAGACAAGATTCACCACCATCTACCCCTAGCCTTAAGATTTTTGGAATTCAAGGAGCAGCTGAATTAGAGGATTCTCCTATACCACCTACTAAATCTCATTTAGAAAAGGAAGAGATTCCCTCTCATCCTCCCTTGATAGAAGAACTAGAGGACTTTAAGGACTCTAAAGAAACTATCATGGCAGAGGAAGTAATAGATGGAGGTAGAGGTAGAGGTAGAAGAGGAGGAAACAATGGAGACAACAATGGTGAAGGAAATAATGAAAGAAATAGGGAAGGAGACAACTTGTTTGGTTTCCCTATAGTTGATGAGGAAACTCATACAACGATGAAAAATATCTCACCATCTGTCCTCCCTAACTTTTATGGATTGCGAAGTGAGGATCCTGAAACATTTCTGTTTGAGTTTGAAGTCGTGTGCCGAACCTATGACTATATGGAAGAATCTCAAAAACTCAAATTGTTTCCTTCAACATTGAAGGTAGCTGCTTTGAAATGGTTCATGGGATTAGCCACTCAATCTATTAGGACTTGGAATGATATGAAACAAAAATTTTTGGATAGATACTTGGACTATTGTATGCCCACCAATCACAAGGATGAGGTATTCAAAATGATGCAAAAAGAAGATGAAAATTTGGAAGATTTACTTGAAAGATTTCAATACAACTTGAAAAGAGAAAAGATGAGCAACTTAGATGATGAAACCTTGAAAGCTCTCATATTAAAAGCCATTAGAGATGAATGGATAGATATTTTAAACATGATGGGGAAAGGAGACATTTCTCAACTTCCACTTCGTGACATAACAGAACTATGTGCCCATCTCTCAAGAGGAAAATCTAAAACAGGAAAAGGGCCTAGGGATCCTTCTCTTATTAGGGCTAAAAAATCTGCAACTGGATCAGTAAGTAGGGCAGAGATTGGTAATATGCTTGATGAGTTCAAAACTGATATCTTAGGGAGCCTTAGTGAACAACTAGACACCCTTAAAATCCAAAACAAGCAAAAAGCAGAAACAGATGCCTTAGCCATCTTTTGTCCGAAATGTAGGAAGAAACATGCTTTAAGGGAATGTCCCTTGGATGCAAAAGTTGTAGAAACATGTATGATTTGCTCAGAGAATCATGAGACCAAGGATTGTCCATCAATTCCTGGACTCAAAGCTGTCTTTCAAGAAGATCCAAATTCAGTAGAATCTCTCTGTTTTGTTGCAAGAAGACCTTGGCAGGGACAACAAACTCAAGGGTTTAACAACCCTATGAATCTTCAAACCCCACCAAATTGGAATCCTTGGCAACAACCTTGGCCCAAACATCAAAATCCATATCAGCCATGGGTACAAGGGATGCAAAATCCTTATGGGATATTTGCTCAATTTTATCAATATCCTCCATCTTTTCAAAATCAACAAGCTCCACAACTTCCAAACACAAATCCACAACTTTCATTGCCATTTCCACAACAACAACCTTTTCAACAAAATCCAAATCCTCAACTCATGCTCCCATACCAACAAAAGACAAATCAACTTCCAGCTCAGCCATTTCCAAATCCTAACAATAAAAATCCTCAGAATACTTACATGATAGAAGGACAACAATTTCCTACCTATATGATTGTTCCTCTCAATGATGTACAACTTAGATCTGGTAGAGTTTTAGAAAAACCTTCTATAGATGACCTAGAGCAGGATACCTCTGAGGAGGACTCTCTTGAAGCCAATAAGGGTTCTGAGGAAGTATCTCTTCAAAACTCAAATATTCAAAAAGAGAAAGAAAAGTTAACACCCACAACTCCTATAGTTGAGCAACCTGCATCTTCATCTACACCTCCTTTTCCCGAAAGACTACAAATTGACAAGGGGGTGGAAAAACAAATCTTGTTGCCTAACTATGATTTTCTAGATGAATTGAAGAATGTTTGTATCAAGATTCCCTTGCTACAAGCCATTCGAGAGATTCCTATTCTAGCAAAAACCATAAAGGAGTTGAGTTTCAAAAGACCAGGAAGGAAATTAAAAGACACAAGAAGAATCCACCTGGTAGGAAAGATTGCAGACATTATGATGGGAAAAATTACCATGCAGAAGTATGTAGATCCAAGAAGTCCAATTGTCAAGACACATATAAATGGGATAGAAATTCCAAACACATTGATTGATCAGTTCTACATCAAATACCATTATATGGGTATTGGTATTTACACCAAAACAACCTCCCTAACCCTATTTATGTATCTACCTGCATCGCAATCACATCGATCAATATTAAACCGTACAGTATTATAATATATTTCTACTTCCTTAGATTCTTTAAACATCCAAAGAGATTTTATGATTTTTTTGACTCTACATAAATTTATAGCACCCACACCATCTTAGGAAGATTCGGGTTATGATTAACCGAGAAGCTTTTATTATATCAGACCGTAGTTGCACCCTCTTAATGGGACTCACAAAGAAATTCAATTTGTATCCTCCAACAAAAGCAATCACAGAAGTAGGAGACAATGAATGGGTTGATGATGAGGATATTATACAACCTGTCTTTACCATTTCGGAAATTAGTGAGGATAGTCAAATTCTAAACACATTAGAAAATTTTGAGACATCTTCAGAATATGACCCCACACAATTTCAGTTGGAATCTGACATAGAATATTTATCATCAAGACAAATGTCTCTTTACTCTATGGAAGAGTGAAGAGTTTGGTAGTTCTACTATTGATATTTTTCCAGGAAAAACATTGAATATCAACAAACATTTGGAAAAGTCACAACAAGAAGAACTAACCAAAATCTTGCAAAAACATTCTACTGCATTTGCATGGGAGTATACTGACATGAAAGGTATTGATCCTAAGACTTGCATTCATCATATCTATATTGAGGAAAACATTAGACCAATCAGACAACCTCAAAGAAGGATGAATCCAAATCTTAGGGAGATAGTGAAAGAAGAGCTCCAAAAACTTCTCAATGTAAACTTCATTTATCCAATTTCAGATAGCCGATGGGTTTCTCCTTTGGTTATAGTACCTAAAAGAATGGTAAATGGAGAGTATGCATTGATTACAGGGAGTTGAACAAAGCAACTTTGAAGGATCACTTTCCTTTGCCTTTTATTGATCAGGTATTAGATACATTGGCAGGTAAAAAGTACTTTTCATTTTTGGATGGTTTTAGTGGCTATAATCAAATTCAGGTAGCACCTGAAGATCAAGATAAGACCACATTCACCTATCCATGGGGAACTTTTGCCTATCGATTACTTCCTTTTGGGTTATGTAATGCACCTGCAACATTCCAAAGAGCAGTACTAGGAATTTTTTCTGATCTAATCCATGATTGTGTAGAGGTTTATATGGATGATTTTACGGTTTATGGTAATTCATTTGAAGAGGCATTAGAAAATTTGGAAAAAGTTCTTATAAGATGTAAAGAAACAAACCTTTTATTAAGCCATGAAAAATGCTTTATGATGTTTACTGAAGGGATTGTTTTAGGACATCATATTTCAGGGGATGGGATTAAGGTTGATAGATCAAAAGTTGAAGTCATCTCCAAATTACCTATTCCAAATTGTCAAAGAGATGTTAGAAGTTTTCTGGGATTTACTGGTTACTATAGAAGATTTATAGAAAACTTCACTAAAATAGCATCTCCACTCTTTAAATTGCTTACAAAAGACTGTGAATTTAAATGGGATCATGATTGTCAATCAGCCTTTGAAACTTTGAAAACAAGAATATCTGAAGCACCTATCTTGAGAGGACCAAATTGGAAACTCCCTTTCCATATTTCTACAGATGCTTTAGATACAGCTCTAGGAGCTGTGTTGGGTCAAAAAGATTTAGTTCCATATGCCATTTATTATACCGGTAAAAATTTGACTCCCACAGAGTTGAACTATACTGTGACTGAAAAATAGTTTTTAGCTATTGTTCATGCAATTAATAAGTTTAGACATTACATAACAAGCTATGAAACTTTTATTCATACTGACCATTCTGCAATTAGATATTTAATGAACAAACCTGTTACTAATGGCAGAGTGACAAGATGGCTCTTACTTTTGCAAGAATTCAATATTATTGTGTTGGATAGACCAGGAAAAAAAAATACAATAGCTGATTTCTTGTCTAGGATTCAGAATACTAAAGAAGATTCTCCTGTAGAGGATAAGTTTCCCGATGAATACTTGTTTGCAGTAACTATTAAAACTCCTTGGTATGCAGATATTGCTAACTATTTGGTTACAGGGAAACTACCTTCACATTTATTTCCAAGTGAAAAACGAAAAATTATTCAGGAGAGTTCAAAATATTCATGGATTTCTGACGAATTGTTTAAAACAGGGCCAGATCTTGTGATCAGAAGATGTGTCAGGGAAGATGAAATGCCTGATATTCTTAAGGCATGTCATGATGAACCATGCGGCGGACACTTTGCAGACAAAAGGACGGCCTATAAAATCCTCTCTTTAGGATATTATTGGGCTTCCCTCTTCAAAGATACAAAACAATATGTCAAAAGGTGTGATAGCTGCCAAAGAGTAGGGAAACCTACCCTTTCAAATGAAATTCCATTGCAAACAAAGGTACTCATTGAACCCTTTGAAAAATGGGCTTTAGATTTCATTGGACCTATTAATCCACCATCTAAGCAAAAGAAGTATATATTGGTTTGCACTGATTATGTTACTAAATGGGTAGAAGCTAAAGCTTTAGTATCTGCTACTGAAAATTCAGTTGTTCATTGTCTTTATGAGGATATTTTTACTCACTTTGGTGTTCCAAGAGAAATTGTAACAGATCAGGGGAGCCAATTCACATCCAATTTGGTGGAGAAGTTGATGGAAGAATACAAAATCAAGCACAGAAGATCTACTCCTTACCATCCACAAGCAAATGGTCAAGTGGAGTCCACAAACAAAGTTCTTTAAAGTATCATCACCAAAACTGTTCATCTACATAGAAGAGATTGGGCAGAAAGGCTTCCAGAAGCCTTGTGGGCCTACAGAACTACATGGAGGAATACAACAGGACATTATCCCTATGAACTTGTTTATGGGAAAGAAGTCTTGCTCCCCATTGAGTTCCAAGTCAAGACCTTCAAGATAGCAGTTCAGTTGGGGATGGACTTATCAGAAGCCCAAAAGCATAGAATGGAGCAATTGAATGAGCTAGATGAGATCAGACATGAGGCAATTCTAAGAGCTGACCTAGTTCAATATCAAAGAGCTAAATGGCATGACAAGTACATCAAAGAGAAGAAGTTTCAAGAAGGAGATTGGGCATTGTTATTTGATTCCAAGTTTAAAGATTTTTAAGGAAAATTTCAGACTCATTGGCTTGGGCCATATGAGATTGACAAGATCTTTAGCAATGGAGCGGTAAGAATCAAGACCATTGATGAGTTTCAAACTCCTCTTATTGTGAATGGCCACAGATTGAAAGTTTATCATAAGCCACTCTCAAAAGAGGATTTTGTCAAAGTGTTTCAAGAGAATTCTGAAATCAGGCTGGTACAGAAGAATTCTTCTTCTCCACCAGCCTAGCTTTTGTTCTTTCCAAAAAAAAAATTGTATAAGCCTGAAAACCAATCATTGATTGGCAGTCTTATACAGAAAATATAGGGTGAAAATCAGGAACACCTGACACTCTATATTTTCCAAAAAAAAAATCTCTCTTTCATTTCACAAGTTTTGTGACCATCCACTCCATTCCATTCCACTTCATCCCACTTCATTTTCACTCCACTTCATTCCATTTCACTTCATTTTATTCCATTTCATCAATAAAATTATTTTTTCATGACCATTTCCATCTAGTCATTTGTCATCCGTTCATGTTCATTCATCCAAATAATAGCTGTGTCAGTTTCCGCAGCTGACATCTGTTTCCGCAGCTGACACCATTTTCCGCAGTTGACACCAGTTTCCGCAGCCAGAAGCAGATTCCGCATCTACAACTCTGTTTTCAAAAGAATGTAAAGCCAGATGTTATTTCCATAATCATGAAATTAAATGCAGGTGAGAGGACCAAAAATGAAGACATGGAGCATTCAAGATACCAATGAAGAGCAACTAATTGAAGACCAAGGAAAAGGCAAAGATTCCAAGGTACGAGTAAAATTCATTTCAAATAGCATTGAAAACACATTTTTATATAGTTCTAAACCATAAGCTCCATCCATTATGTGCAATGATTATATCGACAAATTTCGTAACCCTTTCACGATCTCCATGTGATCCTCCCGCATTCATTCTCAAACGGTTCCATAATTAAACCCCCGATCTTCACTCATACTCCGATATTCCACCGGTGACAATGAGACGTAGTTGATTTGACCACAGACTCTTACAGCCGCATAAATCCATAGCCGTTGTTTAAACATGCTCACATTTATTGTGCAGCCACCAAATTTCAAAACACTATTGGATGTGTTATACTCCTCCTATTTGTTTTGTTAATCTCAGAGCCGTATCTCTATCGTGCTCACGAAACCCCTCTCTGTTCTGTCTCACTCCACTTCGTTCTCTATTACGCTACAGCCTGTATATCCACTCTTTGATATCTACCTACAGTCATTGTGCTCATCTCCGTGCATTCAGCCGTTCTATTTCAATTGAACCCTCACGCAGGCAAATTTTTGAAGAGCAGAAAGAAGAATGGGTAAATTGCTAAGAGCAGAACCAGAAGGACGTAAGTTCATGGAGGGATATCCGCAAGTAAGGGATATATTGAAGAAAGCAAAGTGGCTGCGGTTTATCCAAAATTTCAGAGGTTATCATAAAGAAGTGACAAAAGCATTTGCAAGGTCGTTCAATGGCCTAGAAGTAGAGATTGGAGACCTTAAGTTTGCAGTGAACGAGGCATCTGTAGCAACTGCCACGGAACTTCCTCATGAGGGTGAGCATTGGTTTAAAAATAAAAGCATTAGTGATGAAGCCTGGAGAACAATCTTACGAAACCAAGGTATGGACATAACTATTTTTAAAAGAGGAATTATTGTTCATGCATTGAACGAGGAATGGGCTACTTTTCTGCTAGTTGTTCAAAAATTCATTACCTGTGAAGGCCGTTTTGGGTCCATGTATATGTACCATACCAGATTGCTGATGAATTTTCTAGATAATCAAGCTCTCAATCTCCCATATTTTCTATTAAATAGTTTGAAGAAAATGTCTGTGACTGTTCAGAAGCATTTAAGAGATGTAGAACCACATCTATATCACCACGGTCTTGTAAAAATTCTGATTGAAAAAGAGTTGAAGGAGAAGAAGGACACATGGGAACAATTTTTGATTAGAAATTTCTTTGAGGAACCTCAGGAAATTCCTGAAGGTAGCACAACAAGAAGGAGTAGGAGAAAAAGAATAAATGATGAAACTCAAATTACTCCTACTCAAGAAATTCCTGAAGGTAGCACAACAAGAAGGAGTAGGAGAAAAAGAATAAATGATGAAACTCAAATTACTCCTACTCAAGAAATTCCTGAAGGTAGCATATCAAGAAGGAGTAGGAGAAAAAGAACAAATGATGAAATTCAAAATACTCCTACTACTACAATTGAAAGAACTGATAGGGAAGAGAGACTGTCAAAGAGGAAGAAGAGAGAAACCAAGGGTAAAAATCCAATAACATCAAAAGAGAGAAAAAGTATTGAGGCTATAAATCAAACCCCTTCTTCCGAAGAAGAAGATCATCAAGTGCTATCTGAAAGATTAGTTTATCTTCAAAAACAATCATCTATGGCCAAGAAGATAGCGAAAGGAAAACAAAAGCAAAAGGACAGTGGTCCACAGCGTGTGAGAAGAAGTTCCAGACTTAAGGGGAAATTGAGGAAAACGCAAATGAAGGGACCCCATTTCATTGATTTGGGAGAAGAAACATCTGAACAATCCCCAGCTGACCATAGTCCATCTCACTCTCAGTCAGTTAGTGAACCTGGTTCATTTCATTCTCAGTCAGACATTGAGCAAAGTCCATCCTATTCACAGCCAGATGTTGATGTGAGCCATTCTCAGCCAGATTTTGAGGACAACTCTCCTTCACGGCATTTTGGGGACATCCCAATAAAAATGACACCTGATATAGACCCCAAGCAGCAAGAAGTATATGATTATATAGAATCTTTGGAAAATGCAGCTACAGGTCCCAGTACTTCGTCCATTCAACCTCACACAGTACAAGATGATTTAGTCCAATCACTGAAACAGGAAGTCTTTGAGCTAGAGCTTTTAAATAGACACATAAAAAATGAAAATGAGACATTGAAGGAACAAAGTAAATTGGACAAAATCATTCATGATAATACCATGCTACATCTGGGAATATGGCAGAAGAAGAACAAGAAATTGAAAAGGAAATGCCAGAAGTTAAGCAGAGCACTAGTTAATATCAAATTTAGATGCTTAATGAAGAAGCCCAGGATGTTGGCAGCACCAAGGAAGAAGAGGAGAGGGCTGGATGTACTGGATGAAGTGTCAAGGCATATGAACTGAAGAAGGATTATCAAAATTTTGGTTGCATGAGGACATGCAACACCTTCACAGTGGGGGTATGTTGAGTCTCAAATCTGCATCTTTTCCATACATCTTCCTAGACCTTTTTCATCCACCTAAACCTTCCAAGTTGTCAATATCATTGTATATTAATTGAAAAAGAGCATCTAACATGGTTTTTAACTATATTTTTGTGTCTGTTGTTTGATTTAGATTTTTCTCATTTAGCTGCGGAATCTTGCCACTTTCCGCAGCTGCTGCAACTTTCCGCAACCATTTTGTGAAACTCTATGTTACAGGTGTCTTCAGGAGAAACGAGCCACATGGGCAAGTCAGAAATGATGTGGACATGGATCGTGTCCTATTGGCTCGAGCAAATTCATCTAAGGAGGCTACGGTCAAAGGTGGCCAAGTGGAAGTCAACCGTAGAGTCCCACGGTGACAGGACTCTGTTTCTCATCACGTGGAGATGGATATGGCCGTTTCTGAATTGCGGAAGGCAAATCAACACCTGTACATGGCTCCATAAGCCAAATTCAAACATCCACTCTGCATAGATTTACTCTCCAACGCGGCCATGATCCTAGATCTTTGGACGTAATGGTTTACGTGTTCTCCATCAGCATAAACTTCAGGGAATTAGTTATATTACCTTTGTTATAAATAACGCGTTTGCATACGCATATTAGATTAGTTTCTGTTATTTTTTATTAGTCTGCTCTGTAATGTAATTGCGTTTCCACTGTGCCGTAATATCACCTTTCTGTTATGACTGCATTTTAATATATAAGAAGACTCTATTTCCAAACGTAATTCATACTTGAAGATTGTTGCCAAGGCTGGTGTAGAGGGCCCCTGCACACGCTGAGGTTTTGTGCATTATTGTATAGTTCTTGTTTTATTTCTTTAAGCTCATTGTGCCATAATTCATTCATATGTTTATACATTGCATCTTTCATAGTATATATGCTTCATTTATGTTTATAATCTTTCATGCTTTACATTTTACTTCTGTCTTTCATGTTTTGTGTTATTGTTAACTGATCAGTGTTCTTGTTTCAGGTTATATATAGGCAGCACGGGCATTTGCATAACTTTTTGACTAATGACATGGAATTAATATTGTTCTGCTGCTAATTTAATTTTCCTAGTTTCTGTTTAATTTTAGTACTGCTTTGTTTATTTCAATCTTGCACATTTGTTTCAGTAGTTAGATTTAGATATATCAAATTGTTCATATCATTTTCAGTTACCTCCGAAATCCACAACTGGACTGATGGTGAGGGATTGAATTATGAATGTATAGTTTGATATTAGTTTACTTTCTGCAAGTTAAATATATTAAATTTCTCATGACATCTTTAGTTACCTCCGAAAGCCACAGCTGGACTGATGGTGAGGGATTGAATTATGAATGTGTAGTTTGATATTAGTTTACTTTCTGCAAGTTAGAAATATTAAATTGCTCATGACATCTTCAGTTACCTCCGAAAGCCACAGCTGGACTGATGGTGAGGGATTGAATTATGAATGTGTAGTTTGATATTAGTTTACTTTCTGCAAGTTAGATCTCAGGTTACTCAAGTTGTTTATGGTTACCTCCGAAAATCATAACTGGACTAATGATGAGGGATTAGAAGATAAGTTGATGTAATTTGATTTAGATTTACTTTGTTGCAACTTTTGGATTTCTTTCAGCATAGTTTCTTTTGTGTTTAGACAACAACAAGGATAGTTTGGTTTTCATGCTCAATAGTTCACTGTTTGATTTATTAGACTAGCAGCACATTTTCATTTCAGCAGCACATTTTCATTTCCTTTCAAGTTTTGTCATTGTATGTTTCAAATTCTTTTTTTAAGTTTCAAGTTGGTAAATCATTATAGAGGATATCATTTCCTTGAACAATCATAACCATACTTGTTTTTATTTTAGAATTTCCATCTCACATTAGAAAACCAAAAACGACAAAAAGTTAAGAAATAGGTTATCTTGCACATATAGTGCGCTGCACTTCATCAGCTTATGAATCCCGGATTGATAAATTAATGTAGCAATTTAGGACACACTAAATTGACCGAATAGTTGCCACTATGAAGATCTAGAGGAGAAGGAATGTCTCTTTCACACCTAGATGTGGGTAAAGGGATCCCCGATATAGTTCATTGTTGACAATGGGAGCCAAAAGAACCTCATTTCAACAGACACCATGAAGTGGTTGGGCTTGCTGACCACAAATCACCCACATCCATACACCAACGGGTGGCTTCACCAAGGACGAGATCTCTGCGTTAGCCAGCAATATCGCCTTCCCTATAGCATCAAGCCCTTCATAGATGAGGTATTATGTGAAATTTCTCCTATTGATGTTTCTAATGTATTATTAGGACAACCATACTTGTGGAAGCGTCATGCTGTGCATGAGTCTCAGCCTCACGTTGTTATTGTTACTTTGGGAAATAAGTTGTACAGGATACCAGAGGTAGCACCTCTTGCTGCTATCTCTTTGGTTACTACAAAACAATGCAGTAAGCTCATTTCCCATACCAGGAAATTTTTTTTCCTGGTGATCTGCCCCCAAGGTAAGAATAATATTGTGGCCACGACCTCCAGACAGGGCTCCTCTACATGACGACTACAAATGGACAAGGTTGTGGAGGAGTACGGGGACATATTCATCTCGCCCACAAGGGTTCCTTTGCACTGTCAAATCAAGCACCCAATTGATCTGACCCCAGGTGTGCCACTAACCAATGGAATGATCTATCACCACTCTATTCTGGAGAACGATGAAATCAAGAGGCGGATTCAGGAGCTGCTATAGAAAGGTCACATCTGACCAAGTTCATCAACCTGTGGGAGTCCAATCGTGTTGGTACAGAATAAGGATGGGATGTGGAGACTCTGTATTGACTATCGGGCATTGAACAAGATCACTGTCTGGAATAGGTACCTGATCCCACATATTGATGACCTTTTGGACCAACTCAAAGGGGTGAAATATTTCAGCAAGATTGACTTGAAGTCTAGATATCACCAGGTACCAATTGAACCATCCGATGTGTGGAAGACTGCCTTCAAAGCCAAGGAAGGTCTTTTCGAATGGCTGGTCATGTGTTTCGGGTTGACGAATGCTCACGCAACCTTCATGAGGTTGATGGATGACATCTTGTGGCCATTCACGAACTCATTTGTAGTGGTGTACTTGGATGAAATTCTAATCTTCAGCCAGACATAGGAAGAGCACCTCCACCACATCTGACAAGTCCTCCAAACACTGCAACAAGACATGTTGTGTGCCAATTTGGAGAAGTGAACTTTTGGCATGACCCAGGTTCAATATCTAGGATACATTATTGATGAAAGGGGGGTGCATGTTGATCCAACCAAGATCCAAGTAATTCGGGATCCACTATAATAGAGCTTCGCAGATTTCTGGGTCTTGCTAATTTCTACCATAGGTTCGTGTTGGGGTTCTCTCATATCACTTGGCCCTTGAGTCAATTTACCAAGGGAGGAGCGAGAGAAAAATTATTTTGGTCGAAATCTCAACAAAAGGCATTCATAGAATTGAAAAATCACCTCTGTTCTGCCCCAGTGCTCACATTACCAGACTTGCAACAACCATTTGATATCAAGACATATGCCTCTAACTATGCTATTGGGGCAATTCTTACTCAATAGGGACATCTAGTGGCATATCACAGTGAGACATTGTCTGACAAAATTCGAAAGTCTCCCACTTATGACAAAGAAATGTATTCCATTGTGCAAGCTTGTTGACAATGGAAGCATTAAAGTTTGGGGAAGGAAACAATCATCCACACAGACCACCGGCCCCTACAGTTCATACAGACACAACGAAATTTGCAGAATGATCACCATCAGAAGTGGTCCAAATATCTGTAATAGTTTCATTTGAACATCAAGTACAAGAAGGGTAGCACCAATAATGTTGCAGACTGCCTCAGCTTACCACCGATTGTGGTGCTCACCACCGATCATGGTGCTCACCACCGTTCTCAGCCTAGAATTCAGCCACACATACAAGGCACTCTTCGGGAGTACGTAAGTTCTAATTTTTCACCTCCAAGATGCACTTTTATGTTACCTGGGATACCTTGGTATTCCTTCAAGCGAGTGTGCCATGATGATATGGGAATCACACTACAGTCGAGTCGTTGGGAATTTTAGGGTCGAGAAAACAATAGTAGTACTACAGAAGTATTTCTATTGGCCAAACCTTCGAAAGGATGTCGGGAAGCACATCAGATCCTGCACTGCTTGTGCCATTTCCAAACTGACCATCAAGAAGCAAGGCTTATATACTCTGTTACGTACCCCTGGTTGACCTTGGGAATCCATCTCCATGGATTACATTTCGGGCCTACCTTCTACTAAGCATGGAAATGACTGTGTTTTCGTGGTCATCGATAGATTCTCGAACATGGCCATTATGGAAACCTGCAAGAAGAATATCACAGCAGAAGCCACTGCTAAAATATTCTTTGAACGAGTGTGGGTACACTTTGGGATCCCACAATATCTCATATCAGATCAGGATAGCAGGTTCCTTAGCACATTTTGGTCCAGCCTCTAGTCAATGCTGGAAACCAAGCTCACCAAGTCCACAACTTTCCATCCCCACAAAGATGGCCAGACAGAGGTCGTCAACAGAATGATTGTATACATTCTGTGCATGTACAATTCAAAGCATCCATGCACATTGGATGAGAGCCTCCCCTATGTAAAACATAGTTATAACCAGGCTCTCCATAGCTCAACCAGCCATAGCCCCTTTCAGGTGGGCTTGGGATTCTAGCCACTATGTCGGATTGACGTAGCCATGCCATTTGTGACTACTCAGGCCGATTCAGCTCATGTCCAATCTGAAGTTGACAAAGCAAATAGCTTCATCGAGTGCATTCAGTACATCCGCCAATAGGCTCATGACATATTGGACAAAGCCAATGCTAAGTACATGCAACATCATGATCAACATCGGGTGCCACACAACTTCTAGGTGGGCGACAAAGTGTGGCTACATTAGCAAAAGGAGTGCCTCAATGGACCCAACCATAAGCTTCACCTGCTCTGATATGGGTCGTACAGCATCACCAAGGCTGTAGGGAACAATGCCTTCAAGCTTAGTATTCCACCATTCCTTGGTTTGCACCCAGTATTGAATGTGGACCGCCTTCGTCCCTACCTCCCACCTCTACTGGACACCTCGGACATTGTAGAACAACTCACACCAATAGAGTTAAACCCAGATTGCATGGAACAGGCCACCGTAGATTGTATCATGGACATGAAAATCAAGAACACTCGCCAACAGAAGATCCAACTATATCAGGTTGTCAAAGTCGGCCAACTCTTGAACCAAGGAAAGTGGTTTACTAGGGACCAAGTTCAACATAAGTTTCTTCATCTCATGGAGGAACTTAACGCAATGGGGAAAATTGCTTCCTAAGGGGGGAGGAATGATCCAAGTGGATATTGGTGGTCACCCACCTATTCCACTTGGGGCCCCACCATTGTCTCTTTCAGTTTTTCAGTTTTGGCACAACTTACTATTTTTAGCAGTTTTTCGGGTCCTTAACTTCTGGAGTTGTTTTAAGGCCCTAAACGGCATTTTTTGGGAAAAATGGGAGCAACATGTGTCCATGGACCATGTTTCGCACTCAAAATTTGTAGTCCTCAGATAGATATTTCTAACGAGGTATGGTTCGCATCAAACGGAGATCGTATTCCAAAGTTACGTCATCGGGAACTTGAAACACCAATTTACCCAAACGAGGTCCATAGTTTTGGCACTTCATCTCATAGGGTTAGGGTTTTGGATGTTTAGGGTTTTCCATTCTTTCTAAATAATAAATATGCCCTTGAGCCTGATTTTAACAGAGTTTAGAGGCCTGTAGCCACCACATCTCTTCTCAAAGATAGCTACCAGCGCCCTAGCTAGTTTATTTCCATTATGTCTGTAAGAAAAATTTAGTTCTTTAATATTAATGAAATGAAGTGTTATATCACTGCATATTTTTATTTAGGGTTATATTTTTATTCTATTGCATTCCTGCATAAATCCTGATCACTGTCACCAAGAGTAACATATGGCATGTGTTAATAAATGGCTAAAAGAAATACACAGAGTATGCCCTTTGTGTCGAGGGAATGTATGTGAACAAAATGGAGCCAAATATGAATATTCTAATTCTTGATGTGATTCCAATGCCTGGGCATATTTTCTTCAAGGCCATCATTTCTTCTTCTCATCATGAGTTTTATCACTCTTCGAAAGGAGGCACGGGAAACCTGATATTTCTTTCTTTCATTCATTTGTTGGTGTAGGGGATCATAGGCTTAAGAAACATTCAGGCGGTAGGTGGTTCTATAGAGAGTCACCCATAGGACCGTAGTCTAATCCATAGGCGCGAAGGTCACATTCGACCCTTGATTCGATCTATCAGTTGCATTTCACCGAGAATGAGAAACTTCCAGCTGAATCCTAGAGAAATTCGACAGTAATTGAAGAAGAAGGTTATGGAAGTGAATTGGCCATCAAGAAGAAATCTCATCATATCACAGTATCTTCTGGAAATGGACATGGTGGGGCTAAGATTTGGACTACTGGGGACAATGATTTATGTTATTTTAAAGTTTCTATGTAATTTAAAAGGAAAACAATCATGAAATTTTGTCATCAATTTGTTGATCCATTACACCAGCCAATAAATCGGTTTCAAAATTTAGGATGGGTTGTGGTAGCTCAATTTGTAGGTAGTGGATCTGATGTGACTAGATTAGCTCTAGCAACAACAACATCGAATGTCTGGAATACTCATCGAGAAACAGATTCATCAAGACATGACTTATCTGATATTTTCGGTAGTACATATTATTTTGTACCGAAAATTCTGAAGAGTCTACAACAGTTTCATTGTTCATTTGATCATTAAAATGATCTTGCGAGTTTGGCTTTTAATACAAGTGATGATGTGATGAGGAATATCTTCAGTTCTGGCATTGAAAATGTGATCTACAATTTTTTAGTGTTAGTGTTCTTTCGAACATTCTTGGTAGTCAGTTGGATTAATGGTATGGGCACTTGACAGGAATTTATGGGAAGTCAAGTTTGTTTTATAGTATAATTCTAGCACGACACAAATTATTGGACAGAAATTCAAGTTCATCATCCATTTTGGTTAACATTAGGTGCAACATTCAAAGCATGTTATAGAGAAGCGAGAATCAATGCAGAAGAACAACATCAATCCAACAAGGTAGCATGCAATATTACATCAAATACAAACAAAATTGTTCCCAAGATTCAAAGGAAAAATTGACTTCATTCAAAATCAACTTCAAATTTTTAAAATAATTTTAGAGGACTAAAAGTTTTTTTTAAATGGGGAGGTGTGATCCAAGAGGATCTAGAAAATCCAAGGAGCATTATGAAGATATACTCATGTCAATCCTAGGTTGAGGATGTCTTTATTTTTAATTAAATATGCTCATATATTTGTAAAATAGAAATTGAAATGTTGAGAGGATTTTTCCTCAATAATTCAAAATTTCAATTTCTAATTTCATATTGAAGTTGATATATTATTCTCATCCCTAAGGTTTTGGTGATAAGTCCCTTTAAAGTAGAGATTGAGATATTTCCTCCATAGAAATCTCATGAGAAAATTTTAAGGGATATGAGAATTATTTCCTCCTTAAAATCAGAGATAAGGAGATATTTCCTCCTTAGTTTTGGGCTCTTAAGAGATATATAATGCCATTCTATGTACAAGCAAGGTAAGGAGAAAGAGATTAAGGAGAGATTTTGAGTGCTTGGAAAATTCATTTTTGAGCATAGCTTGGATAGATCATGAGTCTTTCAAAGTATGGATGTATAATTGAGAGTTCTCGGCTGGCCACCTTGACGTAAAAGTTGATTTACATTTATCTCTATTCAAAAAGACAATAGATCGATCCTTCCTATTGGAGACAAATCCGGAGAGGTAGCCTAGTGTAGGGGATGAACTCTGTTATCAATTGTGTTGTTCTCTTTCTTGTGAATGTTTGATTATGTTATTGAACATATTTTATTAAAGAATTCAATTAAATGATTTTGTTAATCATTTTTCCATATACATGTTTTAAAGTTTAATCTGAGTTAGAACTAAAAGTTCAATTTCAGATCATCAAGTAAGGTGTATCAATCTACTATGATAATTGCAACCATTCAAAACTAATTCTTCCTACTGTTAATCATATTTAATTCATTTTTTTTTTTTTTAAATAAAAATATCATGTTCAATTTAGTCATCATGATATTACACTCATTCTTTCTAGTGATTTTGAAAATTCTCATCAAATTTAAGTAATCTTCTCAAATTTGAGAAATATTTATATAATATACTCATTCTACATACTGATTTTGAAAATTATCATCAAATTTAAGTAATCTTCTCAAATTTGAGAAATATTTATATAATATACTTAACGTATATTATTAGATATACTATTATAATGAAATAAATAAACATCATGTAAACATTGTTCTATAATTTATCATTACTACATATTAATGAATACATTTCATAATAATTGTCGTATGACTAATGTTATATAATATTTATTTATTAAATTTTGATCATAAATATAATAACATATTTTAAGTATATTACATTTTTTTAAATAATAAAGAAGTGAGTAATGGTTAATAAGATGTGTTTCTTCTAAGAAGTCAAAGGTTCAAATCTAAACGGGATTGTCCCACATACAAGTATTTCATATAAAAATAAAATAGTATAACTTGGCTATGACCTTAAAATTAAATGATTGTTATATTACTAAATTAAAAAATTTATGAATCATCCATTTTAACCAAGTAACCATCAAGGAAATATATGGATCAAATCCATTGATGTGTGAATTTAGATTGTAGTATAAACTTTTTCATTGTTTAAATTGTGTTTTTGAATGTTTAAATGGATTCAATGCTTTGACCTTTTTCTTGAGAACTTGGATTGTTACACAACCTAAAATTACAATTCCAACAAATATTTTCTACATATTGAAAAATATACCTAAAAGTAGGGTACTTATCTGTTATAGATGCACAAACGATTTTAATGTACTATCAATCATATTTTGCAGATAGACTCTTATCTCACTAGCATACATATCCTTAACAAGTAAATGAATCTGTGAATAAAACACTATATATTTAGATAATAACCTGTATGAACTAATAACAATTACTTATGTACAAAATCCTACAATACTCTGATGTTTTACCTTAACTTGGGATGGGGTTTTTCTTACAAACTTAAATAAATTGTAGATGGTACTCCCAACCTACGTGTCCAAATTTAGGCTGGCACTCCCCCCGAGCCAATTCCACTCAAAAAACAATTAGACAACTGCCTTCTAGACCACCTGATCCTCATCAGCTACAGTCTAGGAGATGTAGTTCCACTCGGTTACTAGCTGAAAATCTATGGTTTTCTATTTCCACTTTTTGGAAAATAATTTTTTCACCATATCTTTCCCTTAGTTCTACCTCAGGTTCACACAGCCCCCACTTGGTCAATCATCGAGGTTTTTCTTCTTCTTGGAAGGGAACGGTTGCCAACAGCTAGCCTAAGTGACTCAACCATTTTGTGTGTGGAACCATTTATGCCATCCATTATCTGTAAGATTATAATAAAATTAACGGTCCTACATAAGAAGGTACTTACTAAAAACTCAAGAAATTACCTTCATTGTTTTCTTTAAATTTAATACATTTCTTATTTTCAATTTCCCTTTCTTTTTCAGCAAATTAAGGAAATAAAAGATGTATACTTCATTAAAAACAAAATGACTTAGATTTTTTAACCCGTTAACTTGGGCATTACACAATCTTAAAATTGAAACTGTAATTCTGAAAAGGATTAATTTTTCCAATTCCAATAGGGAAGGCTATTGGCATAACAAAAATGAATATACATGTTTGGTTAGTTTCAATTAAAAGAATTATAAAATATCAGTAATTTCTCCACTCTTTTTTAATAATCCATGAGATGTGGTAAAAATATTTCACTCTCACTTTCAACCACAAATAAAATATTTATATGTTAATGTGAAATAACATAATTTTATATTGAATTTTTAAAAAGATAAAGTAATTAAAATTAAGAACAACTAAACTGAACATCTCTCTCTCTCTCTCTCTCTCTCTCTCTCTCTCTCTCTATATATATATATATATATATATATATGCTCAAAGAGAAGAAAAAAATAGAAAATAAAACGAAAAAAATAATTATTTCCTAATAAGAACAATAAAATAGAGATGTGCAATTCATTCAATTATTAATATAGAATTAATATGTGGCATTTTAGAAATATTAATAATAAAAAAATATTGGGTTATAAATAAAATATGTCGATAAAAAATAAAACATTTCAAGTAGTCCCACTATTGTACATTTTGTTAGTGAAAATGTGAAGTTCGGTTACACTTTTTGCCATTTTTTGAGGAAAAAATTATTGTTTTTCCTGTTTTCCAACTTTCTGCAAGCCAAAACAATTTTTCTGTTTAGAATTTCATTTTGCGATAAAAATAAAAGTTGTAAGAAATTTTATTAGCTTTCTATTACCTATTTTTTGCAATTTTTTTATACACATTTGATATGTCAACTTAGCGTTTCTTTGAGTGTGTATTTTTTAACAATCAAAGGATTCATAAGAAGTCATGTTAATACGCACTATTGTATTCTTTGAAACTTTGTGTTTTTGAGAAACAAAATGTGTTACAACAATCTAGACAGAGTCTACTTCGGTTTTTTTATATTTACAAAGCCAACTGATGCATATCATAATTACTAGATTTTTTTTGAACTGGTCCTATATGAAAAAAATCCATATTTTGAATATGTTTTGCGACGCACAAAATTTCTTAACATATAAGTTATAAACTGAAAATCTAAAAACTACCCTTTACAGATGACGGACAAATGTAATGCACCATAATTTTTAAATTGTTTTTTATAGTGTATTTTGGAAGATAAAGAATTATGATTTCGTTGAATCATAATAACCTTCAGAAATTGTTTACACCCATTTTATTACAAAACTAATTAAAATTAGTAAATATTTACGAAATTCCATAAAAGTTATATTTCTGAAAGTAGATTGAATACTAAAAATGCTTATCTTGGTTCCAATAGTTAATTCATAATGTTTCATGGAGCTTAATCAGTCCAAAGTTGAAGATATGTATTCAGAGCTCGGTTCTGTGTAATTGTAGACGTGTTAGTTTGGCCGAACTCTTAAAAAAAGTTTAGCCGAATTGTTTTTTGCGCCGACGGCCCCTCAAGTCTAAAGACATAAAAGTTTGGCCGAAATTTTACCCAACTTTCCATCAGCCAGAAAATACCACGAAGCCCCTCCAAAAGAACATTTCCAACAATATAAATTGTCACTAAAGCATTCATTATTTTCGAATATTTTCGCACATTTGGTCTGATTTTGCAAAGGTTTTGGTCTAATTTTGCAAAGAATTGTTTTGGGTTTATGGAATTTTCTTGGAGGTACATTCAAAGGAAATTTTTGCAAATGATTGTTTTGGGTTTAAGGAATTTTCTTGGAGGTACATTCAAAGGACATTTTTGCAAAGGATTGTTTTGGGTTCAAGGAATTTTCTTGGAGGTACATTCAAAGGACATTTTTGCAAATGATTTTTTTGGATTTAAGGACTTTTCTTGGAGGTACGTTCAAAGGAAATTTATTGGAAGTATGTGATACATTTTTTGGATGTTTTTTGGGCTTCATTTTTTTTTAAAGATTTGGATTTGGGCTTAATTTTCATTTGTTTAGAGGTTTTGGGCTTAATTTTCAAAGGAATCTTTTTAGGCTTAATTTCGAAAGGACTCTTTTTAGTCATATTATTCGAAGGACATTTTTTGGAGGTATTTTTTAAAGTGATATTTTTTTAGAGGTTTTTTTAAAGTAACTTTTAAAGTGGCATTTTTTAAGAAGTTGGAATTAATTTTCAGTGGACATTTTTTGGAGGTATTTTTTGAAGTGACATTTTTTAGTGTACGTGTTTTGGGTTGAAGTAAATCTTTTATAATGATTTTTTAAAATGATTTTTTCTCTAACTTTTTAAATGAAATTTTTTTGCAGGACTTGGAAGGAAATATTTTGAGTTTCAGTTCATTTTTATAAGACATTTTTTTCTCGGATTTTTTAAAGTGTTTTGGATTGAGGTATTAATTTTTTGCAAAATTTTTAAAATGAGTTTTTTTTTAAATTAAATATTTTGTGATGTTTTTTTTAATTGAGTTTTTGTCTAAATTTTTGAAGGAAAAATTTTGAACTTCATACTCTATTATCATGGGAAATCGAAGGACTTGCATGAGAAAATATGATCGAAAAGGAGACCCTCAGGAACGTAGAGAAGAGACGAGAGAATCTCGCAAAAGAAAGAGAGAAGCACATGCAAATATTGAAAGGGAAATCAACCTCAACTAGAATTTGAAAAAATTATGTAAATGTAAATATTATGAATTTGATATTTAAAATTTTCCTAGTTCAAAATGTGAAGCCTAATTTTTATTTGATGAACTAATTTGAAAAATATTTTGCAATGTAAATAGAGAGAGATATTCCTCAAAACATTGATGATGAGATACAAAAATTTTAAAGAGAAAGTGAAAGATATATTGAACCAATGATAGAAAATAGTGAAAATGTTGAAAGAAATTCAAGTGAAGAAATTGAATAACAAGGTGTGTGTGTGTGTGTGTGTGTGTGTTGAACACATGCATGTATTATTGAAATTATACATATTTATTAATTTAGTTATTTATTGAATATGTAAACTTTTTATGTACTATTTATTCGAATATGTACAAATGAAATCAATGTCGATGATGAGATGTTAGAAAATGTTGACACTTACACATATGGAGATAAAAGAGCTGACCATGTTATAATATATCGTGTTAAACACATTTTTGATATGTACTTCATAAACGAAAATGTGACAATTCAAGCCCAAATGTTGAAAGGTCTCCTATCATTAAGGAAATTAAAAGAAGCTACGACATTATTGGGTATTCGAAAATCAACAAAAGATTAAAAAAATGAAGGAAAATGTGACACAAAATATAAATAGTGCTATAAATTCAATTAGAAGATCTAGACAGAAAAATGTTTCAGTTGTACGTAGAGAAATACATATGGCAGTGGTTTCATCAAGTACTAAAGAGAATCTCTTGGTAAAATCTATGGCACGAGCATTAGGAACCTCACAAAAAAATTTGTACAAACATCAGAAATTTCAGTCGCAAATAGATGTAAATGATGAACTCGCTTGTTGGAGAGCCATTTGTAGGAAACCATACAAAGATAGACTTTGGAGAAAATGTTAAAAAAATAATGTATGAATATTAGAAGAAAAATTCACATGTTTCACCAAATGCAATGGATGTGATGCGAATAATAATAGCACAAAATCAATACGAAGAACATGAAAAACAATTCTTGGAAACCACTTAGATAGAGTTGTTCAAAAATTTAAAAGAAGAGAATTGTGAAATTCATGTCTCAATCAGTGCTTTTTTTCAACAAAAACCATGGTATGTAAAACCTATCACCATATGCAACACTTGTTGTTGTCATTATCATGTACAATTTGAGTTATATTATGACACATTCCTTAATATTGGTAGAACATTTTGGAAATATTCACGTCCTCCTTCCACTATCCATGATTTCATATCTCAAATTCTATGTGAAAGAGAAAGCCATGAATATTTTACCAAAAGAAATGTGTTGGTGATAAAAAATGCGATGATTGTATAAATTTGACTAAATTTCAAAACGAATATCGTATTGATATAAATGATCAATCATTGTCCAACGTGAAAGTGAAATGGAAGAGATATGAATATATCCATACATAGATTAAAGGTTCAAATAGTGCTAAATGAATTCAATTACAAGAAGAAGAAATTTGTGTGATGGAATTTTTGAGAGATTTCAAGGCAAAAATTTATAAATACACCAAGCATTCCCGTAGAGATCGATGGCAAGACTTGCAATTCAAAAAATCCTGTGAAGTTTTTCCACCAGGGACCATTTTTCAGTAATTGATTTTGTAGAAAACTACACATTTGTTCCGCAAAAATAAATTCAGAGTTAATACTATCATTCTAACACGGTCTCCATGCTCGTTCATATAGACATGCTAAAAAAAACGTCGATCATATAGAAAGCACCAGTGAAAATTGACATGATATTAAGTAATATCACTTTTACATCAGTTATGTTCATACGCATGATACATATTTTGTACAACACTGTTTTGGAAAGATTTATGAGTCCTTGAAAAGTCATGGAATAAAATTCATTGAACATTGGATATGGTCCGATGGGTGCCAGGTCAATTCAAATCTTCACTATCATTCTTTTGGTTGTGTTTTCTTCATAAGAAAACATGCATTAAACATTGTTGGAATTTCTTTGAGACTGGCCATGGAAAAGGATAACATGACGGTGCAGGGGCATGCATAAAATGAGCACTTCGAAGATATCAAATAAACCCCTCTACAAACTGACCTGTGGACACTAAAGAAGTTGTTCAATGGTGAATTGCTACTATAAACCATGAGGCTAACCGATCACGGGAAGTGCAAAGGTACATTCAATTTAATTTTTATTGGATATCTAATTTTAAACAGTGTACATTTCTCATGTAATGATTATTTTTTATGGTATTTTGATATCATATTTACATTCTTCTTTGAATTTTCCACATATAGGTTTTTTTGGCATATTGGGATCAAATATGTAGATAGATCAATTGGAAATGACATTGAAACAATAAAAGGGACTCAAAATTTTCATTTAATTAAAACAAAGTTGTCCACAAATGTGTTTACATTGGATAAAATAAAATATTCTTGTTTTTTTCATGTTTGCATAGACAACACAGAATCCAATGACATTTGTGAAAACAAAATGTATGTAAAATATTGGAAACACACGGAGCTAAATACAAAGGGGAAAATGTCCATTGCAATGTTTGAAGAAATGCAATCAAAGGAAACTACAATATCATCTGATGGTGATCGAGTTTTTGATCTTGTTAGAGGAGGTAACATTTGAATTGCTTTTAAATGATAGAGATCTAGAAATAAATTTAAATACATATGTTTGTTAAGTTTTTTTTACTGTGCAGGAGATGTTTTTGTTGTAATTGCACCAACTTACAATTATGACGATGTGAAGTATTATTTGATGCATTGCATTGAATGAAAGTGAATTTATTAGAAAACTGTAATGATCACGAGTTTCCATATGAAAGAGTATCTATTATACTGAAAGTTTATTTTTTCAGACAAACTAATCAAAGTGGGGATTTTTTTTACTTTGAAGACTATGAACCTGATGTCATAAGTTGTCGATATAGTCACTTAGTGTGTGCAACACGCATAAATTTGATACAGGTTAAATCAAAGAAAGAAACGAAAATTAAGAAATGGAAAATGTCAAAATCCGATCATGAATGGATCATTGAAGATGGCATTCCATTGGAATTTTTTTGATTGAACTGCCCAACAATTTATTCTCTTTGCATTCATGTTTTAGAACTTCCAGAACTCAACTAAAAATTGAGCTGGCTTGTTATGTTATATGTTCAAATGTTTGCACATGTACATTATTTTGGTACATGCACACTAGTATCAACTGAAAGTAGCTTTTTTGTACATGCATTGATTGAAAATTTTACATGTATTGGATATATATATATATATATATATATATATATATATATATATATTCTAGAATACAATTCACTGAAAGTAGCTTTTCTATGTGCATTGATGAAAAATGTTGCATGTACTAGATATATATGTCCTAGAATGCAATTAACTAAAAGTAGTTTTTCTATGTCCATTGATGAAAAATGTTGCACGCATTGGATATATATATATGTTCTAAAATGCAATTAACTTTTCAAGTAGTTTTACTATGTGCATTGATGAAAAATGTTTCACGTACTGAATATATATATATATATATATATATGTGTGTGTGTGTGTGTGTGTGTGTGTGTGTGTGTGTGTGTGTGTGTTCTAAAAAGCAAATAACTATTCAAATATCTTTTCTAAGTGCATTGATGAAAGATGTTGCACATACTGGATATATATACATTATAGATTGCATTTTTAAAATTTTATGATTGTTTTCAACACATCTAACAAGACCTAGAATTTTATGATTATATATATATATATGTGTGTGTGTGTGTGTGTGTGTGTATTGTACTTCAAATTGTACTTCAATCATTTTAACATATATATTCAAACATGTGTAAAATCATTTCTACATGAACATATATTCATGTGAATTGTTTTTTGTTTGGAAAACGACAACTTGAATTTAAAAAACAAAACTTAATATCATAATCACATGCCAAATGTAGTTCAACCATCCAAAACTTGAGTTTTAAAAACTTTTTATTATATCACAACATTACTTCACATGTCATGCCAATTGTAGTTCAACTATCCAATAAAATCATTTAACATTATATCACATGCCAAATGTAGATCAACCACCCAAAACATAAGTTTTAATTTAACAGAAAATTATAGATCAAAACAGTACTTAACATGCCAAATGTTGTTCAACCATCCAAAACTTAAGTTTTAAAAACAAAACAAATTATAACAAAACATTACTTCACATGCCAAATGTAGTTCAACAAACCAAAACTTAAGTCTTAAAAACAAAACAAATTATAACACAACATTACTTCACATGCCAAATGTAGTTCAAAAGAAAAACATTAATATAGATCACAACATTAATTCACATGCCAAATGTAGTTCAACCATCCAAAACTTAATTTTTAAAAACAAAACAAATTATAACACAACATTACCTCACATGCCAGATGTAGTTCAAAAGAAAAACATTAATACAAATCACAACATTACTTCACATGCCAAATGTAGTTCAACCATCCAATACTTATTTTTTAAAAACAAAAAAATTATAACACAATATTACTTCACATGCCAAATGTAGTTCAACCATCCAAAACTTGAGTTTTTCAAAAGAAAAACATTAATATAGATCACAACATTACTTCACATGCCAAATGTAGTTCTTGATCATCCAAAACTTAAGTTTTAAAAACAAAACAAATTATAACACAACACTACTTCACATTCCAAATGTAGTTCAACTATCCAAAACTTGAGTTATAAAAACAAAACATTGTAGATCACAAGTATCAAAACTTGAGTTTTAAAACCAAAACATTATAGATCACAAGTATCAAGTAACATTCCTTCACAAGCCAAATGTAGTTGAATCATAACACTTTAAAAACAAAAAAAATTATATATAACACTATAACATTACTTCACATGCCAAATGTAGTTCAACCATCCAAGAATTAAGTTTTAAAAACTCACATTCACATGTACCAAATGAAATTCACATAAAATATGTCCAAAATTTGTAGATCTTGCAAGTATCAAGTATCAAGTTATATATGATTGCATCTTGATAATATATATAAAAAAAAAAGTAAATTTAAGACTAGAAATCTATTGAAAATATAATGTTGCACAGGTGCATGTGCATCATCCATCAAATACAAATGGATGTAGTGCCTTTCCGAGCAAAGTCTCAATCCGCAAGCTATCCTGTGAAGCATGGGGAAACTGTACACAATGTGTACCAACATTAAACTTTGATGTTTTAAAATTGAGTGAGAATATATAGAACTTCATGTAAAAAACAAAATATAAAAAAAAATCATGCAATACCTCATGAGGTTCCCTCTGCATTTCTTGCTCGTCTGCTACAACTTCCCCCACGGGAACATCTCCAACAGTAAACTATACAATATATATATATATATATATATATATATATATATATATATATATATATATATATATATTCAAATGAAAAAATGTATATGTATGTGTTTATTTCACAATTTTAAAAATAAGCTAGATAACTTGTTCAAATGTTTGAAATAAAGCATGCCTTATCTCCATCGCGAGTTCGTATAGTGTTGAAATCCTAGAAACCTAAAATTCAAAAAAATTAAAATAACTCAAAATCTCAAAATCTCAATTTATAATAAAACTTTTAGGCTTCAATTTATAACTTATAAATTAAACACACACACACACATACACACACACACACACATATATATATATATATATTTGAGAGAAAAATTCAATACTTGTGCTATCAGATTTGGCACATCTCCTAAGAGTGGTTCAAAAAGAAAATTTCCAAAACCCTATGATGCAGGAGCATCAAAGCTAAATTTTCATTATCATTTGTGTAATTTAAGGGGTGAGGTGTTTTATTTATTTTATTAATTATTTTTCTCATTTTTAATAAACTAAGAGAGAAAATTGTAAGTGAGGATTATCGTAAATATTCTTTTAATAAATTAAAGGATATGAGTGGAGTTTAATTGGGTACATAATCTAGGGATTAGGAATTCCATAAACGGGACTTAGTTGGGTCAAAAAAATAAAGATAAATCTAATTCAGATTTTAGTTGAGATTTGTGTGGAGGAAATTATGGAGTGGAATAGATTCATATTTATGTAAAAATAGGCGAATTGTGTGAGGATGAAGACAGTGAGGAATACAGAGAGAGATTGAGAGGTTTTGTAAAAGGGCTGAGCGCAGAAAGGCCATCCATTGTAATATTCGACAAAATAGTTAAATCTGGAATTTCTTGTGTTATTGTATATCAACATTTTTTTGTTTGTATAGATCCCTTTCCATTATGTATATTTGGAAATGAGTCAATTGTTTTTTTTATGAAGAATTAGATGAGATTTTTAATGTTGAAGGAGGCACACAAGTTTTTATATGCTAGGATCTATTTAACCCAGTATCCTGGCATCATTTGGTATCGAAGCCAAGGAGACGAGTTTGGGGATGAGTCGCTCCTACTGTGAGGCTGTCTTATTTTTATTACTTGATGTGAGCAAGGAGATCAGGTCGGATTGCCTGGGAGAGAGTTGATTGAAATAGGTAAAATATTGTGGCGTGTTGAGTCTATAAATTTATATATATATATCTATTGTATATTTTAGCATCTGAATGCAGGAATCGTTGTGTATTTGGATAACGATGGTGGAAGAAGTAATCTGGGACTGCGTGGAATGCAAAGGAATGACAGAGTTCTGTTGAGATCAAATTTGAATCTACCAACACATAAATTCGAGCGAGCATGAGAGTGAAGAAGCTGCAGACATTGGATGTAGGCATATGGGAATCGATGATGTAAATACAACATTTGGTAAGACGGTTCATATGGTAGCATTCCGGCACTACAGAAAAATGCGTACAACGTTGTTTCATCTCTGTCCTGATGTCTTTCATTGCTGGCATTGCAATGATATGGTAATTGCATTGATAGCAGTGCAGTCTAAAAAAAAAATTACGATTTCTTATGATGAGCTGTAGATATCGATGTTTATGTTTTATTTGCATTGAGATTAGTAGCAATTACGAATTGTAAAGTTGGGCTATAGATATTGTTGGGTTATCATTGTTTTATGTTTCAAGTGTAATATAATTTCTGTGTGAACAACGTATAACACATTTGGTATAAGATGGCATGTTCACATTTGGTGTCACATGTGGAAATGATATAACTGCGAGGGAGCAGCGCATTGTTTATCACAGGTATGATATCACAGATGGGAGTCTGCGGCATCCAGTGCATTGCTTATCACGTCACTTCACATTGATTGCATGACATTGTTTATCACAGCATTGTGTTGTTTATCTCAACGTTAATATTGGTAAACTTCATAAGAGTCCACGCCATTGTTTGAATCCCTCCTCGGCGTTGACGCAGACATATACTTTCATTAGAAAGTCATGTAGCGTAAGAGCCACAAGTATGATGTCACAAGACCGCGGTATATGTATGTAGCAACATCCCTGCATAAGTTAAGTTGTGTAACATATGTTACATATCGCAAAGCATGACAAGCTGAATCCTTTTAATGGATAGCATAAATTATTTAATAGTGGGTTGGATTGATATCAATCATGGGGTGAGGATTCCACAATAGTGGTGTTGGTTGTATGAACCGTGGGCTCAATCATGAAGATTATGTTGAATCTTTTTAAATATATTCCAATACGACAAAGATTTCAAGCATTACAGAGAAATTTCGTACAAAATTTTCTCTTCTTTATGCGGACATTTGATATTACTGATGGCATGTGTGGGCTTGTGAAAGAGGTGCGGCTCCAGTGGAATATTCAAGGTATGGATCCAGTGTTTCCACGGTACCATATTCCAACGTAAGAAAGTTCACGAGAATTGACCGAGGTAAAGTTTTTGCAAATATTTCATGTACATTTTCTGAAGAATTTAATCTTGGGAGGATATTCTGTTACATTAAGGTTTCATGTTTTCAAAGCCAAGAAATTGAAATTAAAAGAGAAACCTGAGAGATTGAGATGAGGGAACATGGATGAAGCTAAGAGGGGAGATTTTGCATACCTTGAAGGTTTACAAAAGGTTTACAAACATTATTTGTTGGGAAAGATTTATGTTACAATGTTGCTGGGCAGAGATTTATTTGTTGGGGAGAGATTGTTAGAAAATGGACCTTATGCATTCAAAGTAAAGTAAAGCAGGAATTCAATGTCATATGAATGTTCTAATTTATTTGTAATTATATATATTATAATTTCTTGATACATTCAATACTAAAGTGTGCATTGGTTGATTGCATCGAATTTTGGTTTGGAGACAAATTCTATAGAGGCTTGAATGTATTCCTATAAGAATACGCAAGAGAAGGGTTGAACCATTTCAACCACAAGAAGATTTAAGGTAAGTGCTCATTGAATGAATCAATATTCATTGAGTAGAGGTATTTTAAAATCTGGATGATTAAATTTTCTTGCCATACTCAAGAAGTTGATCTTTTGTAAATGTTATGAAAGAATGAAAATGTTGCAAATGTGGAGGTATAAACGAATGGAAAATGAATGGAAAAGGAGAATGGGCTATCCTGGGTGATATAAAAACATGTATGCATTTTTATGTGAGAAGTTTTAATATGCATAATGTGGGTTCTTCGCAGTTTTGGTTAAGTCATTTTGGACCAAAGCTTGTAGTTGGAACGGGAGAATTATTTTCATTTGTGTTTGAGATTGAAAACCCAATTGCTTGATGTTGTAGCATCTTTGTTTTCACCATCATGTGGCGGAAGCTAAGGAGAAATTATTCAGGATGGACACAATGTACGAGTTGTAAATTATTCATCAAAGAGGTTGAAATATGAATATTTTGTTCTCTATACACAGGTGAAGAGACGTGAATTGATTTTGTATGGTGCATAAAAGTGCAGGAAAATGTTTTCACTAAAATGAAGAGCTTATGGTATGAAGGGCATGCGAGTAGTCATAGTAACAAAGACAGCACAGAAGAATGGAATCCAGAGAGTTACAATTGCAAAGAGAAGTTCTATTAATAACCATAATGGGAGCATAAGGTATGATAATTCTGAAAGGTATTTTTGAATGTTGAAAATGGAATGGTTTATTTATTTCACCATAAAGTAAATCTTGGAAAACATGGATTGCATTTCGATTAAAGACTTCAGTATCATGGAAAACTGATGATCTTTCATAACAATGGAGTATGAGAGGGTGAATATTTTACATCCTAAAATGTATTAGGGGTGTATGTTCATTGGAAGATTGTATAACTTGAATTAAGTCAAAATATCCACTATCATAAATATTGGCTCAAGCTTTGAAGTCAAAACAGATGTTAGGGTCAAATGAAAGTTTGGATAGTTTGAGTTAAGATTAAGTATTTTTCATCCAAGATGAAGAGTTGATGTAAAGTTTGAAGTCCAAGAGTCATAAACCAAAGTCAAAGGTTTGAATGTAATTGGGTGCATGATCGATGGAGCCCGACACCCAAAGAGTTTGGTCATTATAACCCAAGCATTACTAAAGTGTTGTTTGCAGCAAAGTGAAGCAAGAGAATTGCCCAGAAATGATTCCAAGATAGAGAATCGCAAGAGGTCAAGCACAACAAGAGAGCTTGAATTATTGAATGGCAATTATGAAAGCTTGCTGAAAAGGGGATTCGAATGAAATCCTAGCGTGAACAGATGAAATTCACAAAGGAGAAGAAGATGGCTGTTGAAATTCATTTCAGGAGATCTGATGAAGACCACAACAGAAGAAATAAGAATAAAAATGCCAAGGTAAGTGGCATATGTAAGCAGTTGACAAATGAAGATTATGAGCGAGAGAAGGCTAAGATAACAATTCACCTTGAATTGTTGCAGAGGAATATGAAAGACCAGACACATGGTTGGACCATGAGGAAGAAAGTGAAGTGGCAGAGACTACACGCAAAGAGGGAAAAATAGGTAAACATACAACTGACATAAGAGCTGAGGAAGCTCGAGCAGATGATGAGGTGTAAAGAACTCAAAGAGGCTGAGTTGAAAATAGAATTTTCCATTTGTGGCCTAGAACAGGGTGAAATTCTCAGTGAAGAGATCAATGAGGAAGATCTCATGAACTATTGGAATAGTTTAGAATAGTTTGAAGATGTGTTGTTGAGAGAAGCAGATGAGGCTATGAAACGTTGCATTTTAAAATCTCATAGTTTATGTATGCTTGCAGGATGTGCGAAAGATGGTGGACAGTCTGGTGAAACTGTCACAGAGATGAATGAAACTCTTAAGGTGAAGTATGATGGAGAATGCCTTTCAGAGGGGAAAGGTACTGTTTTGTTGCAGTAGGAAGAAATCATAAATGAATTTTTGTTTGGGGTAAGAAATCTAGTTGAAGCTGTTATGGAGCAGAAGCATAATGGAAATGCCAAAGAGATATTCCAAGGAGGTAAACAAATGTATTTGTTTAATAAAATTGCTGACAGAATTTTGCAATGTGATGAAACAGAAAAAAGAGATAAATCAGGAAGATTGCGAGAAGAATAATGAAGCTGGGAATGAAGGTTGTGATGAAATGATGAAAAGATTTCACATGGAAATTGAGTTCTTGGAATAGAGGCTTAAGGAACCTGAGGGAGAAGTGAAGCTTGCAGAACCTGATATAGAAGAGATTGTAGTTACTGTGCATGATCGAGATCAAATGTTTTTAACATTTATAGAGTTGAATGAATGTTATAAATTTTCAGATAATAATGCAATTGTAGGCACCAAAAATGACATTAACAGATATGATGTCGAAATTAGAAAAATTGAGCAGAAATTATTTGGAGTTGAGATGAAAGATCAGAAGAAGCAAGAAATTTATGTCCGTAGAGACATAAAGGAGACATAAATATTGAACCAGCAGAATAAAGATGAAAGCAACCTACAGTCCAAAACAGGATCTACTGAAATCCAGAGAATCGATAATGGGAGATTGGTGTTTGAAGCATCAAAAGAGGCCAAAAGGTCTTATATTTTTAAAACTAACAATTTGTTGATGAATGCAGGTACAACACCAGACAAGAAATTTGTTGCTATAAAAACAATCAAAGACTATAGTTGTGATCAAGAAGAAATTCTTGATTATTCTTCGCTTTAGAAATTTGAGTGTTTAGCACAGTTGGGGACGAAAGCATTAGACAAAGGGGAATTACTCTAAGGAATTGGCGAAAGAAATTGTTGTAAACTCCGATGGAATCTGATTGATAGAGTGAGTGATGAGTTACCAAATAGATTTGATACTTTAAAGGACCAGCGACAGAATGGAGTTCGGAATCCTGGAGGGAGCAAGTCATCAGGACTTGTGGCTATTGCATTATTACAGAAAAGCGACAGACCTCATAGACAAGAGTCTATGGAAACTTCTCTACATGGGGATTCTGATGCAGGATCATCAAAGCTATATTTTCATTATTCTTTTGTGTAATTTAGGGGGTGAGGTATTTCAATTATTGTATTAATTATTTTGCTCATTTTTAATAAATAAGAGAGAAAATTTTAAGTGAGGATTATTGTAAATATTATTTTAATAAATTAAAGGATATGAGTGGAGTTGAATTAGGTAGATAACCTAGGGATTAGGAATTCCATAAACGGGACTTAGTTGGGTCCAAAAAAAATATAAATCTAATTTAGATTTTAGTTGATATTTGTGTATAGGAAATTATGGAGTGGAATAAATTCATATTTATGTATAAATAGGAGGATTGTGTGAGGCTGAAGACAGTGAGGAATACAGAGAGAGATTGAGAGGTTTTGTAAAAGGGCCGAGAGCCAAAAGGCCATCCATTGTAATATTCGTCCAAATAGTTGAATCTGGAATTTCTTTTGTTATTGTATATCAACATTTTTTTGTTTGTACAACTCTTTTTCCATTATGTATATTTGAAGCTGAATCAAATATTTTTTTTTTATGAAGAATTAGATGAGATTTTTAATGTTGAAGGAAGCACACAAGTTTTTATATGCTAGGATTTGTTTAACCCAGTATCCTGGCATCAACCTAAAATTCAATAAATTTAAAATATCTCAAGATATAGATATATCTCATTTTTTAATGGAACTTTTTGAGATGGAATGTATAACATAAAAACATAAATTTTAAAAGTGAAAAAGTTTCCATACTTTTTGTTGCGGATTTGGCACATCTCCTAAGGAAGTAGAAGGTACATCTCCCAAGGAAGAAGAAGGTACCGCCATCCCAAAAACATCGGATGAAATTGAAATCTGTTAAAAATTCTATTATATATATGTACATGTACATGTCTATGGAACTTAGAATTAGGCTTTAGAAGGCGGAATGGAGATGGCGGCAAGAAGGTCTAGGGTTTCACGATTTGGTTTCTGCATTTGTTCATCGGTTACCCCTCATGGCAGCAACCAATGCTACAATGGTTATGGGCCAGTGGAGATACCGAACCAGTTTTGGGGCTTCTCACTCCTTGTTGTGGCCTAAAATCAACTCCCCATCGAACACCTTCCTAGGCATCGTCGACATCACTACCCACGGCGGCCATGGACTTCTACGTCGACACCCCACCTCCGTCTGCATTCGAGATGGAATTCCAACATTCAATGCTCACGAGATTTGTGGCTTGGAGTCAAGGGAATTCACCTGAAGCCCATGGTCACCAAACGGGAGGTGGTACACTGTGACCCACGATGCACTATAGATGCTTTGGAATTTCTTGGCAAAAGAGGGCCCGACCCTCTGTTTTTTTTGTCGATTTATGCGGCACTGGTTTCAAACATTGAATGCAACCCTGCTTTGGAACCGAACATGTATTGGCCTCTATTGTTGCAGATAGAACATAAATAAAGAAGAGTCGAAGCTCGACCAAAGCAAAGGAAAATCAAGTAAGCACTAATTGCATTCAGATTATTATAAAACCCCCTGTGCGGAATAGATTTTTAGTTTGGATATAGGATACTGATGAAGTTACGGACCTAAAGTAAAACATCTGGCTATCCGCCGGATATCCATGTCATTTTTAGTCCCTAATTCATTGTGGGCGAGTTTTACAAGATACCAGCACACTCAAAGAATACACCATTTTCCCTAGCTCCACCATTTACCTCAATCTGATACTGAGAGGAGGATTATCTGAGCAGAACAGATCTCAGGGACCCAGGGGACCCAGGACATCCAAAAATGATTTACAAAAAGGTCCCTCTTACAAGAACATATTACAAGCGAAAAATAAAACAACATCTCCAGCAGTACCAACAGAGAATGTCCCCAAATCTTACATTGTGGAACAACTAAACCATGTGCCAAAGCTGTATATAGATATTCCAGAGATTGATGAACATCGATCCAACTTCGAATCTTAGGCACTAATATGCAGATTTAATTCCTCCTGGTCCAAACCAATGGAGCTCTTTCATTGGATCTTCACCAACTAGACGGTTGACTGTGAAATCCATCTCTATTCAAAGGGCTTTTTCATTGTCAAGTTCTTATCCTCGGAGGCCAAAGACTGCATACTTGGGGCAAGACTATGGTTTTGGGGATTCACTGGGCTCTTCACCATACCATGGTTTCCTGATTTTGACGCTAATACTATGGAGGTCTCTAGAATGCCAGTCTGGGTTCAGATATACAACCTAATACTTCATTTCTGGAATGAAGTTGTTCTTGCAGGCATAGGAAACATCATTGGGAGATACGTAAAAAATGATACCAATTGTTTGGAGGAGAGGATCTACACTTTTGCATGCATCTTTGTGGAAGTGGACCTCAGTAAAGGGATTTCAGAGTGCATTCAATTGAATCATAAATAGCATAAATCTACTCAGCATCTTGACTATGAAAACACGACATTCAGATGCAGAATATGCAGGAACATCGGGCATTTTCAAAACACATGTCTAGAAGAAAAAAGAGAACCCAGAAAAAAAATACAGGGAAAGCTACCAAGGGCTGGAAATTTCCTTCAGAAGAATCAGGGCAGGAGCTGCATGAAGAAGAGGATGCACCCATCCCAAATGTAAATACCCAGAGAGAACCCGAATCGGAGACACTAGAACAAGAGATGCAATATCTTTCTGAAATTACCACTATGACCCAACTGAATATGGACCATGGGGCACCTGACAGTGGAGGAATAAAAAGAAAACACAAATCAAATACATCAGATTTAGATAAGGACAATGGAGCAAGCACATTAGAAAATCAGCTCGCCTTAATATCTGCCACACCAACAGAAGGTCCTTGGCGTAAGGTTGAAAAGAAGAAAGGGAGAGAAGTTTAAATTTCTCCCCATATATATGATGCTATGATGTAACCTATTAGCCGATATTTTGAATTTTATGTGCAAAGTGTAACATGTGACTTTGTTTTCATTAATAAAATTACAAATTTTTCCTTTGTGAAAAAATTTACATGTCTGCACAATTATTTATTTTAAAAGTATCACTTAAAAAACACTAACATTTGCCAACATGTCTTGATGTTGAGACCCATCTTGATTGTTTGAACCAGAGGCTCTGAACGTGATATTAACATTTTCTTCATTCATCAAGCATGACAACTTCAAACGGTGTCAACATATAGTGATACATTTTTGTTAGATTAATGTATATAAATAAATGTATGTATATATGTATTTATTACAAATTATACATGTGTTAAAATAATTGAACCCTAACTATTAACACATATCGTTCCCATACCCTCTTCCTCATGAAAAATTAGGTCATGCCAACCATTGCAACAATTCTTTGCATATGTTTTGAGATCTTCAACACTCATGTTGTCATCTCTTCATCTGTATAATACACAAAATTAACGCGTGCATTCTCATGTGCTCTTTGTCGATTCCAGAAAAAATCAATTCCACCCAATCCACTATGGACATTATCGATGATGGCATCCCTTGCTTCTCGACTAATTTGAGAAGTGGCTTCCATTTCTGATCGCAATGTTTCGACACGAAATGTCAACCAACCAGTGGTGGCTTAGGATGAGGAAACTCAACATCATGCTTAGCGCCCCTAAAGTCACACAATCGACCTTTCCCAGGACCAAAAAATTCATAAGGAAGGTCATTGTAATTGGGTTTCATTTGCAAAAATAATTCTGTATAAAACAATTTTTCAAAATAAAGTGGAACCTCATCATTCCATGGGAGTCTTCCATAGGCCGCAAGTTGTCTATCATACAAATAGTGAGCTATATGAGGGTGCTTGAAATATTGCACCTTCAACCTCTTTATTTTCGGCCCTTCTTTGAAATTAAACATAGAATTTTCCATTGTTGTTGTAACTCTTTCTTCAACAACCTCCCATTTCTTAGGACCCATCACTGTTTCCTTTATTTTTCTCCTAACTTCTACAAAATTTTCAGTGGTTGGCCCAAGCTTTCGGTACACATCTGCTAGTTCGCCTAAAGAGTGTCTAACTATTTCTAAGCTTTTTCGACTCTCAGCAAGTAGAGTCAGACCCATGAGATCTCTCTGCAATTTTGCATGAAGATGTTGACACCTTTCTAAGGTGCATTGTTGCATGTTTCTTTCCTAAGGTATATCGAAAATGTCAGCTAGATAAGTTGTGGTGGGTGGACAACCTTCTACTTGAATGAAGTGTTCTACCCTGTCTTTTTTGACCAATATTTGGAGTATTTTTAGCCTTTGCATCAATATATAAAATTTTTCATATTAGAAAAAACACATGTAAACAAATTTGTACAAATTGAATGGAAAAAAATATTCAAATTGATGGCCACCTCGATGTGGTTGGCTAGCATCTTGCCCACCCTGAGACTGTTGATAACTAGAGCAACCCTGCTGAGAACCAACAAGACCATCTATTGATTGGCCTCTGGAGGAAAAATATCACCACCTTCACCCAACCTGCTAGCACTTATTAATGGCCCTCTAAGGGGATTTGAACCACCACCAACCTCTCGAGACGAGAGAGAAGCTTCATAAACAAATATGAATTTATAATCAATTGAAAAATACAATCATACATACAAATACATGTACATATTCATTGATTAAATTTCATGAACCATACCACGACTCGGTGAACCATGGGCATGCTCCATTGATGAAGTAGAGACCCTTCTCCTCTTAGCTCGTAAAAAATAAAAAAAGAAACTTATTAACAACTAATTTAACTAACAAAGTTGATTAAAAATCAATTCCATATGTACACACATGTATGTATATGTGTCGAGATTTAAGATTCTATTTACATACCACGAACATCCCTCGATCCCTGATCCCCTTCTATTGTAGAGATATGGGATTCTGTTGATCTTCGTCGTTCATCTTCCATGATATATATATCTACGGTGGAAATTTACAATTATTTTTTTAAATTACTATTTAAAATAAATTAAAAATAAATTTCAGAAAATTAATGTAATTTAGTGTACACAAATTATGTAAAATACAACTTTCAAAGCAATAATTGATGTGTGAAACTCAATTTAAGCAAAAAAATTATAAAAATGTCAAGTTCACCAAATTGCGCTTTACATGGTGGGAGCACACTTGGTATAAAATTGAAAAAAACACATGGTCATTAAAAAAGAAGTGTGAAACTCCATTTAAACAAAAATTTGTTGAATTCCTCGCATTTGAATTTCATAAAAATGTGAATTTCACCACTTGTTGCAAATATGAAGTTCACCAAGTTACACTTTACATGGTATGGTGGGAGCACAGTTGGTATATAATTGAAAATAACACATAGTCATTAAAAAATACTCATTTATATGTACAAAACACACACATATCCAAGATATGTTACAATGTCCATCAATAAATATTGAAGGAGAGCGTCTCAACACTAGTTCATCTTTGAGAGATGAATCTTGAATTTTTGAAGAAGAGCATCTCAAAACTAATTCATCTTTGAGAGATGAATCTTTCATTGGCATTGCCCTATATAATTCTCATTCATCTATTAATTCATATTTGATAGATGAATCTTGAATTGGAATTTCCCCACGCAATAGATCAGAAGACATCTTATTCACATTTCTACAATGTCTTATACTAAAAAATTGAAATTGGCTAACAATATTGTTTGCTATTCAATGTAGTTCTTTTAGCCTATCCTCCTTAACTTGGTACACCCCATTCATCTGGTTGCACACAAGTTTAGAATTGGTGAAAACTACAATTCCATTTGATCCATATTCGATAGTTGTTCCCAAGCCTTCTATCAATCCAATATAACATGCCTCGTTGTTTGTTGTTCTTCCCGGTATATTCATTTTCCTTTGCTAGTCACAATATTGGAAAGCACATATGTAATCACTGCTTTCCCTGGATTGGGATAGCGAGAAATATCTATGCATAATTTTCATTTTTCAACCATATTTAGTGGTTTTTCTATCCTTGAAAAAAAACAAATTCAATAAAAATATATATTAAATTGACATTTATTGCAAATGCATTGGAGAAATGACACATGTGCATGAGATAAATGACATGTGCATGTTTTATCTTAAAGTTTGACTAAAAATGTTTATGGTAGAATTCACATCTACAATTAATCGGAGGAAGCATTTAGTTTGTGGGAGAAATGAATTTGATGCACTTACTAAAACAACTAGTTATGTCAAAAGTCACACCTTTATGAGTTTGTGGGGGAAATAAAATAGAAATTACACATGCCTTAAATTTTTCCTAAAATTTTATGGGAGAAGGGAGAAATGACACATGTACAAGGTTTTCCTTAGAGTGGTAGTGGTTTATGGATATTACAATGAAGAACTTCTATTTAGATCTGTTATAGAGATTCACTATAGGTGCATTTACTGGATATGTCACCTTTGCGAAAAGATGAGATCCAGAGGCTACCTGGCCCTTTACAGACTCTACCTTTAGAACTTATAGAAGTTAACACTCAACAGATAGACTAAAATCCTATGGAAGTTCAAAATCCTATGAGAGTTTAGCCACTTTAGGGTCAATTTTTAGGCCTTGAAGTTTGAGAGAAATGACATTTACATGGTTTGCAAAATTATTTTATGCACTTACAAAAAAAATGATTTAAATTTAATGGGAGAAATCCAACATGACATGTATGCTTTAAAAACGTTGCCTAATAATTTATGGGAGAAATGACACATGTACAAAGTTTGTCTTAATGTGGTTGTGGTTTATGGATATTAAAATGAAGAACTTCTATTTAGATCTGTTACAAAGATTGACTGTAGGTTCATTTACTGGATATGTCACCTTTGAGAAAAGATGAGATCCAGAGGCTACCTGGCCCTTTACAAACTCTGCCTTCAGAACTTGTAGAAGTTAACACTCAACAGACAGACTAAAATCCTATGGAAGTTCAAAATCCTATGAGAGTTCAGCCACTTTAGGTTCAGTTTTTAGGCCTTAAAGTTTAAGAGAAATGAAATTTACATGGTTTTCAAAATTATTTTATATACTTACAAAAAAAATTCTTTAAAGTTCCTGGGAGAAAGCCATAATGACATGTATGCTTCAAAAACTTTGCCTAAGAATTTATGCAAGAAATGACACATGTACATAGTTTTCCTTAAAGTGGTTGTGTTTTATGGATATTAAAAAGAAGAAATTCTATTTAGATCTATTACAGAGATTGACTGTAGGGGCATTTATTGAATATGTGACCTTTCATAAAATATGAGATCGAGAGGTTACTTGGCCCTTTACAAACTCTGCCTATAGAACTTCTAGAAGTTAACACTACTTGTCCCAATTATACCCTATGAAGTGTGTAGAGGACCTGTGGAATCACTCACACTAATTTACGTAGACATAAGGGTGTACAAATTTCACAAATATGGTCATATTATTGGATATATTTCCAAAGAGCCAAAATTTACTCCTTAACTATATGTGGGGTCTATATAACCATCTACAAAAACAAGTGATTATTTCCAAGCTAAGGATAATGTATGAGCCATGTGTATATGCACATTATCTAGAAACCATAGGCCAAAATAAAGGGTACTTAAGTGGTTTGAAGAAAAAATAGCACCAAGAAGCTTTGAAGGAGGGGAATAAGAACTAGAAATAGGAGGATAAGAATAAAATAGCCACTACACATCCATGCAAGGGTAGTAGAAATAATTCTAACCATTGCAACATTGATGGTCACATTAAGGAGAATTATTGGATGTTTGGTATGTGTTATATTATTTATGTGAATACCCCCATGCACTATATATTTTTCTAAGCATAGTGGTGGGAATAAAATGGGCAGAAAGGACCCCCACTTTAGGGTTTCATATAGACGAAAAATTCCCCACACACAGGTGTTCAGGGGTAGTGCCCCAAAATAACGTTTTTGGGAAACAATGAGCATATTTTTTAGATATTTAAGTCCAAAATGGAATAGTTGTTGGTGAACAAATATCAATGGATCACTACGGATATATCTGCTTCATTAAAAGGGATTTTTCTAGAAGGATGTCCACTAAGTTGGAAAGAAGGGAAAATATCACAATTATATGTTAATGTGCATGTGTTTTACATTGAATATTTTTCATTTTATTAAGAATCTATTTGAACCAATTAACTATATAATTGGTTAAAACCTATGTTTTATATCAAATCACTTTTGTTTTCAATGGGAAAATTTTATGGCTAATGTGTTTTTCTCGAAATGTCATACACCCCCATTAAAATAGGAGATATATCGAAATTATTCCTATAGTGTAATAAAATAGTTTCAAGTAGTTTAAAGATATAGATGCATAAATTCAGTGAGCATAGTTTTGAGATATACAAGTCCAAAATGGAATAGTTTTTGGCGAAAAAATATCAGTGGATCACTATGGATATATCTACTTCATTAAAAGGGATTTTTCTAGAAGGATTTCCACTAAGTTGGAAAGAAGATAAAATATCACAATTATATGTTAATGCATGTGTTTTACATTGAATATTTTTCATTTTATTAAGAATCTATTTGAAACAATTAACTATATTAGGTTAAAACCTATGTTTTGTATCAAATCACTTTTGGTTTCAATGGGAAACTTTTATGGCTAATGTGTTTTTCTCAAAATGTAATTGACCCCATTAAAATGGGAGATATATCAAAATGATTCCTATGGTGAAATAAAATAGCTGAGTAGTTTAAAGATATGGATGCATAAATTCAATGAGCATAGTTTTCAGATATATAAGTCCAAAATGAAATAGATTTTGGTGAAAAAATATCAGTGGATCACTATGGATATATCTACTTCATTAAAAGGGATTTTTATAGAAGGATGTCCACTAAGTTGGAAATAAGGGAAAATATCACAAATATATGTTAATGTCGTGTTTTACAGCGAATATTTTTCATTTTATTAAAAATATATTTGAAACAATTAACTACATAAGGTTAAAAATGTTAGAAAATTATATATTACGGAGCAACGCAACACATAAAATATGCGGAAAATAAAAGCACAAAAAACACATAAAACCAGAGAGACACAGATATACGTGGTTCACCTAGTTTGGGCTACGTCCACCCCGAACAACCAGTCCTTCCTTTCTATTATCCAGCAAAATGAAGAGACAAAAACTACAAAAGATCCGTTGTAATATACTATGTTCTCTCTCACAGTCTCCCTATCTGTTTCTCTCTCCAAGAATACACATACAATACACAGCCACAATACAATACCCTCATAAAACCGAGGGGTTGCCTTCTAGGGCAAAAAACCCTAAACTAAACATAACTTCTACCATCAGATCATTTGCCTAATGAATGGCTCAGATTGACTAGAAATTACTATAGTTTTACAAGGCAATTTTGCATCTATTTTTAGCTTTGGGGGCACTTCCCCTGAAACCCTGGCCCCTGGACCCCCCAGCAGGGGGGTCAGCCCTCGGGACTTTGATGGGGACAAGTCCCCCCGCACCCCCCCACCCGTCTAGTGGTGTACAATTTTCCTGGGGTATACATCCAACTAAAACAAGGATCTCTGAATCAGGATGAAAATCAGGCTCCACACCCAAAAAAAACCTATGTTTTGTATCAAATTACTTTTGGTTTCAATGGGAAACTTTTATGGCTAATGTGTTTTTCTCGAAATGTGATAGACCCCATTAAAATGGGAGATATATCAAAATGATTCCTATGGTGTAATAAAATAGTTTCAAGTAGTTTAAAAATATAGATGCATAAATTCAATGAGCATAGTTTTGAGATATAAAAGTTCAAAATGGAATAGTTGTTGTGAACAAATATCAGTGGATCGCTATGGATATATCTGCTTCATTAAAAGGGATTTTTCTACAAGGATGTCCACTAAGTTGGAAAGAAGGGGAAATATCACAATTATATGTTAATGCACATGTTTTACATTGAATATTTTTCATTTTATTAGGAATCTATTTGAAACAATTACCTATATAACGTTAAAACCTATGTTTTGTATCAAATCACTTTTGGTTTCAATGGGAAAATTTTATGGCTAATGTGTTTTTTCTCGAAATGTGATAGGCCCCATTAAAATGGGAGATATATAAAAATGATTCCTGTGGTGTAATAAAATAGTTGCGTAGTTTAAAGATATAGATGCATAAATTCAATGAGAATAGTTTTCAGATATATACGTCCAAAATGGAATATTTGTTGGTGAACAAATATTAGTAGATCACTATGGATATATCTTCTTCATTAAAAGGGATTTTTCTAGAAGGATGTCCACTATGTTGGAAAGAAGGAAAAATATCACAATTATATGTCAATGTGCATGTGTTTTACATTGAATATTTTTCATTTTATTAAGAATATATTTGAAAAAATTAACCATATACTTGGTTAAAACCTACGTTTTGTATCAAATCACCTTTGGTTTCAATGGGAAACTTTGATGGCTAATGTGTTTTTCTTGAAATGTGATACACCCCATTAAAATGGAAGATATATCAGAATGATTCCTGTGGTGTAATAAAATAGTTTCAAGTAGTTTAAAGATATAGATGCATAAATTCAATTAGCACAGTTTTGAGATATACAAGTCCAAAATGGAATATTTATTGGTGAACAAATATCAGTGGATCACTATGGATATATCTGCTTCATTAAAAGGGATTTTTTCTAGAAGGATGTCCACTAAGTTGGAAAAAAGGGAAAATATCACAATTATATGTTAGTGCATGTGTTTTACATTGAATATTTTTCATTTTATTAAGAATCTATTCGAAAAAATTAACTATATCGGGTTAGAACCTATGTTTTGTATCAAATCACTTTTGGTTTCAATGAGGGACTTTTATGGCTAATGTGTTTTTCTCGAAATGTGATATACCCATTAAAATGGGAGATATATTGAAATGATTCCTATGGTGTGATAAAATAGTTGAGTAGTTTAAAGATATAGATGCATAAATTCAATGAGCATAGTTTTGTGATATATAAGTCCAAAATGGAATAGTTGTTGGTGAACAAATATCAGTGGATCACTATGGATATATTTGCTTCATTAAAATGGAGTTTTCTAGAAGGATGGACTAAGTTGGAAAGAAGGGAAAACACCACAATTATATGTTAATGTGCATATTTTTTACATTGAATATTTTTCATTTTATTAAGAATCTATTTGAAACAATTAACTATATAAGGTTAAAACTGATGTTTTGTATCAAATTACTTTTTGTTTCAATGGGAAAATTTTATGGCTAATGTCTTTTTCTCGAAATGTGATAGACCCCATTAAAATGGGAGATGTATTGAAATGATTCCTATTGTTTAATAAAACAGTTGAGTTGTTTAAAGATATAGATTCCTAAATTCAATGAGCATAGTTTTGAGATATACAAGTCCAAAATGCAATAATTGTTGGTGAACTAATATCAGTGGATCACTATGGATATATCTGCTTCATTAAAAGGATTTTTGTAGAAGGATGTCCACTAAGTTGGAAAGAAGGGAAACTATCACAATTATATGTTAATGCATGTGTTTTACATTGAATATTTTTCATTTCATTAAGAATCTATTTAAAACAATTAACTATAAAAGGTTAAAACCTATGTTTTGTATCAAATCACTTTTGATTTCAATTGGAAACTTTTATGGCTAATGTGTTTTTCTCGAAATGTGATACACCCCATTAAAATGGGATATATATCGAAATGATTCCTATGGTGTAATAAAATAGTTGAGCAGTTTAAAGTTATAAATGCATAAATTCAATGAGCATATTTTTGAGATATATAAGTCCAAAATGGAATAATTGTTGGTGAACAAATATCAATGGATCACTATGGATATATCTGCTTTATTAAAAGGGATTTTTATAGAAGGATGGACTAAGTAAGAAAGAAGAGAAAATATCACAATTATATGTTAATGTGCATGTGTTTTACATTGAATATTTTTAATTTTATTAAGAATATATTTGAAACAATTAACTATATAAGGTTAAAACCTATGTCTTGTATAAAATTACTTTTGGTTTCAATGGGAAACTCTTATGGCTAATGTATTTTCCTTGAAATGTGATAGACCCAATTAAAATGGAAGATATATCTAAATGATTCCTATGGTGTAATAAAATAGTTGAGTAGTTTAAAGATATAGATACATAAATTCAATGAGCATAGTTTTGAGATATACAAGTTCAAAATGGAATAGTTTTTGGTGAAAAATTATCACTGGATCACTATGGATATATCTGCTTCATTAAAAGGGGTTTTTCTAGAAGAATGGAATAAGTTGGAGAGAAGGGAAATTATCTTAATTATAAGTTAATGCATGTGTTTTACATTGAATATAAAAGGTTTTTTTCTCTCTCTCATTGTTTGAGTCCTCATCTTATAAAAGGTTTCCACTAAATCCATTCCCTATAACTTTTCATGTAAACCAGATTCCCAAACCCACCCATCTATGTACCTAAGAATTTTGTGATATTCTACAAATATCAAAACATCTGCCCCTGATCCTAGAGAGTCCTCTGATGCATGTTGGAGTCTTACAGCTGGTTATATTAAAACAAAACTGCTACAAGGTTTAGGTAAGAGTTTTCATTAGGGCAATTTTGAGGTCTAAAATGGGCCTCCTAAGGAAAATGTACAATCAAAATTCACTTTATAAGAACCAATCACATTTTAGGGGATGACATCATCCCTAATGGTTGAGGTGGCATTGCTTGAGTTAAAGGTACTTACTTGTCACATTCTCAATGGTGGATAAAAACTTAGGTTAACCATGGTAGTGCTCTAAGTACTTTTAAAGTCAAAGTAAAATACTCATAACAATTGTCATTTCACTCTTTTTGAATAAAAATATATTATTGTCATTTCATATTTCTTGAAAGAAACAATGCATATCCCTATACATTTATTATATTATATTATATTTATATAGTATATTAATTACATATTATTATACAATTTAAATAATATAAATTTTAATTAATAGCATATAATATAATTAAGAATTTATAAATTTATATTTATATTTTATTTTAAGTTATTTAAGTACAAAGGAAAAATGCATTAGTTGTTCAATGATAATGATTTTTTCTTGAAAATATCATTCTTATTTATAGTCACATCAATACAATTTTTTTATTGATTTTATTTTGGTACAACTTTTGAATTGAATTTAATTATGGTTACATGGATTGTGGTGCAAAAAGTTAATTTCAAATTCATAAATACTATTTTATTGATTTAGCTATTATATTATTATCTCCTTAGGAGGCCCATTTTAGATCTCAAAATTCCCCCAATGTCTTCACTTGGGGATTATGTACTTTCAACATCTAACACACTTGAGGTAAATCACCAATCCATGATTGGAATAAACTACCAACCTTGGCATAAAGTGTTCTTATCATATTTTCCTGGGATAATTTAGACTAACAGTGTTCATAGGTTGAACAATGAAAAAGAATGTTCAGAAAGTTTCCTCCCTAGCATCGAAAATATTTCTACTATTCCTACAAATAGTGATAAGCCTGGTGGTAATGATGACTCTGATAACTGCAACAATTGGCCCTCTAAAGAACAAGATGATAATGCACATGCATTTGTGCATGTATCGTCAGGTGTTGAATTACTTGAAGCATTGGGACCGCCTTTCAAAAAAATAAGAACACACAAGGGTATGTGGAATGAAATGTTATTTCATGGACAAGATGTATATAGTTCAAATTTGGGAACAGGAAATGTTGGAGTCTCTCATAGGTCAGATTACCATTCTGAGTTGGATATGTCTCAAAGTTCTGATATATCTGTCGTTAATGTACCTAAAGGGTGGTTTTTTCCTGATTCCAAATCTAAAGATATTTTAGATGCTATAGTTGCTAATGTTTGCGTAGCACCTAACCAAGGCACAATTGAAAATATATCCTCTAGAACTATATGTTCAAAAATAACAAACTCCTCCTAGCTGTAAATTGAATTTATAGCTAGGACACTAACTCCTTAAACATGGAAAAGTCTAACCATTCACTTATATAGAATTGAATTGGTCATTTGATCCGAATTTATGCAGGAACACAACAGAATACATAAATAACCATCCACATAGAAATAGAGTGGAAATAAGGCTTCATTTCATTAATATCGAATCATAGAAATATGCTTACAAACATGATGGAAATAAAATAGCTAGGGTGCTGGTAGCGAATCTCTGAGAAGAGATGTGGTGACTATAGACCTCTGAATTGTATTATAATGAGGCTCGAGGGCATATTTATTATTTAGAAACAATGGATAATTCTAAATGTCCAAAAACCTAACCCTAGGCGATGAAGCGCCAAAACTATGGGCCCCGTTTGGGTAAATTGGTGTTTCAAATTCCCAGGGACGTAACTTTGGCATACTATCTCCGTTTGGGGTTTGAAAACGGCTCTGTAAGTTCAGGACACAAAAAAATGCTAAAAATAGTAAGTTGTGAAAAAAACTGAAAAAGACAGTGGTGGGGCCCCAAGTGGAATAGGTGGGTGGCCACCAATATCCACCTAGATTATTCCTCCTCCCTTAGGAAGCAATGGTCCCCATTGCGTTGAGTTCCTCCATGAGATGAGGAAACTTTTGTTGAACTTGGTCCCTGGTGAACCACTTGCCTTGGTGCAGGAGTTGGCCATCTTTGACAATCCAATACAGTTGGATCTTCTGTCGGCGAGTGTTTTTTATTTACATGTCCATGATACAGTCTGTGGTGGCCTGCTCCATGAAGTCTCGATTTAACTCTTTTGGTGTGAGTTCTTCTACAATGTTAGAGGTGTCCAATGGAGGTGGGAAGTAGGGACAGAGGCGGTCTACATTGAATACTGGGTGTAGACCAAGGAATGGTGGAATACTGAGCTCGAAGGCATTGTTCCCTACAGCCTTGATGATGATGTATGACCCATATCGTAGCGGGTGAATCTTGTAGTGGGGTCTACTGACGCACTCCTTCTGCAAATGTAGCCACACTTTTTTGCCCACCTGGAAGTTGTGTGGCACCCGATGTTGATCATGTCATTGCTTGTACTTAGCATTGGCTCTGTCCAATATGTCATGAACCTATTGGCAGATGTGTTGAATGCACTCGATGAATTTGTTGGCTTTGTCGGCTTCAGACTGGACATGAGCCAAATCAGCCTGAGTAGTTGTAAATGGCATGGCTACGTCAATGGGACATAGTGGCTGGAATCCCAAGCCCACTTGAAAGGGGCTGTGGCCAGTTGAGTTGTGGAGAGCCCAATTATAACTGTGTTGTACATAGGGAAGGCTCTCATCCCATGTGCGTGGATGCTTTTAATTTTACATGCGTAGAATGTGTACAATCATCCTGTTGACGACCTCTGTCTGGCCATCAGTTTGGGGATGGAAAGCTGTGGACTTGGTGAGCTTGGTGTCCAACATTGACCAGAGGCTGGACCAAAATGTGCCGAGGAACCTGCTGTCACGATCTGATATGATAGACTGTGGTATCCCAAAGTGCACCCACACTCGTTCAAATAAGAGTTTAGCAGTGGCTTCTACTGTGATATTCTTCTTACAGGCCGCCATAATGGCCATCTTTGAGAATCTGTCGATGACCATGAAAACACAGTCATTTCCATGCTTAGTAGAAGGAAGGCCTAACATGTAATCCATGGAGATGGATTCCAAAGGTCGACTAGGGGTAGCTAGCGAAGTATAGAGCCCTTGCTTCTTAATGGTCAGTTTGGCAATGGCACATGCAGTGCAGGATCTGATGTACTTCCAGAAATCCGGTTGAAGGTTCGGCCAATAGAATTAATTCTGTAGTACTGCCACTGTTTTCTCAACCTCAAAATGCCCAGCGACTCGACTATAGTGTGCTTCCCATATCATCTTGGAATGCTCATTTCAAGGAACACAAAGGTGTCCCAGGTGACATAATAGTGCATCTTGGAGGTGAAATTTTGGAACTTGCATACCCCCCAAGAGTGCCTTGTATGTGTGGTTGAATTCTGGATCAATCTTGTAGAGAAGTGGCCAATAAGAAGTCTCATGCCCATAAGAGTTGAGAACGGTGGTTATGGCCACGATCGGTGGTCGGCTGAGGCAATCTGCAACATTATTGGTGCTACCCTTCTTGTACTTGATGTTCAAATGAAATTGTTGCAGATATGTGGACCACTTCTGATGGTGATCATTCTGCAGCTTCCCTTGTGTTTGTATGAACTGCAAGGGTCGGTGGCCTATGTGGATGATTGTCTCCTTCCCCAAAATGTAATGCTTCCATTGTCGACAAACCTACACGATGGAATACATTTCTTTATTATAAGTAGGATACTTTCAAACTGTGTCGGACAATGTATCACTGTGATATGCCACTAGATGCCCCTGTTGAGTAAGAAATACCCCAATAGCATAGTCAGAGGCATCTGTCTCGATCTCAAATGGTTGTTGCAATTCTGGTAATGTGAGCACTGGGGTAGAACAGAGGTTATGTTTCAATTCTACGAACGCCTTCTGTTGAGATTCCAACCAACATAATTTTTCTTTCGATCCTCCCTTAGTGACTTGACTCAAGGGCCAAGTGATATGAGAGAATCCCAACACGAACCTGCGGTAGAAATTAGCAAGACCCAGAAAGCTGTGAAGCTCTGTTGGGGTGGTTGGGGCTGGCTAATCCTGAATGACTTGGATCTTGGCTAGATCCACATGCATTCCCGTTTCATAAATAATGTATCCCAGATATTGAACCTGGGTCATGCCAAAAGTGCACTTCTCCAAATTGGCACACAACTTATGTTGCTGCAGTTTTTGGAGGACTTCTCGAATGTGGTGGAGGTGCTCTTCCCAAGTCTGGCTGAAGATAAGAATGTCATCCAAGTATACCACTACAAATGAGTTGGTGAATGGATGCAAGATGTAGTCCATCAACCTCATGAAGGTTGCGGGAACATTTTTCAATTCAAAAGGCATGAAGACCCATTCAAAAAGGCCCTCCTTGGCTTTGAAGGCAGTCTTCCATACATCAGAGGGTTCGATTGGTACCTGGTGATACCCAGACTTCAAGTCAAACTTGTTGAAATATTTTTCCCTTTTGAGTTGGTCCAGAAGGTCATCAATCCGTGGGATTGGGTACCTATTCTGGAAAATGATCTTGTTTAGCGCCCGATAATCAATACAGAGTCTCCAAGTCCCACCCTTCTTCTGTACCAACATGATCGGGCTCCCACAGGGCAATGAACTTGGTCGGATGTGACCTTTATATAGTAGCTCCTAAATATGCCTCTTGATTTCGTCATTCTCCAGAACAGTTCACCTATAGATCGGTCCATTGGGTAGCGGAAAACCTAGGGTCAGGTCAATGGGGTGCTTGACCTGACAGTGTAGAGGCACCCCTGTGGGTGAGGTGAAGATGTCCCCTTACTCCTCCACAACCTTGTCCATTTGTTGTTCTCGTGCAGAGGATCCATGTCTGGAGGTCATGGCCATAGTCTTATTCTTTCCCTGGGGGCGGATCATCAGGAAAACAAATTTCCTGGTTTGGGAAATGAGCTTACTGCATTTTTTTGTAGTAACCAAAGAGATAGTGGGAGGCGGTAGTACCTCTGGTATCCTGTACAATTTACTTCCCAAATTAACAATATCAATGCGAGGTCGTGACTCATACACAACATGTCACTTCCGCAAGTATGGTTGGCCTAATAATACATCAGAAACATCAATAAGAGAAATGTCACACAATACCTCATCCATGAAGGGCTTGATGCTATAAGGAAAGTGGCACTGCTGGATGACGCGATGATCTCGTCCTTGGTGAAGCCACCCGATGGTGTATGGTTGTGAGTGCACTGTGGTCGGCAAGCCCAACCGCTTCATGACATCTACTGAAATGAGGTTTTTTTGGCTCCCATTATCGAAAATGAACCATAGCGGGGAACCTTTTACCCACATTTGGGAGTGGAAAAGACGCTCTACCTCCTCTGGATATTTTGGTTCCTCCTTCTGGATCTTCGTAGCGGCAACAGTGGTGTTGGGATTCGCATCAATAATCTACTTCCCTTTGTCATTCACCTTCTCATGTTCTGATTTAGAGTCGGAGCATGCATCTGATTCAGAAGCCCTCATATCGGCCACCAAAGACTGCTTGGCCCGACACTTACTTATGTTGTGAGTGGAGCTCTTATGGAACTCACACCACTTTCCTGTGTCCTTATTTGGCTTCGTGGTGCTGTTCTTTGCTTATGCCTTTGGCAGGTTGTCTTGGGCCACCATGACTTGGCTTTGTCCTTTGTTCTGCGTTTTGGGGGCACCTTTCCCTTGCTTTTGATTCGTAGATGCAAAGTCTCGCTTCTTCTGTTTGAATTTCTGCTCAATCTTGGCAGCATACCGGTATGTTGTACCAAGCGAGGAGATGCCGAGGAACTCCATTTCTTCCTAAATGTATCTATGCAGACAGCCGTGATACTTTAGCACCAAATGTTTCTCTGAATCTTTGATACCCAACTTTGTGCACAGGGTATGGAACAAATTCATTAGCTCATGCACATCTTGATCCCTTTGTTGTCGCAGCATGGTCCATTGTATGTACTTGTCCTTATAAATCCCCACGGGATTGTATTGTTCCTTGATGGCATCTCAAAAAGAATTCAAAGTCGGTATGGTTGAGAACAGAGAGGGTTATGTCTCGTCCATTTTCTCATAGTAGGTTTCCCACCAGTCCTTGACATGGGGGGTAGCTTTTAAGAGTGCAAAAATAATCTTCTCCCAATCGGAAAAATCATGAACTGAGAAATATCCTTCTAATATATTCAACCATCTTTCTACAACATCTGCATCTATTTGACCCTCAAATATGGGAATGTCAAAGTTTACTTGTACCTTAAAGGGGGTCGTGCCTCCAGAGTGGCTGCTGGATGTAGATGTGCCACCAGTGGGCTGTCGTTGAAGGATCTGGGCAAAGTTATCCATCATCACGTTCCTTTGTTTTTCGAGGGCCTCCTTCAGCAATATTTTGATAGGATCTCTTGCTCCCTCATCTTTCTTTTCGTCCCCCATGGGCGTCCATCAAGTTTTGTGAGGCTGATCTTGCAAAGGTTCCACTAGATCAAGCCCTAACTCCTTATACCCCGACCTTGTTGGGGACATGCAAAGACGGATCGAGAAAAAACAAACTACTATGATACCACTGATCCAGATTTATGCAGGAACGAAACAGAATATAGAAATAACCATACACATAGAAATACAGTGTAAATAAGGCTTCATTTCATTATTATCAAATCACATAAATATGCTTACAAACATGATGGAAATAAAACATCTAGGGTGCTGGTAGCGGATATCTGAGAAGAGATGTGGTGACTACAGACCTCTGAACTGTATTACAATGAGGCTCAAGGGCCTATTTATTATGGAGAAACAATGGAGAATTCTAAACATCCAAAAACCTAACCCTAGGAGATGATGCACCAAAACTATGGGCCCCGTTTGGGTAAATTGGTGTTTCAAATTCCCAAGGACGTAACTGTGGCATACTATCTCCGTTTGGGGTTTCAAAATGGCTTCGGAAGTTCAGGACCCAAGAAACTGCTAAAAATAGTAAGTTGTGAAAAAAATTGAAAGAGACAATGGTGGGGCCCCAAGTGGAATAGGTGGGTGGCCACCAATATCCACCTGGATCATCATTCTGCATACTGGTCTCACTAGAGCTGATAATCTATTAGTATTATTACCATTAAATATTGTGTTGCAGTTATAGAATACAAGAAACCCGATATATTATTACATTGACCTATAAGCATAGATACATGGAAATTCGTAGAAATTCACATGTTATAAGCATAGATACATCGATACATACCTGGAAATTCACAAAAAATTGTTGACAAAGCCACAACAAGAACGAAGTCGGGCGATCCCTGAAAACTTCATGGAAGACATAGACCAAATTCTCTGTGAACAAAAGAAATTAAATTAAAATCAAGTTAAAAAAAATCAACAAAACAAAATTACAAAAAAAAAGAGCAACTGCAACTGCAAAATCAACAAAAATCAACAAAAATTACCTCGTCCGCAAATCAACAAAATTCTCCTCATCGTCGCAATGCAACTCCAAATCAACAAAAATCACAGAGCGCAACAGAGCAACAGAGCGTAATACAGAAATATCAAAATTCATAGTGCGCAACAGAGCAACAACAACAAGAAACGAACAAGACATAGACGCTCAAGATAGATGTGAACAAGAAAGCTGTAAAATTTTCCAAGTCGATATATTTATAAAATATGAGTTCAGTCGAACTATTTTAAAAGTTTGGCCGAATTATTGAGAAAAAAACATTTCCCCAATTCTTACAAAAGCATTACCCAACTTCGGATTTTTTTTTGCCATATATATATATATATATATATATATATATATATATATATATATATATATATATATATATATATATATATATATATATATATATATATATATATATATATATATATATATATATATATATATATATATATATATATATATATATATATATATATACATATATATATATATATGTATATATATACATATATATATATATATATGTATATATATATATGTATATATATACATATATATATATACACATATACATATATACATATACATATATACATATACATACATACATATATATATATACATATACATATATACATATATATATATATATATATATATACATATATATATATATATATATATATATATATATATATATATATATATATATATATATATATAGAGATATAGCAAAATGTCTCCAAAATTAGTTTCTTATCATTGTGTGCTTAAATATTACAAGGTAAAGCAACAATGAAGAGAAAATAAAACAGAACCTCTTCGTTAAAATATGTCCCTATATAAATACATATTGCAATATTACATATATTCTAATTTGCATAAACCCCAACTAGGGGAAAATCGAAACAGGTGTTCCCACCTGTAAAGATTTGGAAGGTGACCTCAAAAAGTGAGATAGACGGGGTCTCTGTCATCTCGTGGGGGTTTTGGAGGTTGCAAGAACTTCGACCAGCCACACCAATAAACCTAAAAAAATTACAAATAAAGAAGAAAAATTGTGCAATGATAAATAGTAATAGGGAAAACACATAATTCAAGTTAGGGTTTTGTTTCCCTTAACATACATGTAGAACTAGCGTTAGTGAATAAATATCGGTAGGAGGCCTGTGAGTCAAGGCCGAACCTTGAGAACAACATTGAAGAACTATAACCAAAAGATAAAGGCAAGTTCAACCTGTTGGATAAATTTTAAAAGAAATATTATATAGAAAAAGTCATATTGTAAAAACTAAATAGGTTTTTAATGTTTCATCTTGTTTACTTGGAGCATTACGAAGCCATGGAAAGGGAAGAAAATCTAGTGCAGAATAATGTTGTTTCCACAATGTTTCCGAGCGGTCTGCTCTTGGTGGGATGGTGAAACTGATGCTGTCGTAACTAGAGGGTAGAGGGTAGTTACGTCTATTACCCTTGTTCCAATATTGATTGTTCGATCCTGAACTAAACATGCTAACCATTTATCCTTCATTGATCCCAAATTTTTCTGCACCATCGATTGGGTTTCCTCGAGATAATCAAGCCTCGGGATGAGAAACACATGAAGCTATTCAACTCCAAGCCAGCACCCATGAAAGAACTAACGTGAAACCCCAGTTAGTAGTTGTACAGTCATAAATTCCTCATAACAACACTATTAATCTGGTGGCATCATGGCTCGATGACAGTTCTAAAAACTTAGGTAAGGAAATTATCATAAAATACCCTCATTATATATGTATATATTTAAATATGTCGCAAATGTTTTACATCACCTTCATAATACATGAAAACACATATATGTTGCCAAATGATTTACGCAATCTGCAAGGAATGAAATAATAAAGTGAAGTACCACATGGGTGTTAGATACCATTACCAACGAGTGTAAAACTAAATACATTTCTTTCTGAGTTAAGTCAAAGGTAAAGGGAATTTTTCTTTTCATGTGTATATGTTACAGGTGGTATCGGAGCTAGGTTCCTACACTGTTGGCCTGATGGGAAGATGTTTGTTTTGGTAATAAAATAATAGATAGACATGAAATACCATGAGGAGAAGGGTAGGACCAAATTTCACTCTTCCCATCAGCCATATGATGGAAGGAGGTTTTTCTCCTTTGGACAGGACTGGCCCGTAATTATGGGTACAGCTATAAAATGAACAACGGAATAAAGCTGAAGCTTTAATGGAAACTATAGATCATCTCTAAGATGAAATGATCGCTCTCTGAAGAGAAAATGAGTGAATAGTATGCGAACAGGACCGTATTTTGAAAATTTTGACGGATAGACAAAATCACTGAAACTACAAACCCAAATCAAACAATGGGAACCATGTTGAATCTCATAGGAGAAAGGGGGACATTATACCAGAATTAAGTCAAACCCGAGAATTTATGGAAAATCAAAAAACGCAAGGGAAGGAGTCTTCGGGTACTTCCAATAGTGAGATATGAAAAAATTTAAGAAGAAAAAATCTGAGTTACATGGGGAACTCAAAAGAGCTAAACCCACAAGTTATGATGGAGAAATGGAGGAAATGGTAGAATCATGGTTGATGGATATAGCAAAATATTTTCAAGTTTACGAATATGATGAGAATTTAAAAGCCTGACTAGCCATCTACCTGTTGCGGAGTAAGGCCACATTGTGGTGGGAGGAAGCCAAGCTAGTACATGGCATCAAAGAAAAAACAACCACTTGGGAAATTTTCCAAAAACATTTCAAAAATAAATTTATGACTGAACGATTCTATGATGATAAGGAAAAGGAATTTAATGATTTAAGATTTGGTCAATTATCCATTGATGATTATGTAGTGAAACTTACTTCCCTTCTATGATATGTACCCTATTTACGTGGAGAGAAGGCAAAGATCGAAAAGATTTTTGGCAGTTACCATGCCACATGAGGGAACTAATTGAGTTAGAATACCTAAAGACCATGTATGATGTTGTGAGGAAAGCACGACTTTGTTATCAACATGTGTATAAAAGGGATAATGATAAGAACTAGTTAGGGAATAAAGGACAGAGGAATGCACCCATGAGCAGAGATAACAGGTGTGCTAATTCCATAAATACAAGAAAAATACAACAAGGAAAAGTCGTGGAGAAAAACTAACAAAGAATTTATTCCGAGAATGAGACAAAAATTGTGGAACCTTTTAAGAATATTGAACAAAGTTCAACACAGAAACCACCTCTGCAGTGCTAGGGCTGTAGGGAACCAAATTATATAAAAAATTGTCCTCATTGCGAAATACTAGAACCCATAGCCAATATTCATGAAGCATCAATAGTGGATGAAGTGGCCTACAGTCTGCCAAGAATTAATGCAGCACTTGAAGACCGCCAACCATGCTATCAGCCCAGTATGATTGAAATGGAAGGTAAAATTATTAATCATGTTGTTTCTATACTTATAGATCCTGGCACCAATTTAAGCTATGTAATTCATAGAATAGTAGAACTATGTCAATTACAAACTAATAAGTTTAAACAACCCTAGTTAATTCAACTAGCCACGGGGGAAAAAAGATGGTTCAATGCTAAAGTGGACAACTTCTTAATTGAAGTGGAAATCCAACCTTTGAGGATAAATTTAAACATTTTTCCTCTAGTGTCTTACGACGTATTAATTAGCATGGATTGGCTGGAAATCCATTGGTCACTGGTTAATTTTAAACAGAATACAATTATTTACTGAAATGAAGCGGGTTCCAGATGTGAAATTCATGGAATTAAGAGACTTGTATGACTTAGGCCTATTACTGCTTCTCAATTAGGAAAATTATTGAAGAAACGTTGTTGTATTTATGTTTTTCAAGTGGGATATGCAGACATAAAAGGAAAAGCGATTGGATTGGAACATATAGTTGTAATTCAAGAATTTGTAGATGTATTCCGAGAGTTAATACCCAGGATATCACCAAGAAGAGATTTTTATTTTGCTATTGAAATAATTCCATGAGCTGCGCTTGTATCCAGGGCTCCTTACCCAATGAGTACACCTGAACTTACATAACTAAAAATTCAGCTCTGGGAGTTATTAGATAAGAATTACATCTGCCCTAGTGTATCACCATGGGGAGCACCGATGCTTTTTGTGAAAAATAAATATGGCATGTTAAGACTGTGTATAGACTATCGACAATTTAATAAATTGACATTCAAAAATAAATATCCATTACCTAGAATTGACGATATATTTACTCAATTCAAAGGTGCCAAAATATTTTCAAAGATTGATTTAAGATCAGGTTACCACCATATCAGAATTAAAGATGAAGACATACCAAAAATTTCTTTCAGAACCAATTATGGATATTATGAATTTGTGGTTCTACCATTCAGGTTGATTAACGCAGTGAATACCTTTATGGGCATTATGAATAAAGTATTTCACCGTTACCTTGATAAGTTTTTATTAATATTCATCAATGATATTTTGATCTATTCAAAGAGCATGAATGAGCCTCAAGTAAGGAAGCTCACTTTACACGGGTGCAATTCAACCTATAAAGCGGTAAAAGTAGCTGATATCTTTCTGAAAAAAGTTTTCAGACTTCATTGGATTCCCAAAATGGTCATCTCTGGTCCAGATGTAAAATTTACTTTCGTGTTCTGGAATGCCTTATTCACTAGTTTCGACACTCAAGTGCAATTCAACACAACTTACCATCCAGAGATGGATGGACAGACAAAGCGAGTAAATTAGGTATCAGAAGACATGCTTTGAATGTATGTGATGTAAGAGCCTACAAAGTGGGAAGAATATATACACTTAGTAGAATTTTATTACAACAATGGATATCATGCCTCACTAAGGATGAGCCCATTTGAAGTATTGTACAGGATAAATTTAAAAACGTTAATTAATTGGAATAACCCAAAAGATAAATGGGTGTTAGGAATCGACATGCTTAAGGAGATAGAAGTTACAGTGAAAAAGGTAAGACCTAATTTAAAATCTACTGAATTTTTCCAAAAAAATTATGCTAATCAACTAAGACATGATAGGGAATTCCAGGTTGGGGATCAAGTCTATATCTGGGTGAAACCAAATTGGAGCACCTTGAGGTGGAATGGGCATTTTAAACTAGCCCCTAGATTTTGTGGCCCTTTCTAGATTATCGCATTGATTGGTCCAGTGGCTTATCAGATAATACACCCTCGCCATATATGTGTAAACAATGTGTTTCATGTATTTGATAAAAAAATATATACATGACCCAATAAATATGATACAATGGCAGAACATATAGTTAGAACCGGATAGGGAATTTCTGGTCAAGCCTCTGCATATTCTCGATCAGAGAGAAATGGTGTTGCAAAAATGAGTTATCCCCCAATTTAAAGTGCAGTGGAAACACTTTGGCCTGGAGGAAGCCACTTGGGAAGATGAGATGATAATGTGGGAGGCATACTCAGGACTATTTCTGAGGCAAGTGAACACCACATAGAGTGTTCCAATTAAGGGGGAGGAGATGTAACGCCTCAGTTAACATGTTAAAAACCCTAAGTAATTTTTTTTTACTAAATTTAATCTGGAAATGGATTGGATAACTTGTTATGCTTTTCAAGAACCTCCCATTGAGTTAAACAAATAAATGATCGTGCTTATACATGACTGCGCAGAAATCATTACTTGAAAATAGGTGTATGTTTTTTAACTATTTAAGTGCTTTAAGGCCATTTATTTTTGCTGATATTAAACATATGTAATAGCCAAATAATGCAGCAAATAATAATCAACACATAAAAACAAATTTAATATAGGATTTCACCCAAATATCGTGGGCTACGTCTCCTTGAGCTCTTATCAACTGACTTGGCTATTTGGGATTAGGATGGAAAATTTATTTTACAAGTTGCAAAATCAACTCCAATGGTTATCTGAACTGGACCAATGGGTTTAGAATACCATTTATATCCTTGGAATGGCTGAAATATCTCTAAATATGAACCTCAGCTACCTTAGACTTGACTCCTTTTGTCGGTGCCCTTAAGCTTCCCTAAGCTTCTCTGTGGCACTAACTCCCTCAGAAATCCTTTTGTCCCTAAAATATTTTCTATTTTCTCCATTACATATCAGACATCCATAATAGGTTATTCATTTTCTCAAAATGAGCTCTGGCTCCCAAATCTAGGCCTCCATCCACTGATGGCCCTATGCTACCAAAAAATTCCTTGTGGCTCTACGAACTTCAGAAGTCTTCAAATGGCTCTGCAAATCCTTTCATTGGATTAAAAATGTCAAAAATAGTCATAATAGACTATTCACTCACATAAATTGGCCTCCAGCTGCTCCAATTTCACCTCCAACACGTGGGGGCACCCCCTGGCCCTGGGATCACTGAAAACTTCTCTGAAGCATATCAACCTTTAGAAGTCCTCAAAAGATTCTAAAAAATCCATCAATGTATTGAGAAGTATCAAAATAGTTGAAATAGTCTATTGCTTTGTTGAGAATGCATTAGAGGAATTTTGAGTTCTAAAATGGGCCTCATAAGAAAAATGTACAACAAAAATAAACTTTATAAGAACCAATAGGATTCAAGATGATGTTGTCAACCATGGGAGATGATTCAACGTTTTTTAATTAAAAGGGTAAGAAGATAAAAAAAAATAATAAAATAATTAAACTACATTTTCAACTCATATTTTCAATTATCTCCCAAATTTTTTACTGGAATTTCAAGTGGGAGTACTCCTTGGATGAAAATTTTATTCCTCATCCAAGGAGTACCCATGTTGCATAATTTTGATGGACCCTGCTACATGAAACATGAGAAATACATGAAAAAATGTGACCCACCATCAATGTTCTCCACCACGTTAGCATCTCCACCATGTGATACATTAGTACAATTGGTATTTACTATCATTTTCACCGAGAGGTGCAAAGTAATGCCGATAGAAGTGAGGAATGAGGCCAAAATAAATGATCTCTCTTCACAAAACCAATAAGAAATCATATTGTTTTATAAATGGAAATCCAATTTACTATTTTGTGGAAAGATAAAAACAAATATAATGGGCGAGTTTGACTTCTTTTGTAAAATTCTTATCATGGGAAACGTAAGTGTAATCATCCATTTTCTCACATCTTTCGTCTCCTCAACCTTAGACTCATTTTCATAAGAAATGTTGCCAACACTTATAATAGCTAAAAAAATTTCTTGAAGAAACAAATATTTTGTTATTTTTATTAAAACTGGAATTCACAACGGAAGAATTACAGTTGTATTCTTCAGGGCGGGCAATGTTGGGTGTGCTTTTTACCCATTCTAGGAATATGTATTGAATGTCAAAATATGTGGGAGGTACTTTCATTGAATCTCTTGTTGTACCCATTGATCAAGGGTGGTTTGTAGTGTCACATAGAAATAGGGGAGAATGAGTTCGCTGCCTATAGATGAATAGAGAAAGAGTGATTCAATTGTTATTATAATCATTGTAGATAAATAGAGAGATAATGCTTATAGAAATCCGTTCATAGCTTTAGGAGTATTATAAATCCATAATTAACAAACTTTATAGATAGCGATAGATGACGAATCCATACCTTTTTATCAGATATAAACTCACTCATTTTCATTCTTTTTGGTAGACCATCCTAGGCTGCATATAGAGTTGGTATTCCATTTGTGAAATCCAATATTGTTCTTAAAAACCAGTGATTTGATAGTAATGTTGCTATTAAAAGCTAGTGATGTGACAATAGTACCCACACTAGTGACATCCTTAGTAGTAAACACAAAATCCAATGATGGATCACATCAAGTGCATAAATTTTATCCTCTGCCTTATGCAATAAAGTCACCAGAGTTATGATTGCAAATTCAGAGTAATTTCTAGTATTGGGACTAGTTTTCACTTTTGTATTATTTTCTCATTATTCAAATAATATTTCACTATCTTTCAGTGCTAGATATATCCCCTGTAAAATTTACACAATTACATTCTATTTACATGATGTTAAACTGTGTTTCCTTTTGCTAACAAAGTATAGTGTAATAACAGTAACAATCTTTTTTTCAATCTGGAACACTACACTTTATATAAATTTATTTGTCAAGTTGATAAAAAAATGTTGTGATAACCTTGCAATTGAAATAATCCTAAACAATTTATAGAATAACCTTTCGTCACTTCATTGGATTTACAAAACATCTTAGACAATCCTGAGTGTGCAATTAGAAGTAACAGTTAATTGGTAGGCGATTTGATTTGTTCACCAAGAAAGTACAGAAACAAAAACCAAATATAAATAATATTATAAATAATATAAATAAATAAAAAACTTTGAATTAGACAACATTGGCACTCATATTTTTTACTTCTGAAATCCATGTCAACCATACTTAAAACCAAATTTTTTTACCTCTGAAATATATGTTGACTAGACTTAAAACTAAAGAAATGAATATAGGAGAGTCAAACACAGTTGAAACTGAGTCAAACATAATTTTTGCGTTCGTTGGCAGAACCAATTCGTAAACTAAAAATAACAGAGGGATTAATCCTTCCAAAAAGTACTTTGGAACTAAAATTATTAGTTCCACATACAAAAATGCAGGTTGTGGGGAGAAACAAAAACACACCCTGGAATCCATATATTCCCAAGAAATGCAGCCTATAGGGAGAAATAACAACACCATGAACTCTAGATATTCCAAACAAATTTATTATTGAATAAGTTACATAGTTGAGTGAAAGCCGATACTAGAAGAAGAAGAGGCAGCAGACAATTCAGGTAAGTGATAGGGGAATCTTAAGGCTAAGCTACAAAGATACATGGCATATTGTAACACAGAATTTTTTCACTGTCCCTACAATCCCCATGTCACACATTGGAGGGTAATTTCTGTGACTAATAAGAAATTTCATGCCTTGCAAAGACCATCATTGCATCCCTTTACATGAGAGAAATATTCCTTTTATTGACAATTCCCTGAGAAGAGCTTCATAAACCCCTGTTTTTGCCTTGCCGCGAGTAGCCAGTTCTAACCTCACGCCAATGAGGAAGATTAACACTGGGCCCCGCACCAGTTGGCGCTCTATCCTAGTTAGCCACCCACGCCAAGCTGTTTGTGGAATTTTTTTTAAAATAGAGGCAGAGATTCCACTCTAACAACTTCGAGGATGAGTCATTTGGAGTGGTTGGACTGAATAACCATGGAGTCCCTCCTTTATTTTATGGTTTCCACCTATTGTGGGAACCTCCTAAAGGATAGGCCTCCCTTCCACCTTTGTAGGGATCCAAATCTCCTCCTTTTCCTCTATAAAAAGAAGTTATCTCTCCTTGCATAAGCTAGCTGAACATAGAGAACTAAGTATACTATAGTTGAACTATTGAAGAGATATAACAAGAAGGAACTTCGTTGAGAGAGCTTAAGTCTATGCCCTCATCTCGTTCGAATCCCTTGATGAGCATCTGAGACGCACTTCGGCTGAACCCCACTGGAGTAGACTACGACATCAAAGCTTTTGTTGTAACTCTTCCTTCTATCAATACATATACATGACTATTGTTTGGTTCCCATTTTGTGTTATGTTATTTGTTCAATGCAATATGCTTATCCCTCTTTGACTGGCTAGTAGTTATGATGAAGTTATTATGTTGTATGTTGTTCTTGTTTGTTGATCTATGTGTAGGTATCTGAGCATGACTGTAGAAGGATTGTGACTTTTTGAGGTAGGAGCGAGAGGCCACCACCACTACAGCCGCAACTATAGCATTGGACTCTAGGTAGGTCGATCTATCGTGTCCTATTTTCATTCAATAAATAGGAATCAACACTCTAGCATGTCTCTTTCTTTCGATCACAGGCATGAAAAGACTCATGAGCTTAAAGGAGAAACAATGGTCCACTTCTTGCAGAGACATTTTCAACTATTATGGATGGTAAAGACTCTTTTCACATAAAGGCTGTCCTATAATTGAATTACTGCATTCATATTGGAATATCACAATCTGACACATTCATCCAGGATGTAGGTAGAAATATGGAAAAAGTGCAGAGCTTGGACAATAGACCTTCCAAAAGGATCCGCATCAAAGAAAAAAAAATCAGTTGACCCAGAAAAAGAAGCCACATAATCAGCAGTTCGTATAGATTAAGATATTTATTTTATATTATTTTCTGAAGACAATGTAATTGTAATAAGACATCTTCAAGGCATGTAATAGACAGCCTTCAAAGTCCTAAGCAGTTTTGGTAGTTAGGATTGGTTACAGAAATTCCAAACTACTTTTTATTGTATTGAATGTAATTTTCAAGAGAAGGAAAGTCTCTGAGTTTTAGACCTTCTGACAATTATTTTTGTACTCAGAGATTCAAAGATTAATGAAAGAGTAAGAAAGTTCCTAGCATTTTGTTTATGTTGAAATGTATTCGAGTTTAAATTTTGTGTTTTCTATCTATGAATAAAACAAAGTTATGAGAAGTAGGTCTCTTTTTACTAATGTATCTAAGAGTTAAAAACCTTAATTGGCGCTCCTTTGTTTTAACTATTTCTTTCATATATTTCTTCTAGGGTTTGAGATGATATTTTCTGTATAAAACAACATATCAATTTGGGCTTCTTCTTCTTTCATTTTCTTCTATTCACTTCCTTCAACATCAACAAATGGTAGCATTGTGAGTTCTTCATCATATTTGATATTTAAGGGTTTGATCATAAATACTTGAGGGTTAATAAAACATAGACAGATATATTCGTGACATAATCATATAAATGTCTTAAGAACTGATTCCTTATCACATCTAAGGGATTTTCTCTTAAGGTACAACATTAATTGGCACCATTGCCATGGAACGAAGAATCGAAGTTTTCCCTAGGTTTTGTTCATATTTCTTCTGGTTGTTAAGAGAGGAGGAAATACTAAGTTGTGCGTTATTTTAGTAATTTTGGCTCCTAAGAGGCCTCACACGAGGTCATATACCTCTCAACAAAAAGCCCCTATTCTATCAGATCCAAAAAAGTTAGTTTCAAAGAAGGACCAGAAAACAAAAATATTTTCTATACCTGATGCCACACTGCTTGGACCAAGCAGTAGTTCTCATATCTTACCATCCAAGGATATTTCCCGGAAGCTCATTTTCTCGAAAAAATAATCCTTACCTTCACCCATTCATTTCCAAGAACCAACATTAGAAGAAATATCTTTTGAGTTTGTATCATTTCCATTCACAGAAGCTCAACCTAATACAGTTTCCAGTTCTTCTGCTATTGTTCATTTACCCCTTCCCATATTAGTTGTTCCACCCCATTTATCCCCACCTACAATTGGTATTCATTTTACCCCCACTCAAGGAGCAGTTAATCAGGGCATAAACATGGTGGCCCCTGCTTTCTTGTTGAATAGATATGCACCATTAAATCTACCCCAACCAATGAATGCGATGCCTCAGTAGTACCTTAAGTTGCTTCCTAGATTTACTGGTGAAGATGAAATAACTGCAAAACAACACTTGCCTTTGTTTTGCACTTTTGCTGAAAATTTTAATGTAGAACATCTTGATGTTGTAATGAGACTTTTTGTGCAGTCTCTAAACGGAGAGGCAAGAAAATGGTTCAAAGGATTACCAAATGGTTCAATCAATGATTGGGATGAATTAGAAAGATAATTCTTCCAGATATGGGGTGAAAAAAGAGACCATGGTTATTCTTTAACAGAATTTAATTCTATAAAGAAAAAATCAAATGAAAACATGAGTGATGTTATCAAAAGGTTTAATAAGTTGTACAATAGTTTTCCTGTGGAAATGAAACCTCCCCCTCTTGAAGCAAGGGTTGTTTTTGCTAGGGCATTTGTATCAGATTTCAGTTTTACCTTGAGAGAAAGAAGATCCCCCATTCTTGAACATATTCAAACTGATGCCTTATAGATTGAGGCAAATATGACTGCTGCTAGAAAGGTTCAAGATAAAGGAAAAGCTAAAGAAGAATACTCATCAAAAGATGAAATAATCGATGACATGAGTAAGGTCATTAGAAATTTTTCAAAAAAATTAGTAAAGATGGAATTAAAAAATAATAATCCTACAAAACAAAACAGAGAGGTTTTCAATCCCCAATTTAGAAAACAGTGCCTGCAGATTCTACACAGAGAAAGAAAAGATCAATGCCAAGTCCAAGCACCTTTATATATAGAGGCAGCACCATCACATTCTGTTGATGATGACCAAAAAGAAGATGAAGATAAAATTTCTCCTGTGTATATGGAGGATGGTGAAACGGAAGAAGAAAGTGAGAAAGAATATGCAGAGGAATGTAAAGAAGTTAATGTCCCATTTGATCAGGAAGAAATGGATGATTATTGCAAACAGTCTACTGATTTTATGCAAGCAGAGTTGCATAAAAATTATGATTTGAGGCCAAAAAAGAGGTTGAGAACTCAGGATGATGAAGAAGAGGAATCAGAATTAGTACCTACTCCAATGGTGACTCCACTACAGAATAATCCAATTAAAAAATCAGATAAGGGGAAGCAGCCCATGAATCAAGAAAAAGAAAAATAGAAGCAGCAAGCTGAGGCTTCCCAAATAAATCCTAACGACCCTAATATGTTGGAGAAGATTTTTACTGTTCCTGATCAACATGAAAATTCAAACAAAAACCAAGAAGAACCTGAAAATTTGAATAAACAAAATCAAACTTTCAGTTTGTCGAAATATTTAGAAAAAGTAAAGTTTCAAGTACCACTTTTTCAGTTGGTTAAAACACCTGATTATAAGAAAGAAATTGCAGAGTTTATTAATTTATCATAGTCTGATGAGGTGGGTGATATAATGAATCTGCAAGAAGAGAAACCAGTGGTTACTTTTGGACCTTATGTTGAAGTGGTAGATTCTTTTGTTCCACCTTTTTATATATCAGTTATATTGCATGATTTCATTTTACATAATTGTATGCTAGATTCTGGTGCATCACATAATCTAATGCCACTATTTGTGATGAATGAGTTAAATTTACAAATCACCAAGCCATATAGAGACCTTTATTCCTTTGATTAAAAAAGGGTGAAGTGTGTAGGTATTATCAAAGATATGGTTGTTTCCTTGGCTCAAATTCCAGCTAAGAGTATTATGATGGATGTGGTAGTAGCATATATTCCAGCCAGATTTGGTATGTTGTGGTCTAGATCTTGGGGGCCAAAGCTTGGAGGAGTTTTGAAATTGGATTTCACATATGCCATTATTCTTGTTTTTAATGGGGAGAAAAGGAGGTTATACAGAGAAACCAGATTTTTGAAAACTACTACCAAGAAAGATGCAGGTAATTCCCCCATTTATTGTCAAGAGAAGGAGGATCTTTCTTGTTTCATCCTGCATGAAGATGTAGAATTTGCTGAAGATTCACAGGAGCAGCTCTCTTCAGCCTAAGTACATAAATATTTGTGTTCAAATAAAATTTGGAAGTGTTATTTTGATGGTGCATTCTCTAAGGAGGGAACTGGAGTTGGATTCATATTTATATCTCTTGAAGGTAACTTTTTACCTTTTTCCTTCAAATTGGAATTTGAATCTACTAATAATGTAGTTGAATACGAAGCATTGATTCTAAGTATGAAAACAGCTAAATAGATGGGAATTCAGTCGATCTATGTTTTTGGTGATTCTGAATTAATAATAAGGAAAACTAAGAATTGGTGTCAGACTAAACATCCCAGATTGAGGTCTTATAGAAATGATGTGTGAGGTCTAGTTGAAAATTATTTTGAAGCTTTTAATTTATAGTTTATTCCAAGAGAAGAGAATAGAATGGAAAATTCATTGGCAGTTGCAGCCAGTACATTTAAGCCACCAATTAATCCAAGGTTGAGATATGAAATTGAATTGAGACACAAGCCTTCAATCCGTGATAATGTAAATCATTGGGAGGTTTTTGAGGATGATGAGAAGATTAAACAATTTTTAACGATGATTGGAAATTTTGAAGATAGTCAAATTGATTTAGAAGTTGATGAAAGTGGTCAAAGTGATATGTCTAAAAATATGAAACATTCAATTGGTGATTAGAAGATAATTCGGTTGAAGGATAATATTTCTCCCAGAGGTTTGGCACCTCTTGAGAGATTTTTTTATGCTAATGATGTGGCAGTGAACCAGAAAAAGGTATCCCAAAATGGAGAAATGGAGGACTATAATTTAGGAACTCAACATGAGCCTAAAATAGTCAAATTGTTTAAAAGAGTTCCTAAGGAGTACAAAGAAAGGTATGTAGATATTTTTAAACAATTCATGGATGTATTTGCATGGTCATATGAAGATTTGAAAACTTATGATCTATATATTATTCAGCATAAAATACCACTGAAGGATGGGGTTAAGCCACAAAGGCAGAAGCTCAGAAAAATTAACCCACATTGCTAGCTCCAATTGAAAAATGGGTAAAGAAACTTTTTCAAGCAAAAATCATAGTTCAAATAAGATATTCAGATTGGGTTTCCAATTTGGTACCAGTCAGGAAGAAATATGGAGAGATAAGATTATGTATGGATTTCAGAAATTCGAACATAGCTTCCATAAAGGATAATTATCCTTTACCAAAGATGGATTTTGTTCTATAGAAAGTAACTGGAGCATTCAAGTTATCCATGGTTGATGGTTTTTCTGGGTATAATCAGGTGGCTATGGAGAAGGAAGATCAAAAGAAAACTTCTTTCACCACACCTTGGGGAACATTCATGTATGCTAGGATGCCATTCGCCCTCATGAATGCACGAGCTACTTTCCAAAGGGAAATGGATATTTATTTTGTGGGTGATAAATTTGTAGTCATTTATCTTGATGATGTTACTATTTTTTCAGGTTCTAATGATGAGCACTTAGAGCACTTGCGAAAATCCTTCTTGAAATGCAAAAAATTTGGATTATAATTAAATCCCAAGAAATATTTGTTTGCTTTAGAGGAAGGTAAGTTGTTGGGTCACATAGTTTAAAATCAAGGAGAGAAGATTGATCCAGCAAGGGTTGAAGCTATACAGAAAATTCCACTACCTAGATGTAAAAAGGATATCAAAAGGTTTCTAGGAAAAATCAATTTTCTGAGAAGATTTGTTCTGAATTTTGCTGAGATTGTCAGGAGAATAACAGATATGTTAAAAAATAATTTTGAAGTAAAATGGGACAAAGATGGAAGAGAATCCTTTGGCAGAATTAAAGAAGCTCTTCAAGAAGCTCCTGTTCTGATCAGTCCAGATTACTTGAAACCTTTTCAAATCTTCTCATTTGCATCATCCTCTACTATTGCTGCTGTGTTATTACAAAAAAATGAAAAAAGAAGTGAAAAACTTGTAGCCTTTTTCAGCAAAGTCCTCAGAGATGCAGAGATGAAGTATAATATCCTGGAGAATCAGGTATATGCTTTAGTTAAATCATTAAAGTCTTTCAAAACTTATGTACTTCATTCTCAAATAGTAGCATATGTGCCTAATTCTTCTGTAAAGGATGTGCTAATACAGAGTGATGTGGAAGGAAAAAGAGGAAAATGGATTGCCAAAATCCAAGAATATGATTTGGATATCAAACCAACAATGTTAGTCAAAGGACAGGGACTGGCCAAATTGCTGATAGAATCTAATTTCCAACCTTTGGGAATTATCTTACTTGCACCTGTAGATGAAGTGACTGAAGAAACAAATCAGATTAAGACAAAGTCGGCAATTAAATATAAATTTCTCTATTTAGACTTGTATAAAGATATTATTCATTATCTATGTTTCTTTTCTTGTCCTGCTTCAATAAACAGAGCTAAGTACAGAGCTTTGAAACTTAACGCTCAACCTTATTTTATAAATTAAGCTAAGTTGTATTGGAAAGATCCTGCTGGTGTGTTGCTGTTATGTTTGACAAAAGAGGAAACGATGGAGGTGATTAAAGAATACCATGAATGCCTGTGTGGAGGTCATTATTGCTGGAAAGTAACTGCTCATAACATTCTTAAATCAGGTTTTTATTGGCCTTATTTATTTGCTGATGTATACAGAACTGTTAGAAGTTGCCAGAAATGTCAATTGTTTGCAGAAAAGAAAAGGTCAGCTCATTTACCTCTTCTTCCTGTGTTTATTGAATAACCCTTCAGACAATGGGGATTGGATTTCATTGGAGAGATTAAGCCACCATCAAGTGGGTAGTTTAAATGGATTCTGATTGCTACTGATTATTTTACAAAATGGGTAGAGGAAATTCCTACTAGAAAAACAAATGATTTGGTTGTGATGAAGTTTTTAGAAGAGAATATTTTTAGCAGATTTGGATGTCCAGTAAATATTGTAACATAAAATGTTCAAGTATTCAATTCAGTTAGGCTCATAAATTTTTGTCAAACTTATAATGTAATATTGTCCCATTCTACAATATCACCCTCAAGGAAATGGATTAGTAGAATCATCTAATCGTTAGTGAAAATCTTGAAGAAAACAATTAATGAGAGCCAGAAGGATTGGGATTCAAAGTTGATTTTGTCTTTGTGGGAAGTGGGGATGACTACTAGAATTTCCACTGGTAAGTCACCTTATGAATTGGTATATGGTACTCAGGCTTTGTTTCACACTCAGCTAGCAATACTAGTAATATATTTTCTTCAAAACCTCAAGAGGAACCTAATGCCTTGATCAGAAGACTAAATAAAGTGATAGAATTGAGTGAAAGCAGAAATAAATTCAAAGATAATTTGGTCACTTATCAAGAGAAAATGAAGTCCATTTTTGACAGAAAGGCAAGAGAAATCATGCTTCAAACTGGAGATCTGGTATTAAGATGGGATACTAGAAGGGTATAGAAAGGGAAACATGGTAAATTTGATTCTTTATGGTATGGTCCTTACAAAATCTCTGAAGCCAGATCAAATAAAACTTTCATGCTGGAAAATCTTGATGGAGAAGTAGTAGAACTGCCTATGAATGGGAAGTATCTGAAACATTATTTCCAGCACTAAAAGCAATTAGTCCATCATTGTACATATTCGGTTTTCTCTCACTGTATATTTCTCATTAAGAAATTTTTTACTCCATGCCCGATGTGAAGGCACTGATCTACAGTTTATTAGTGTTTCATGGAAAAAAACACTATCCCCAGGTGGAGCCAGATGTTGTGGATCATTTTCATATCCTTTAATTTTTCAAATATAAAAATTAGAAATTGTTGAAAATTATGTTAAAGTATCAAAATTCTTATACTTTAGCATGAAAAATATTTATGTTCGCTATATCTGAGTTAAAGTTTAAGCATTTAAACTTTATATAAGTGGGTTCCACATTTGATTCTTAAAGATCGATTCATTTTTTGGGCAGAAAGCACTAATGATAAAAGTTCATATCAAAAGGCCCAACTCGTGGGCACAATCAGTGCACAAGATATCGAGACGAGTGCCTCCGCAGGTGACTGGGTTTACTACAGGGACAACAAAGATGAACGGTGGAGATTGAGTGCGTGGGCACTAGCCAAAGTTTTCCTCCGTACCCTGGGAGCCCCTATAGTGACGTAAGATGCTGAGTTGTTCACAGCTGTCTTCCACGTCGGGTGGAATCAACGGCTCGCTGGTGCATCTTGTCAACATTAAATTTAAAATCCGCACCACCTATTTAAAGAATATTTTCATTTGTTTTTCAAATCATTTGTAATTTTTTGCGCTGCATCCTATTTCAGTTTTTCGTCACCTGCATAAATTTGACCACCCTGTGAATTGTTCTTACAGAAATTTTTAGCAATGGCTAAACGGTCGTCTCTATCAGGTTCAGCTAGTCATATCCCTCTCATGGATACTGAGAGGGATATTGAAGATACTATATGTTTTTTAATTAACCTTCCTTTCTATCAGCAAGTCATCTTGAATGATAATGCTTCCCCTATTTATTCTGCCATGGTCAAGTCCGAAATTATTTCTACATGCATTCCAAAAACCCATCTTTTCCCTGAATTTATCTAATGGTTGGTGTCAGTCATGTATCCTGGGAAGTGTTTTGTTATGAATTCCCAAGGAGAGAACATTATGCAAGTGTCCACCCAGTTAATCCACCAAACCCTTTTCTATCCTAAGTCAGAGTCATCCATCCAATTTTTTGACAATTCGTTGGTACATTATTACGATAATATTGCAGGTGAAGTGTTTAATTAGTTCATGTTTTATTTGAAACCTGACACAAAGAATTTTCAACCAGACTGTAAATTTTTTTCTATAGAGGTTTTTTGACGCAAAGACTCGTCCTGTATTAAGTAACATTGCAAAATGTTTGGGTAAAAATGATGATAATTTAGTGGAAAAATTAGTCCTGTGGATGTTTTCCATGATGATGAAGCTAGGAATGGTGTTGGATATTCCATCATATTGGAAAGAAGCAGTCAATTCACAGCTAATGAACCTTTAATTAACAGGTTCTTTCAAATTACCTTCATTGATTGTATACTTGTTCTTATATCAGAATGTGGAAGAATTCATGCATTTAGGTCTAAATATTGTGGATGCAAAAAAAACAAGGCAATCAGTGATATTCTGGATAGATATAGTTATAAGGGAGCAAAATGAGGCCGGATTGTTTGATTTTGCTAGCTACTACATGTCAGTTTCATATAAAAGATTGAATGGAGTTCCTCCTCCTTTTTTTTTACCTAAAGCTCAGGAGTTCTTGAATTTATGAACCAATTGAAAATTTGGAGATTGGTTTTTTTTTTAGGATTACTCTAAAATAAGGTTGTATGGAGCAAGTGTTGAGCCTTATAGACTCCCAAGGTTTGTACCAATGAGGCTTTTTTCTTTAGAGTTTATTAGACAGAGCCTAAATTTTGATCAGGTTCACTTTGTGCCTATGAAAAAAGGACATATGTATAAATTACCCATGACTGTAGGCCCTTTCATAGTCAATATGAGGCAGGCATTTGATGAAGTAACAAGAATGTTAGATTAGTTTCATATGCTACTAGGAGAAAGTTGGGCTTATGAACCTTATGGTGTAATTTCAAATAGAAGAATTGAGAATGGGTACTCTACTTTCATTCACGAAAGTAGGCCAGAACAGGAGAAGGTAACAAGTAAAGGTGTGATGAGTTCAGTAGTTGCAAACATTCAGACTCCTGCCATAGCAGAGAAAAAAAATAAAAGAAACAAAGAAGTGGTTATTGATCTAGATGATGAGGAGCAGGGAGCCGAGAAGAGAACAAAGTTTGTTGAAGAACCTACATCTAATTCACCTGGTTTTTCTTTACATTTGGGAGAAGAGAAAAATGCTCCTGCTTCTCCCAAGAGTCATGGCCTCTCATGAACAAGTGCCTTTGATCAAACAAATGTTTTCACAAATTGAGGAAAGAAATCAAAAGATGAAGGCCAGCATGGAGACCCAAGCTGAACATAAAGTTGCTGGTGATCAAACGAGATTGTTGACTGTAATGGATCTTGAGAAAGATAAATTTAGAATTTCTCTATCACATCCTACAAACATGTCAATTGGTTCTTCCAACAATCCCAACACTGTAAATGTGACTGTGGATGTGAAGAAAATTCCATTGATGGATAAAATGAATTTGCATATGCAAACATGTCAGTTGATTGTAACTAACCTCACAAAGATTAATGCAATGGAAATAAAGGCAGAAAATATATTGGGGAAAGTAATTAAACAATTGAAGTTAGAGAAGGCTAACTCAAGAGCCTTAACAGTTCAGAATGAGGAATTGAAAAAAATCATTATAAAGATTGGAGTAGACCCTAGTGACAAGAATGTTGTGTAGAATTCATGCAAAGTGCTGAGGTGGAAATATCCACATTGAGGAAAAAGCTAAAATTACCTACTGGAGAATATTCAGTGGCTATAGAAGTTGCAGAGGTAGAGAAGGAAAAGGAAAATCTTTTCTAACAACTCATGCAAAAAGATGAAGAAATCTCCAAAATAAAACAAACTGCAATTTCATTGCAAAATCATATTGATAACCATAATTGTACTTTTTTTTCCCTACACGTAAAGAAGATCCTCAAGCACATATTGTTCAATTAAATACTGAGCTGCAGATAGCTGAAAGAGATCGAAAAAAGGCTCAAACAGATCTTGAGACTGCAACAAAGTTGATTAAAGTCATAGAAAATGAAGCTGACAAGTGCAAAAAGGATTTCCAAAATGGTGAAGCTGAGATTAAAAATCTCAAAGAAATACTGAAAGGAAATCTCTCACACATACAAGCCAAAGACATCATTTGGACTGATATCATTTCAGAAATGAAATCTAATTGGTGCTTCTTGATGATAGTTGCAAAAGAGAAAAGTCTTATTTTAGAATGTGAAGAACCAATCATGTCTGATAAACAAAAATCAATTAATAAAGCCATTTGGGCCACAAGATTCATTGATTTTATTAAATCTAAGTCAAATTAGGAATTAGATGAGAATGACATACAGGACAGAATGTTGTATGCAGTAGAAATTAACAAAATGATTGTCAGAAACAATCTTAGAAAGGTTGCAGAAAAGAAGCTAATGGAAATCAAGGAAGCAGTAAGTCATTTTGATAAGTCATTTGACAAAATGACAAGTGTAGGCTTGCCATCATGTTGGGGAGCTGAAGGAAATATTTTTCCATGGAAGTATTATGAAAACTTACTAATATTGACAAAAAGAAAATTTGATAACAGGCATGAAAAGACTTAGGTGCTTAAAGGATAAACAATGGTCAACTTCTTGCAGAGACATTTTCAACTATCGTTGATGGTAAAGACTCTTTTCACAGAAAGGCCATCCTATAATCGAATTACTGCATTCAGATTGGAATATCACAATCTGACACATTCATCTAGGACGAAGGTAGAAATATGGAAAAAGTGCAGAGCTTGGACAATAGACCTGCCAAAAGGATCAGCATCAGAGAAAAACAAATCATTTGACCCAGAAAAAGAAGCCACATCATCAGCAACTCCTATAGATTGGGATATTTATTTTATATTATTTTCTGAAGATAGTGTAATTGTAATAATACATTTTCAAGGCATGTAATAGACAACCTTTGAAGCCCTAAGTAGTTTTGGTAGTTAGGATTGGTTACAACAGTTCCAAACTAATTTTTACTATATTTAATGTAATTTTAAAGAGAAGGAAAGTCTCCAAGTTTTGGACCTTCAGACAATTATTTTTGTACTCAGAGATTCAAAGATTAATGAAGGAGTAAGCAAGTTTCTAGCATTTTTTTTATGTTGAAATGTATTCGAGTTTACATTTTGTGTTTTCTATCTATGAATAAAACAAATTTATGAGCAGCAGGTCTCTTTTTACTTCTGTATCTAAAAGTTAAAAACCTTAATTGGCGCTCCTTTGTTTTAACTATTTCTTTCTTATATTTCTTCTGGGGTTTGAGATGATATTTTTTGTATAAAACAACATATTAGTCTGGGCTTCTTCTTCTTTCATTTTCTTCTAGTCACTTCATTCAACATCAAAAAATGGTAGCATTATGAGTTCTTCATCATATTTGATATTTAAGGGTTTGATCATAAATACTTAAGGGTTAATAAAACAGAGAAATATATATTCATGACATAATCATATAAATGTATTAAGCATTGATTTCTTATCAGAGCTAAGGAATTGTCTCTTAAGGTACAACAGGTTGGATGATCATTTCGTTTTTCATTTGATTCTTCTCCTTGTTGCTCCAAGCATAGATTACATTGCTTGTTTGGGTCACCTTGAAAATTTTCTTTTGGAACATTGCAACATTAGTTTGAGTGCTTTATTTTTTTTGTTTTGTGTTGATTGAGTCATTCAATTTCGATTCCTACATTCGCAATACTCAGGCTAATTTTCCTTTTGTTATTCATGTAATTAGTGCATTGTGTGCTTCATTTCATTGGAAAATAAAATAAAAAACAATATTTGCATTGAAAGTGAAACATTCTTTTGCATAGCTAGCATTTCATAGTCTAGGAAAGAGTTTTTCATTTTTGTTTGATTGCATTAGATGCATGAGTGGATTTCTTTGCATATTCTCATTGTTTGATATTGTTTGAAAGATCTATATCCTGCTCGTAATTATCATTCATTGAATGGAAGATGGTGTTCTTTTACATATAGCTTGCATTTAGGAAATTTGAGATCCAAATTTGGTAGGGCCTTGAAACTGCAACATAATCCAAGATTAACTTTAAAATTCATTCAATTAACATAAGGAAGCATTAAAACTTAACACAAACATTTAGAGGTCTAGGCTAGTGACGTGTTCTGACGTCTTAAAACCTAATAGCTATGATTCGCCATCTAGCTTTAGACAACGCTAGTATGGACTTATGCTCCCTATATCATTAAGTATATAAAGGGAGACCCATCTAGGTTGCAATCCTTTTATCCATAGGAAGCCGAGTCTGCTGCCTTGTAATCGTGATACACCGAATACAACATTCAGGGAGACTACCTATACGTACATTAAGTCCTTGTTCATTTCTCTTTCATTCGATCACCAAGGTGTATATTGCAGTTCATGGAAACTTGGTATATCGTCCTACTTAGATTACTCGAGTAGTCATTTTGGTCTTTTCATGGCTCTCTAAAACTGAAAATATCATCGAGCACTTTTCCTTTAACACTCATTCAACCTGAAAGTGATAGTCACCTTTTGCCTATTTCTCGACTCTTAAAATATGAAACGATAGAGTTTTGTTTCAGTGTTTAAAATATTTAACCACCCACGAAATATTCCTGGTTAAAGTTATCTTCCTTATCGTTTTGTTTTACAGTTTTTTTCGATGGCAATGTTTCTAGAGTTTACCAACCAAGGAATCCCCTCTCAAGGGAATCCTAATCATTTTCCTGCTTTTAGGAATTTTGGTGCTCCTTATATGGCAACATTGTCCCTTCCTGGGTTAACTGTTGGTTTTCCTGTATGGTTATTCTCGACCTCGGTTGTCTCGAGTATTCCAGCCTCTATACAACCATCTCCTTCACCTAAACAATACCATGTTTCTTCTAAGGCAGACCTCTCCCCTTCTTCGCCTATTTCTTCGTCCTCCTCTTTTACTTCACCTGGTGAAAGCATGGATTCTAGTAACCCGGTGGCTAAGAAGAAGAAGAAGACGAAGACGAAGAAAAAGAAGTCAGATAAGCAAGATGCTAATGCTGCAACTATTTTTCCTAAGACACCTTCCATCGATAAACCATCCAACCTTCCGCAGAAATTCAAATTCCTTTGCATGCTATGCAAAGGTGACCACTTCCTTCAAGATTGCCTTGGAATCCCCAAGGTGCTCGAGGCATGGTCCGACAACTGTCTGTTGTTTACTTTAGCTTTCGGAAGTCATATTGGTGGCATATCTTTGAATATTACTAACAAGACTCGTAAGAAATAGAGTAAGGTTACCAATCCCTGTAATTTGTGTGAAGGGCATCATCCCATTCACCTTTGTCCGTACATGGATGAAGAGAAGAGAGTGTTGGAAAACCGTATTGTTTCTGCACCCTGCCTTCCCACTAGTTACCTGAAGCTTTCTTCGAGTCCTCCGCTAGTTGATTCTATGATCGGTCAAGATTCATCCTTGGTCGATCTCGTTCCCTCAGAAATTGAAATTCACGAATCCATTCCCAACCAACCATTGGTCGAGGAATCGGTCGACCTGATCCCACTTATGGTTCATCAGGTCTTTTCCGTCGAGAGTGGATCTCATTCCCCTCACGTTCTTATTGTTTCTTTAGATTCCTCAGACTTGGAGAAAGATTCTTCCGTACCTGTAGTTCAAGAAATTGCTCCACTTGCTCCCATGATGGAGGTCCTAGAGGATTCTCCTCTTACTCCCGTAACACAAGGGGATGACCATCTCAATTCAATGGTACCCCCTCCAAATAGCTTGGTCGCTTCTTTCGATTGGAGTTGATTTGCAGGATACCGCCTTCCTTCTTATGTGCATTTTGAGATCACGATACAGGCCTTTAATATGGTCGTACCTAGCATGATTATAAATGAAGGCGTGTCTGTTAGTATACTATCTTCAAATACTTGGAAAGCTTTTGGTTCTGTACCACTTGCGCCTGTTATGCAGAATCTATTGGCCTTTAACAAAGGAACCAGTCAAACGTTAGGGATCTTTCCAAAATTGCCTATTACCTTGGGAGGGAAAACCGTCTATATAGACGTGATGGTGGTCCAAGGTCCCTTGGATTGTAATATACTCTTGTGGTGTGACTATGATTATGCCATGGGTGCACTTGTCTCTTCTATTTTTCGTGTGATTTGTTTTCCACATGAAGTTTGGATGATGACCATCAATCAACTTTCATTCTTTGGTCCTGATATGGTAGTTGGCCTGCCATCGTCTCTTCTGGATCTTTATCCACCAGTTGTATCTTCCCCACCACAGGTCAATTATGTGGCTACCTATCCCATGTCCGCATTTAGTGATAGTATCGTTGTGCATCGTGTGCTGGGGGCATTGGGTCCTGACTTCCAAGATGTTTTCCTTCCATTAGATGAGAACCTCTTGGAAGCCATGACTTCTTATTCGACCTTATGAGTTGTCTTCAGAGTAAAGTTCATTTTCTTGTGTCAAGATCCTTAAAAAATAAAACAAGGTCCTCGAAGCACATTTCGTTTTCTTGTGTCAAGATCCTTAAAAAATGAAACAAGCTCATTGGAGCATAGTTCATTTTCTCGTGTCAAGCTCCTTAAAAAATGAAACAAGCTTCTTGCGGAGCATAGTTCCTTTTCTTGTGTCAAGCTACCTAAAAAATGAAACAAGATTTCATGAGGATAGTTCGTCTTATATGTCAACCTCAGTAAAAAATGAATTATCTCACGAGGCTAGTTCTTTTAATGTGTCAACCTCGTTAAAACAATGAAACATGTCCCTATTCAATTCAAGTCTTTGATACGATCTTGTAAAATCCTAGTCGAGTCTTTCTCTTGATCTCGTAATTTGAACCTTCAGTCCATCTGCATTTCATATGGGCTGAAGCTTGGGGGCCATATACCTCGAATTGGGTCACCATGCTGGGGGCATGCCCATTTTTCCCTGTTTTTCAAGCATAGTTTATCTTTGTTTCAATCTTGTGTAAAAATGAAACCAATTTTCAAGCATAGTTTGTTTCCATTTCAAGCTTGTGTAACAATGAAACAAATTTCAAGCATAGTTTTCTACAAAGTTTCAAGCTTGTGTGAAAATGAAACTAACTTCAAGCAAAGATTCCTGATTTCAAGCTTGTGTAAAAATGAAACCATTTTCATTTTACCTCTCGTGATTGCCATTTTATCATCTTGTTTTGCCAGATGTGCCTTGGTGTTCTCATTCCATCGTTACCATCTTCTTGGCCGATCATACGCCTTCACTTGATTTTTTTACCCATTCCTGAGGAACATCTGCAATGAGTGGTCTTGTTAGCCAACTTATTCTTTTACCATTATTGGAACCAGTTGCTACCCGTAATACCACTCGTTCCTCCAGGTGGATTCATCTTTCAGCTCTTTTCTGACTCTCTAAAATTGAAAATATTGCAGAGACTCTTGTCGTTTTGAACTCATTAAAATGGATGCGAAACGATATTTAGCCAATATACGTTTACCCTTTTTCAGGCTCAGATATATTATTTACGAAAAAGGAATACCTTAGCCTATCGCGACTAAGAGGTTCTTTCAGATATTTGTTTTCTACCCTTTTGGATCTGTGAGACTAAATACAAAAAGGGACTGTTGGAGTTTTCCTTTCTGCTTCTTTTCAAACTCTCTAAACATGAAAAGATGTCGATTTCTTCCTTTATCAGACTCATTAAAAATTTCATGACATCAGAAATTATCACCATGACATACTCGAGTTCCTCCTTCCTAGGGCTTGTAAAATGTACTAGGTTGGATTTGTCCGAGGGAAAAACCTACATTACAAGCATATGCTATCCCCTTCAAGCTTGTTTTAAAAAATAATTGGGGTACTCGCCAGAAATGGTGGAGGAAATTAAACCGGATTTTAGTTGTGTCGGTAGTATGTCACTCTTGAACATGACACTTGTCTGCATTCGTGTCGGGTTGGGGACATCTCATTTCATCATTGTTGCCTTCATGGGTTTGGGTAATCTATTTTGACCTCTAATTTGCTCTTTTCCACGTCATCATAACCTCAGATCCCTTGATTTCAAATACTGCCAAATCCAATGTCGTGTCGCTGATATGTTCAAGAGAAGTTTTCCTCTGCATTTTTCAACCTCCCTCTTATTCTCCATTGGTCCTGATTCACTATCATCACGTTCCTCTGTCTTGTGTTGATGATGTGGGAAAAATTATGGCCCTTCTTCATCCAGGTCACTTCCTTTCAAATTCAGCTCATTATCCAAGAATCTGATCTAGGGACTCCCTTCCGGTACCTTGGAGCATGCATGCCTTAATGGTAGGTTATTCGCATTCGATGCAAGGTCTACATCATTAGCCTTGGATCGGGTGACTCTACGGGTGTTCGACAGTGTACCTGTTGTACCTTGAGAGCCATTGTCATTATTGGTGGTTTCTCTCGTGCCTGTTAACAGCTTTCATCATTGGCTAGTAATCAGGTGATTTTCTTGCATGTTCGACTTCAACTCATATATTCGCATGCTTGAATTTATACTTTTTTGGGTCGAGATGGAGCACAAGACCCTGAGTTTTGTCTGATAAAATCCAGGCTGCGGGTTCTTGTGGATTATCATGACTTATTGCATGACTCTTTTGATTGGATGGTTGTGACCATACCTGAGTCCATTTGTTGATCCTTACTGCTATATGGTTGCGTCCATACCTCGGATCTCAGTTTTTATGTACTCTATTATGGATGGCTATGCTCATACTAGATGTTCATATATCAGATATATTAGTTATGTTTTTAATTGCAGGTTTTTCAATAGTGGTGCTTAGTTCAAACATGTTCTCATAAAGCATTTCGCCCCTCCCTCTCCCTCAGACCTCATGCTTTAGAGGGCATCTGTTACACATCATTTTGTCACTATCCCTGTAATCCCCATCTTGCACATTGGAGGGTCATTTCTATGACTAATAAGAAGTGTCATGACTTGCAAATACCATCATTACATCCCTTTACATGAGAGAAATATTACCCCTATTGACAATTCCCTGAGCAAAGCTTCAGAAATCCCTATTTTTTCCTTGGTGTAGTAGCCAGTTCTGCCCTCGTGCCAATGAGAAAGATTAACACTGGGCCCTGCCCCAGTTCGCGCTCTGTCCTAGTTAGCCACCCGCACCAAGCTATTTATGGAATGTTTTTTAAAAATAGAGGCAGAGATTCCACTCTAACAACTTCGAGGATGAGTCATTGGGAGTGGTTGGACTGAATAACCATAGACTCCCTCCTTTAGTTTATGGTTTCCACCTCTTGTGGGAACCTCCTAAAGGATAGGCCTCCCTTCCACCTTTGTATGGATCCAAACCTCCTCATTTTCCTATATAAAAAGAAGCTATCTCTCCTTGCATAAGCTAGTTGAACATGGAGAACTGAGTGTACTATAGCTGAACTGTTAAAGAGATAGAAGAAGAGGAACTTCGTTGAGAGATCTTAAGTCCATGCCCTCATCTCGTCCGAATCCCCTAATGAGCATCCAAGACGTGCTTCAGTTGAACCCCACTAGAGGAGACTACGATATCAAAGCTTTGGTTGTAATTCTTCCTTCTATAAATACATATACGTGACTATTGTTTGGTTCCCATTTTGTATTATGTTATTTTTTTAATGCAATATGCTTATTCCTCTTTGACTGGCTAGTAGTTATGAATGAAGTTATTATGTCATATGATGTTCTTGTTTTCTGATCTATGTGCAGGTATTTGAGCATGACTGCAAAAGGATTGTGACTTGCTGAGGCAGGAGTGAGAGGCCACCACCACTACAGCCGCAACGATAGCATTGGACTCCAAGTAGGTCGATCTACCGTGTCCTCTTTTCATTCAGTAATTAGGAATCAACACTCTAGCATGTCTCTTTGTTTCTAGACTCACTCTAGGGCTAGAGGGATCATCTCTGTCCACAAAAAGGATTTACCTGCTTAACACATATGCTCATAAATATAATTTTATCATCGAAATGGAGCTCACCAAATCTGTAAATAAGCATGCCCTCTATAATTTCAAAGCCTCGAAATGGAAGAATAGAATATTAAATGCCAGTCTTGCACAAAAAAGGCAGGCTATACCATTTTAGCTTGTACACTTTTGTTTGCAGTTATTTAATAATTGTATAGTTGTTGTTTTAAAGCAAGCCATAGAGGCCACCTTCTAAGATTTTATCAAAGGAATGAAACATTGATTAGAAGGAGAAACCCTTGTGTATGTATTTTATTTCTTCTATTGTTCATTTTTTAGTTGTGTTGTTATTGATTCAATGTTTAGAAATTTAATTTTCTACCTTCAAACAAAATATGTTTTGAGTTATTTAATGTGATAATGTTAGAACACCAGTCACAGAGGGTAGAAAAAATTTCACATAACTTGTGTGTTTCCATGAACAATATCCATGAGACTACAGAAATACCCTGAGCATCCTATATTATGATCACACTTATTGTGTGACATTTTTGCATATTTTTAGGGATCATGGACCTCATTAGTATCCAAGTTACATGTAAGAAACTTCTTGATTGAGGACCATGAGAATGCCTTGTGATTTGATGCCCTTTTTAGATGACAGTAAGAGCAGTTGTAAACCAACAACCCATAATCTACAAGATAAGGACTGCCTAGGATAAGAAATCTTTAGAGCATATTTTTTCCTGTGCCATGATGTTACACTCAATGAATCACTAGATCTTACCAGGAGAACTCATATTATAATTCATCTAAAGAAAAATGTATGGGTTCCAGTTCATCAAAAGAAAGCTTTGATGAATCCTTCAAGGTGACTTCATGATGAAAACATCCTAACAATCCAGGTAAACCTAAAATTCCCAATTTTAAGTAGTACAATACATAATAGCCCAACTACAAAACACCTAAGATCTAATAATCATCAACAATCATGTTCACCCATCAAACTTGACAACCAGAATTCTAAGTAACCATACTCAACTTTCATTTTAGTTAAGGATAAGACGATGGAATGAATGTCCATTTTTTTATGTGGAAAATATACAGTTGATAGATAAAGTTAAAAATTGAATATATGATTAAAACAGAATGATCATCATCAATAATTTCATTGTTTGATGTATTTTCTCTCCTTTTTACTTGTATGCAAAACCTCCAAAGTCAATTTCCTTTTCCATTTTCATTGCTCATTGTGTTTCCTGTTTCTCGTTTCTGGTAACATAGGGGTCAAGAGACCACCAGGGAAAACAAATCAAGCTACAATATTACAACGCACTCAACCCAACCCAGTTGCCCTAATGGCTCATCCGATATGCCCCCACTATAAATCACACCAGGCACCTCATCCAACCATCAAACATCCATGGCACTCTCTTCCACAGCCCACACAATGCAATGAAGGTAATCCCTTTCTCTACTCAACAGTCTCTTAAGGCTATTTTCCCTTCTAGTGTCCTTTAGTGTAGGAAAAAATAGTTCAATTTTCTAAATGCTTGTTGGAAATAAGTTATAACCATGTAAGAATAAAACTTCCTCTCGAGTAACCAATGAGCAGCAATAATTGGTAGATTAAGGCTTCCTAACTTACCTAGCCTTTCTACTTACCTACAAACCTCCCTATCTCTTCCCTAAGCTCTTTAATTCCTCTTCACAATGCTGGGTTATGTCATTTATAACTTAGGTTCCTACGTAAGAATGGAGAACACAATATGAGAAGTGTTGAGCATGAACATGAGAGTGAAAAAATGGAATGACTTCCAATAGGTAGGAAAATGAAGTACCTTTACATTTCCCCATAATGATTATACTTTTCCCATGATCCCCATAATGACTATACTTTGCCCATGCATCCATAACTACGTGAGATTGACATCCTCACCAAGCTCTCCACGTATTCATGATTCACATTCTAAGTCAAAAGAGATGAATGGATTTACTTAAGGCATATGATGCAATAGAGATGAGTTCTTAGGTTAACACTTGGAAGTAAAGGACTACCTCCCCTTGGACCCTCTTTCCTCTTCCCCTCTTAAAGAATCATAGCTTCTCTCATGCTCTCCACAACCATCTTTTCCCACACCACACACCCCCTCCTACCCCACACACACACACACATACACACATTCCAACTCTGAAACTTGCATAGCATGATTGGACCATGGTAAGCCTACCACATGATCTATAGAAGTATATTTACAACAACTACATGCCAATTCATTTACTACTTAGAACTCGACCTTGATTTTTGAACTTTGAATCTATCCAAATCATATTTACATCATTCACACATGGTTTCATTTATTTAGGCTCACACGGATCGATTCCCATCATTATAACCACACATTTACAATTTAACATAGTATGATCCAATTCATTTTAAGGTTCTATACCAAGGTATTACAAATATGGCCTACATTGGTTTTGCATTGGAAATTATATTTGTAAAGAAATGTTGATTCAAGCTTCAGAGAACTTGCAACAAGAAACATAAGAAAAAAACATTGAAAATTGATAAATTAAAACAGATCGTAGCTGTGTTGTGATGGGAAAATTTTAAAAAGAACCTCTAAATTCTACTATTGAAAAAACCCCCTTAAACTAGATTTTAAACTAATTATCTAAGCAGAACATAAGGAATAAGTTGATAACCCTACCTTCACAATGCTCATGTAAGCTTTCACAACAGATGGCAAAGACCTTACAAGATTGGCCACATTTCCCAAAGCATAAGGGATACCTTACCTTTGCTATACCATGATAAGGTTGGAAGAGGGTTGACTGGGACCTTACAACATTGAATACAACTACCAGAACATACGTGATAACCTTACTTTTTCTATACTTATTCGAGGTTGTAGATGGATTGACTGGTATCTTACTAGGTTGACCACTCCTTTCAGGATTAAATATTGGTGGAATCGGCCTACCTTTGCCATACTTAGATGTAAAAAGGTTAACTAGGATCTTACTAGGTTGGGTGGGCAATAAGTCCTAAACTGAATAACTTGCTTGTAAGAAATTCAACCGGACATTCCATCCAATTTCAAAAATTTCGAAAAAACTGGACAATCACATAAACTAGTTAAATGTTTTGCTTCATGCAAGCCACTGCCTGTCTGAGGCAACCTCCCTATTCAAAATGGTAGCCAGTTTAGTAAGTGATTTCCCTAGGTCTAAAAGCCTACCTCGAATCAACAAAATTTTAAAAATTTGAACTGGAATTCAGGAACCAATCCAGCATTCTAAATTTGTCATTACACGGAAAATTAGGGTTTTATTTCAGATTCCAAGTTTAGCCCTAAATTAGGGATTTTATTTCAGAGTTTTAAAATTTCCAGGGTTTCTATATCATATATTTAGGGTTTCCAGTGTTTTTAATTCAGACTTTTATGGGTCATTCGACTGAGTATTTGTAATGAGATCTAACGCTGATAAAGAAAAATCAATTTGTATTAAGTGAGGAAGTCGTAAGTTTACCATGGAGCATGAGAACCGGGTGGATTTTGGTACTCGGGACCGAAATCTTGCAAGAAGAGGTCACAGATTTGACTCTGCTGCATGCCATTGTCAAATTTGTTGACCGAGATGTCCGATGGTTAGAATTGAAAGAAGAATGTGAGGCCCATTTGGGAAAATTCGATAACAATAACTCCATAGAAGAAGATTGAGTTCAATTTCGTGTGCGATATCGATGATCATACGAGCCGTGTGAGGAGCATGAGGACTCCATCATAGAAACGCCTCTGACTGGATCTTCAATTTTAATAAACCAAACCCAAAAACATGAATCCAATTAATCAACTAAATTCCAACCAAAAAAATTAGACAAGTTAAAAAATTATAGAAATTTTATTTCGAGAAACAAATGTGGAAAAGTGTGGCAAAGTGTTCGAGGCTCGTTAGGCATTGAGGATCATAGCATCACATAGATTTTGAAACAACATTGTTAAAATTAAACATGATTGCATTCCAAACAGAGAAAAAAAATGGTAAAGTAAAACATAGGAGTTATGAGGATCGAACCGAAAATAGCGAAAGTGCAATGGTGGCCTGAACGAGCTGTTGCAGAAGAACGCCTTTAATTATAGTGGGAAGAGACCCCAAATTTCGAAGCCCCTCTTCGTTGCGAGTTGCGAGAATGCAAGCAATAATGATCTAACTACAATAACATATGATAAGGTCTCGCATATATCCAACACAGAAAAATCGGCGCCAGCGCCCCCATTGTTTCATTGCTCACATATCCCTCCCAAAAAAACCATAGTTTATTTCCTTTGAGTGCCCCAACAATAGAAGATAATGGACAGATTAATGTAAATGGTGGTGAGATTCGAACCTGCAACATATTTTTTTTTGCTCAGTAAAGTTGAGTTGGGTTTTTCTTCTTCTGTCCCTTTGAGGGCATCATCAACTCCATATTGATTCCCCAACAAGCAAAACCAAAGACGTGTACAAATTAAGAAGATGGCTTCTAAGGCAGCCCAACCAAAAGAAATGGTCCCTCCCCAGCACATTATAGAGAAAAAATTGCCGCAGACGGGTTACCTAATCGCGTGTCAGCAAAGATCCAATTTGTTGCAAATCATGGAAGCACTTCTTCTTATTGATCAAAAATGGGGTAAAACTTAAAAGCTGAATGATTCTTTCTCTATCTCCATGACAGGCATAAGCTCACAAAGTAAGACAATGCATTGAGACAACATGTACAAGACAAGCTTTGAGAGCTGGATAGTGACCAATGAATCAGATGAATGTGTTATTTTTGAAAAACCACATTCCCTGCGACTTGCCATACATTCGCAACACCCATGTCATTCCAAATGTACATAATCTTGAAGTATATTTGTTTTTCCCCTCTCTTCCCTGTGCGTTGTGAAGAAGCTGTGTTTTCCTGTGAGCTGTGAAGGAGTTGTGAAGGTTGAAGAAACAAAGTTTTGGACATCAGCACAAAGAGGAATGAAGACGAAGGACATGTGTACCAACAAACTCATAATAAATTAAGAAATTGGGTGTCCTTGTCCTTGGAGAAACATACATAGGTATGGCATGCACAACAAGTATGGCCTGGGTAGGTTTGTCAAATTTTAATTGGTTGATGGGAGTAATAGGTGGCGAAATTTAATTAGCTAGAAGGACAATGATCAAACTCCCTCATTGGCTCGGGTGAACAATGTGTGCCCACCCCAAGCCAGCAAAAAGAACGCCTATCGGCATAAATATGCTTCCATTATAAATGCACCCACCAACATGCCAACGTATTTGTAAACCATAACTTTGGTTTTAAATAAATATGAAATGTGGATTTATTTAAATGTGTGGATTTATTTAATAAGGTTTTGAAAATTAATATTTAAATATATATATTATAATATAATATATGATTTTTGAAACCGCACAAAATATGAAAATGTATATAATATAATATATATTAATTCAACCTTAATTAAAATAAAATAATTTTCCAACACATAAGTTTATGAATCCACATTCAATAATTGAGTTATTGGCAGTTTGACCTCGGCATTCAATGTGCAATAACTTTTTCATACCGTGTCGGTTTTTCGAACCGTTCATGGCACTCAAATCAGGAAAAGAGATATATTTGGTGGCTCAGGTTCGACACACTTTTGAAAACTTTGGAATTTTAGCTATCACTGATGTCCTTGATCCAAATCTGATAAAAAATATCAATTCTTATATATTTTCATGATTTTTCACTAAGAGATAAAATACCAAAGATCATTGGTAACTTACCAATGATTTTATTAGATTATGTTATAAGTTGTCGATTTAAAGCTGACCAAGTTATTTGATTGGATAAACGTGAAGTATATATTCTCAAAGCATAGATCTAGGAGAATTGGGAATATTAGCTATAGAGATATCCTGCAAAATCAAAGACTATGACAAGATACCTCCTAGATAGATTGAGAGCCTAGAAGTTGTTCTCTTTAGGGAATATCAATACAACTCTTTGGGCATTCAAGAAGGTAGCCCTTGGGATGGCAAAAAACTCTTGAAGGAATCTTAGAAAAGGGGGCGATGCAAATTTCTCCAGAGAACCATCATTTTGGGGGAAATACTAGTTGAATTTGGGAGATATCCCAAGCTGACCAAGTTATTCTAGCGAGGGTCTTACCCATGTTGGGGAATAGTAACGACCTTTCCAAGTGTAATAATTTTATGTATTAAGAGAGAAGGAAAGAAAATCATGATGACTAGAGGTGAGAAAAAATAATTCAAATCAATAATATGTTCTTTTTCAAATTGAAGTAGACATGGAATATTAGGATAAACCTAATAAGGATAAACATTTTTAATAAGCTGGAAATACTATCCGATATTTAGTGTTTACAGTGGATATTCAAAAACTATCCGATGACGTTCTACATTGCAACAAGAGAGAAAAACATACATTATTACTCAATTATCTTGAGTCATTGACATATCACATGTTTTTGGAGTAAATATTCAAAAATTACCTAATGTATTTTTAGTGTGAATATTCAAAAATTACCAATAACGCGTTTACGAGAAGACATTCAAAAATTACATGTGCAATTGCTAGACTTTGTAATAGCTCACGAACTAATGATGCGCATGAAAATTTGTTCACCAAGAATTGAACTACAAGGACGACGGAGGTAGCGTGGACGGCAAGGAAAAGACAAGGGCAGAGCGAGGAAGGAGCAGCGTATGAGAATGCAGATGTGAGCAGCGTGAGGGTCGATGGCACCACAGAAGAAGGAAGCGGACAGGAGGAGGAATATTATGCGCCAAGGCTCAAACAAATTCACCCTACGACATTTACAAATTACTCTTGTAAATGATGTAAACATATTAAAAATGTTATTATGTAAAACAAATTAATTCATGTTTTACCAAAAATATAATATGTTTATTAAAAAGTGCATAACTCTCTCCACAGTTAAGAATATTCCCCAAAGATATTATAGGTCAAAAGTTCCAAATTTATTCTAAATGGCACTTTTATTTATTCTATGGCACTTTAATTTATTATGTTATGGTTGATATTTAATATCTCGTAATCTCAACTTGGAATCATTAATGGGTGAAGTTATCAACGATTGCAATAATGAGAAATAGTTATAATGCAATCAACCTATATACGATATTAAATGGGGTTATACGATATTAAATGGGGTGGATTTAAGTTATTATTTCACTTAAATCAGAAGAGTTGTTATTGAAATCACTTAAGGACATGCATTTATGGAACGCAATTGAACAGTTTCAACAATAAAATACATTTTAATGTCCAAATCTTCGGAGTAATTTAAGTGAAATTAAAACACGCGCTCTTAGGACAACATAATATATAATTGTAAAATATAACATAATAAAATATTTTAGTTAAGTTGGCTTGGAAGATAGCTAATATTTAGATATCTATTTGAAAAAAAATTCTAGGCTGCATGCGATACCAAAGGCAATTAATTCAAATATAGATCCAAAGTTTATCTGGTGCCATCATTATGATCACCTTTGTACTTATTGTATCTTTCAGTTATATAATAAAATGGCTCAACCACACTCGCTGGTTCAAAAAGCGTCGACCAAATTTATTTGGATGTGATTTTTACCGAAAGATTTTTTCACAAAATGACTCAACCTTACGAGATTAATAAAATATCGTAATATTAATATAATTAAATAATATATATATATTATATAATTAGTGTAAGTCGTCCTTGACACTTTTATATAATATATATATTATATATAAGAGTAATATTTAATTATATTTAATATTATTTATTTTCTCATATTCGAAAATGAAAATATAATATTTATTTACTTTTAATTGTTTTTTCTCTTTTTATTGTTGATACACATAGAAATATTAAATATTACTCTTATATATAATATATATATTATATATAATTAAATGAAAACCTTTCTGATTTACTTACTTTGCTGGAAAAAAGAGAAATTCAAAATAAGACATATATTAAATAAATAAATAAAAGAAATGAAAGTAATTCTTGATTTTTTTTTGTTGTGTAGGACGGTTAATTTTATTATAAGCTTACAGAAAATGGAGGGCAGAAACAGTTCCACACACAAAACGGTTGAGTCAGTTGGGCTAGTGTTTGGCAACCGTTCCCTTCCAACAGAAAGAATAACCTGATTGACCAAGAGGGGGTTTTGTTAACATGAGGTAGAACTAAGGGAAAGAGATGGTGAACATATTATTTTCCATAAAGTGGAAATAGAAAACCAGAGAGTTCCAACTCGTAATCATGTGGAACTACATCACCTAGACTGTACATGATGGGGATCAAGTGGTCTCGAAGGCAACTTTCTGATTGTTTTGTGTGTGGAATTGACTCGGGGGAGTGCAGCTGGTCTAGTAGGTTGGGAGAACCATTTACATTTTCTGTAAGTTTGTAAGAAAAAAACCCATCCCAAGCTAAGGTCAGAGTATTGTAGGATTTTGTGCATAAGTAATTGCTATTAGTTCATACTGATACAAGTTATCATCTCAATATATATTGTTTTATTCGCATTTTGATTTACTTCTTAAAGATTTATATGCTAGTCAGATAAGAGTTTGGCTGCAAAATATGATTGATGATACAAGAAAATTGTTTGTGCATCTATAACGGATAAGTACCCTAGCGAGAATGCCTAGGTTTACAAACCTAATAAAGCTCAATGTACAGACCCAAATCATACAGATTATCCGTGCAACATATGGTTTGTTGCATAACCTGAAGTGAAGTTCATTCTATTACACATGGGTGTGTTATTTTATTTGTGTTAATCCTTTCTATTGAAATTGTAAGTTAAACGTAATTGACACATAAATTGAGTGAGTATGGTAGTCTCGGTAAGAACTATTACTACAGTAATACCGTGATGAATTAAAAGAGTTGTCGAAGCCCAAATCTGTAGAAATTATGTTGCAAAACCATTGGAAACAATTTAGTGAGACCCCGTTTATTTAGAATAGATAATCTAGAAAATCACGGTAACTTTCAGGAATGAAGGGGTAGGAGGGTTGAAGATTACTGGGTTGGGTTAGTTACTCCCTAGCCAGGTGGATGCCTTGCCATGGGCACAGTCCCAACCCCCAGCTAGTTAAATCCAAGCATACGGTACTAGCATTAGAATACAATGAGACAACAAGCGTATAACCTACGGCATCGCAGAGATGAAATGACAATTTAATTAATCAATAGGAGATATATACTGTAATGATCTGCATAACAAATGTAGAATGCAAGCAAATAAACCCAAATGTGGTACCGTTCAATAACAAAAAAACAAGAACCATCAAACTGTATATATATCTGTGTGTGTGAACCGTCGGATATATATCTATGTGTGTGAGAACCGTCGGACTGTGTGTGTGTCAAATATAGCAGAACAACTCCAAAATCGATTTCATATCAGTGCGTGCTTAATTATTTCAAGCTAAAGCAACAGCGAAGAGAAAATAAAAGAGAATTCCTCCATTAAAATATGTCCCTATATAAATACAGATTACAAGATTGCATATATTCTAAATTGTGTAAAACCCCAACTAGGGGAAAACTGAAACCGGTGTTCCCACTTGTAAAGATTTGGTAGGCGACCTCAATAACTGAGATAGACGGGGTCCCTGTCGGCTCGCGGGGATGTTGAAGGTTGTAATAACTTCGACCTGCCACGCCAGGAAACACAAATCAATGGAGTTGTCTACCCAGTCAATGGAATAGCTTGGATGACAGTTTTTGTCAGAATCAGGGCCACTAAAATTCAAGAAATCAGGTAGTTAGATTACTTGGAATCTATTTTCGATAATGGAAATGGATTTAGCACTATCAAAAACCCTTAAGGCCTCACAATACTAATGTTTCACAACTGTAAACATGATTCTGATAAAATCTTTTTCGAATATTTTTAAAATCTTTGCCTGATTCTGAGCCAAAAAGTTGACTGAAAAGACTACGACCATATCAATTACAAACCACGATGAAAAAATGTACAAAGATAACGTGTTAGGAAAAGACATAATTCACGTTCGGTTTTTATTTCCCTTAACGTACCTGTAGAACCGACATTAGTGCATAAAGATCGATAGGAGATCTGAGAATCGAGGCTAAACCTTGAAAACGATGTTGAATAACTGTCACCCAAAGACAGAGGCAGGTTCAACCTGTTGGATTAATTAATATATATATATATATATATATATATATAGAAAGAGTCATATTGTAAAACCAAAAGAGGGTTTGTGGGGTTGAGCCTGTTTACCTGGAGCATTACCAAGCCATGGAAAGGGAAAACAATCTCGCAGAGAATAATGGTGTTTCCACTATGTTTCAGAGCCGTCCCCTCCCAGCGGGAGGGTGCAACTGATGTTGTAGTGACCAGAGGGTAGAGTGTAGGTACCTCTATTACCCTTGTTCCAATCTCCACCGTTCGATCTCGAACTAAACTTGCTAACCATTGATCCTTCATTGATACCAAAGTTTTCCTCACCGTCGATTGGGTTGCCTCGAAACACATGAAGCAATTTAACTCCAAGCCGACACACATAAAAAACCTGGGTGAAACCCTGGTTAATAGTTATAGAATCATAAATGCCTCATAACAACACTAGTGATCGGATGGCAGCATGGCTCGATAATAGTGCTAAAAACTTAGATAAAAAAATTCTCATAGAGTACCCTCATTATGTAGATATTTAAATATGCTTCAAATGTTTTACATCACCTTCATAATACATGAAAACACATATATATGCTGCCAAATGATTTACGCAATCTCCAAGGAACGAAATAATAAACTCAAGTACCACAGGGGAGTTAGATACCATTACTAACTAGTGTAAAAATAATTGCATTGCTTTATGAATTAAGTTAAAGGTAAAAGGAAAAAAAAGGATCGTGAGGATATGTTACATATTGAGAATAAAGAAATGCCACATATTATCCTAATCTCCTTTATCCTAATCTCCTCTAAATCGATGGAGTTTCAAAAAAAAAAAACTTCCCTTCATATCTAAATCCTATATTTAAACCATTCATATCTAAATCCGATATTTAAACCATATCTGAATAAAAAATTACTAATTACAATTACTATTAAAAATTTACTAGGCGATTAATGATTTGATCAGGATGAAAATTAGATTCACCTCCATTGAAACATTACTTCGTAAAACTTGAATACATTTATTGTAAAACATGTATACCTTTAAAACGTGGTTTGGCTTTGCAATAAGTTCATATGTTCATAAAAGATGTGGCCATTTATGAACTACCTGGAGGTTCGGTTCGTAACTCATCCTCACTATAGCATGGCACTTTCTAATTACCTTCGGTAGTCTTTGTATATATATCTAATAAACAATTATAATGATTCATAATTAGTAAGAAATAGAAACCGTCCATTCTCCTTCCCACATAGTGGTCTGGACTATTGAAACACACGCCCTTCTGTCCACATCTTGTTCACATTCTCATACACTCATGGCATAAAAGAAAAAGGACTAAACAATGTGATAATGCCATAGTATATGTTTGGTGTAACACACTTCACAAACATAAATAGGAAAAAAATAATAATGAAAGATATGAAATTATTTGGTTTTTAATATTTATGTTTTTCAGGTAATTTTATTGAGGCTAAAGCATTTTATATGAGGTACATGTGTAAGTATGTTATATTCTAAAAATAATAATAAAAATATTTTTTTTTGTTCATATGGACTAAAAATAAAACAAAAATTAAACAACCATATAAATAAACAATTAAAAATCTAATAAAAAAACAATTAATTTAGTTGTTGGTATTTCATTTCCACTTTTCAAGTAATAAAATATAAAAATATAATTTTACAGAAATAAAACATCCAATATAAATTATGAGTAAAATATTTTACTATGAATTAATATAAAATAGCTCAATACACATGTTATGTAATCTTTATAACACTCAAAAATACAATTTAAATAGCTAAAAATTACACATTATATTTTGCACTCTAAAATAAGTTTGTAACAAAAACAATTTGATCTCTTTAAACTCATGTTAGATCTGTGTTTTAGATAAATCTATAGTGATTAATAATTTCACTAATGAACAACATACATTTACTCTAATCTCTCGATGTGATAATTTACATTTAGTATGTGGACATATTTTATTATTAATTTATTTTGTCACCGACATTCTTCAATGCTTCCTTTGAATGTTATAGATAAGCATTTTTGTTTGATAGCGAACTACATTATAAACGGTTGGTTCTGCTAATGTGCCAAAATAAATGTATACGTCATTCGTCTTCAAACCGAAACAAATTTTGAGTCACTTGATTTCTTTATGCATATATTATTTTAACAATTTGTTTACACTTCTGGACTCTTTAATTCTTCTAATTTTTTTGATATTTCTATTTAACATTTTTAATTCAATTTTGGGCTTTTCTTTTTTCATTCCCATTTGGTTAGGTATGGGTGTCTAATAAAAGTAAATAAAAATGAAAGTGTGTTTCTTTGTTGGAGCCGTATAGGGTTTTCTTTCTTTAAAAAAAAAAATTTATGAAGGAATGCTACTATTATGCCGTTATTTGTATTATTCATTTTATGTACTATATAATTATTGATATATTTTTTTTCTTATAAGTCAATTTTTTATTTTTATTTTTATGAAAGAAGTTTACAATTTTTTATATTTATGCAAGAAGTTTACATATTTCTATGTGTTTTTTCAAAATTTTATTTCTTAATCATATTGAATTTTATTGGCTAGTAGATAGTTTCCAACAAAGTTCATAAATTTTCACATAGTTTTAACCAAAAACAGAAAAGGACTAAGACCCAAAACATTAACAAAATTTAAATACATTCAAATGCCATTATGTGTTTGAAGATGATATAGTAGCAAGATTTTTTGAATGTGGACTAGGGTATGGTGGAGGTTTGAGGTCACAATGGACATGTTTCTCCATTTGGGCTAAGCATCCCTTCATTCTTTCAAGATTCTTGTGAAGATGCCGCTGGCCCTTTTAAATCATGGCCATTCTATCTTGCATGTACGACTCATTTCTTTGTAAATAATTCAAAAATGAGATGATTGTGTTTTTTTCTTCGTGTCTATCTCTAGTGAGTTGTACCATCGACATTCTCAGTTTCCTAATATGATATCCAAAGTCCATCTCGCCACGTCACGATTAGGTGAATTAGGTGGTCATGATGACTCGGGTGCCACATCCTCACCCAAAGAAGAGACCAATCTACTCAGACGATATGATTGATCTTTTTCACTACGCATGGCCTCTCTTCTCACACATCTCCTTTGAAGGGGCATTCTAAACACATATTCAAAACTTTATGGAGAGGGTCATAAGTGTCATTCATCACAAAAACCTCCCCCAACATATATAGAATACTACATAGAGATTCACTATAACAACCACTCCCACCAATCTTCTCACTCCATCTAGTGCTTTGTGTACATAGGTCAAAGATCCTACCAAAGGGATTTATAGCATCACAACGTTTTATAGAGTGTCTACATGAGTGAAGTCCACCAAGGTCCCTCAAATCATGAAATTCATTGCTCAAATTTATACTCAACACTAAGAGTAAGGCACCACAATAGTCTACCCAACAAAGAACATTCACAAGACTATAAGCACCAGTTTCAATACGAATTTTCACAACTAGAAAGAGTGAAGGAAGCGTAAGGCTACAAGCCTAATATAGAGTAAAATACTTGACATCTAGCATATTTAGGATGTAAAGAACATCAATGTTCATACATAACACCAATGCAACACAAAATGTACCAAACCATACCACCCATAACAAAAACCATACAAAACTGAGCAACCAAATAGAAAGATATAAAATATCCGCATGGAAAAGGGACTGAAGAAAGGGTCTATGCATGGATTTGGCTTACACTTTTTGGCAAAGCAGGGGTACATTTTGGTGAAAAAATGAAGCATGATCGAGCCGTTTTATGCACTCGTTAAAGCAATTTTTATACTCTCAATCAACTTTCTCAAGGACTTAAACATAGTTGGATCAAGCATTTAAAAAAATCCCTCGATTGTGCTCCTATTTAACCCAAGTTAGGAGCTTGGTCGAGATTTAAGGCTCCATCGAGAATTAGGGCTATATTAAGGTGCTAGGGATCGGAGGAGCCCTTACTTTTTATTAAAAACCTAGTTGTTTAGTGTGTGATTGGTGTGCGGTTACTTTTTAAATGGCTCAATCGATCTCTATAGCTTGATTGAGAAAAAATTTCAATGGATCTATAAGCTCTATCAAGTCGTTGGCTAACCAAATTCATGCCTTGATCAAGGGTTTCTTTAACCCTCGATTGAGCTATTTTAATTTGGAACTCAAGTGCTTGATTGAGCTATTGAGTTCCTAGAAATCATTATTTTAGCACCCCTTCTGGATATTTCTTTGCAACACCATTTTGTACCCTAGTAGAGTTGGGGAAAATTTTGTCATTAAGTGGTGGTGTTGATCATTTTGGATTTTTGAAAGAATCTTTATCCAATGGAATATGAGTTTGACACTTTCAACTTCATATGATATTTTTCATCTAATTTCTTTTAAACACAATGCTTGAAATTTTTTTGGATAGTTTTAAAGGGGTTGAATAAAAAATAAATAACATAAAATATACACAGTAATTTTTTTCTAAAAATATCACTATCTCCTTTTACGATTCCTATTCAAAAGGAACTCTTGGGTTTTTAATTTATTTAAACAGTTGAAAAAAATAATACCCGAACACATTTATGCAAAATGAAATTGAAATATTACTTTGCTAACATCCAAAAATAATACAAAATATAATTTTGCATAAAAAATTATTTTTTTAATACAAAAAATGTATTTCTCCCTGTCTAGATCATGCTCATATATATATATATATATATATATATATATATATATATATATATATATATATATATATATATATATATATATATATATATATATATATATATATATATATATATATATATATATCTCTCTATAGATATTATACTAAGTTATGCTACATGAACACACGCATACCTCTTACTAAGTTATGCTACACGAACACACGCATACCTCTTAAGATGTGCAAAAATTTGCAAGAACAAGAATTTCATTTAATGGAAAATTGAGAGATTATATGACACTAAATGTTTTTGCAAAAAATATCATTAGAACAAAAACATAATCCTCCACAAATTATCTTTCTACTCTGAATCGAAATTCCCTATGCTTATATGAATTTTAAGAGTTTAATTCGATAAAGGAGTAAAATTCTAAAATTTCATCACCACATTTTTCCCAAAAGTGTAACCAATCTTAATGCATTCATCGAAAGATAGTACATCCAAAGAAAACTAAGAACCTAAAAAAAAACCTAATTCTTTGTGATTCCTTTAACCAATGGTTTGAGATGCATGTAAATCTCTAATTCCATACACCTAGTCAATAATCGTTGTTACACCAATGTTGCATTTCCATGGAATTTTAGCAAACTCTCCATAGTTTAGATGCCTTAGTTCCAACTTTCCCTAGCATCCTGCCAGTAATGATCACAGAATATCATACGAGAGAGCTCAGTTTCCATGGACCTAGAGCACCTTATTCATCAACACCAATACTAACTTGCTTTGCTTAGAAGAACCCTTCTGGTAATACCACCATCTCAAACACTCTAAAACTAACCAAAAATAGAAGACATAAGCACCATCATAAAACAAAGGGACATAGAACTAATTTTCTAGCCATCGCGATAGGAACTAGACCCAAGCCTCCGCTTCCCCCATAGCTCTTTCTAAGACTGAGGTCATATATTAATGACATTAAATATTGCATAAGGTTGTGAATGGGGAAGGTGTGCAATGCCACCTGTCTTCTAAATTTTCATGAGATTCAGTGGGGTGGCAAGCACCCACCTCTAGGTTCCAGTTACTTCATTCATTCACCTCCATTGGGGACAAAAAAAATGACATTAAAATAAATTTTATTTTATATTATTATTAAAATATTAATTTTTAGGTTAGTATTAATAAATACGTTTAATATTTAATTATATTATCAATAATCAGATGGGACTTCACTTAATGAACTTGAATGGGTATTCATGGAATAAAAAAAGATACCCTTAATTTGAATACATATTGGAAAAAACTTCTAAAAATAACTTTATTGAACCTCATACAAATACGAACCCAGTACATCTTCTCAATTTTAAAAACCACTACTTCCACTATATATTGTGGGTATCCATTTATATCCCTTTCTTCTTCTTTTGATATACATGGTAGAAGATTAAGGATTCAAAGGTTCAGGAAGAATATGAAGCAGATGTACGAGTTAATTTGAAAAGAGTGTCTTTAGATCATGCTAGATTCGAAATGCAATTGGGAAACACACTATATGTTGCTTATTCTTTTATTTTTACTCATATTGTAACACTTTTAATTGAAGAGACTCCTTACCCAATATATACATTACAAAAGGATTACCAACATATTGAAGAGAGAAATTACAAGGTGAGAAGTAACATGGAAACTCAACTTAGAACACAAACAACCCCAACCTATAAAATGAGGTTGCTTTCTGTTATGGAATTAGAAAGGAATCAGTCGAAGTTGTCTCTTTTGCATCCTGCTATTCAATCAATTCCTTAAAGACCTGATTTAAATATATTTTATAAACAATACCTTATAATACACATATTTCTATACAATATATTAAAACCCTTTACCCCCCTATTATATGCTCAATATATATCTCATTTTTTCCTCATTTCTTATGCGCCAATATGAACGCACATGGTATGGTGTTGCTTCGTCAGTGAAGCCCTGTGTCAATAATAATAATAATAATGGTAAAAATAGAAGGATTTTTCTTTAATGTGAATTTTTGGAGTTTCCAATAAGGGAATCCAGTGGAAAAAATTGAGCTGAAATCTTTATTTGTGTTATTTAAACTCGTTTTTTTACTGTATATATGGATTCATCACCCTGAAAAACGCCTAGGGAACTTCAAATTGTGCAAGGGTTGTTATCCATCAAGCTTGTGATTTCAATGAATTCATGTCAGGTTTTAGAGAAATTCGACCGTAAAAATCCACCAGAAAAAATTCCAAAAAATCGCATTAAAGACAACATGAAAATATAAAATTAAAATTGATATTAATCATATCATTGATGATATTGATAACATTGATTATATTATATTAATAAAATAGATATATTGTTATTATTGTTTATATTTATATTATTATATTAATATAAATAATATTAAAAGAATAATAATAGTATTATCATTAAAATTAATAATGTTAAATTATCAACAATAATATGTAACAATTCAATTATTACATGTAATAAGTCATATTATTTTAATATAATGATGTTATTGTAAAATAATAATGTGGTTATTAATGCTATTAACGATATTAGTGTTGTTGTTATTATTATTATTATTATTATTAACATTAAATATTTTCAAGAGAGTTTTTCTCATAAATTACATTCAATTTTTTTTTATCACTCATTTCGATCCACTAAGTTTGGTTCATCATCACGATTTAGATGAACGTTTTGATCCAACATGTTCATGATGCAAAATGATTAAATAATTGAAACAAAGAAATATAACTGATATATATATATATATATATATATATATATATTACAAAATTTAATTTAATTATATTACATCATAAAATAATAATAATCATAAAAATATTATTATTCATAATCTTCAAATAACATTATAATTCTAAAAAATGTTAATAAAGAAAATATTATGATAATAATAAAATCAATAATTATGATAACAATATATATTTTTATAACATTGTCATTAGAAATATATAAATTGAAATTTGAATATATATATATATATTAAAAAATAAATAATAGCAATAATAATAATAAGAAAATATATTGTTTGAGATAATGCCTCATTTATGATGCATACTAAAGTTTAGGAATTGGTTTGGTTTGTTGGAGAATGTTGAGAGATTCTCTCAACCTCTCCCTCCAAGAGTGGAATAAGTTGGATCTCACTCCAACTATATATATTTGATGTATCTCAGTTTATTAGATGTAATATAGAAATTAATCTGTTGTTTTTTGTGTGCAATGTCTACTCTCTCATGATTTCTAGTTTGGTATCAGAGCTTGGCTAGGCTTAATCCCTCACGAGAAAGCCTAGAAAAATGTGACAGTATAAGTAATTGATTGTTTGTACATAGGTATGAAAGTGAAGTGTCTATTTTTTATTTTCATATTTTGTTTTGTGTGAAATATTTCAACATGTTGTAGAATTGTTGTCCGAGTTTGTTTTCCGCTACCACCGTTCCTGTTCGTGGAGATTCATTTGTCAATTATCTGGAGCATCTATGCCTTGCGTTGTATCCAACCTTAACCGCGAGGTATGAGTTCCGGAAGGACCTGCTGTGTGATTCGTGGATTACTGCATGGATCGATTGTTGTTGAACCAGATATTCGTCTACATGACGAGCAGAAGTGGTCAAGTAGAAATCTGTGAGAGCTTCCATGGCGTGCATTTCAAGATCTCCTTGACTAGACGTTAGTCAAAGCTACATTTGCATTATATGTATCTGGTTGTTATATGAGCGTGGGCACTGGGGTATATGAAATTTATTCATATAATAAAATTTATGTTCTTCTCATGCTATTGCGAGTCAGAGTGCACGGCCAGGAGTAGATATGGATTCCTAGCATGCTAATACTTACGTACTTGGTTCGAGCACTAGTTCTAATGTCATATTCATTCAAGGCTCAATCAGAATATGTGAACCGGCTGCTGAGATAAGAGAAAACGAGCCATGCAAGCGATCCCACATGAAATTTCGATTCTATTGGCTCAGTCCTAGTGTTCGATGTCATTGAAACGAGGAATTATAGTGATTCACATGGTGCAGCATGGATTGATAAACAATCTGACCAGTGGTCTCGCGGTTGAATTCGCTGAAATCAAGTGATCCACAGCTATGGCCCTCGTGGGTTGAAAGTAAGCAGAGTTCACCAGCTGTTTTGTCAGTTTGTTGTTCTATTTTTTAAATTCCTAGCATAGATTCAACGTGAGATACGTGATATCATATGAGCAGAGTTGTTATTCGATGGATCCTTCACCGTGAAGATTGTTCATTATAGAGAGTAGCGATAATGCAGGGAACTTCAATAACAATAGCAGGACCATGTTGGACTCCATTCCCAGCGTTTTGAATCAACCATCAAAGGATTGAATGCCGTAGAGGTTTGGTAGGACAGGCTTATATTCAGCTTGGTTAGTGGGAAAATTCGCTTTGAAGACCATGGTTAATGTAATAGAATGGTTATTAAGTTTGTTAATTTTGATATTTAGTGGTGTGCATAGTTATTCTTATTTTGTTTGTAAATTATTGAAGAAGAACCAATAATTGAATAGATTTACGCAATTTAAATTAGTCGTTCTCGATGTTCTTCGGTGCTGAGAGAACAATTGGCTAATTTGATTGTGTGAATTTTTTATATGCTGATGGATCTTATTGTGCTTCAGGCTTCAAGAGCATCGGTTACAGGTTATACAATGAGATTCTTGTGAGGTCACTTTGTAGGATTGATCGCTGATCATATTCTGTACCTACAATATTTTCCTATAGACTGTTGAAATTTATTCTTCGGGGTTATTTCACAGATGGAAATATTTCCATAGGATAGTTCAGTGTCGAGACTCTTCTTCGAGGGTGTCAAGAATCTTTAATCTTACAAATTCAACATTGATGGTCAGAAGCAGGTGCACTTTAAATGGGTTGAAAGGTAAGCTCGAATATGTGAAGAAAGAAAGAGTGGAATCCAGAAGACCGCAGAGTGGGTAGAGTTGCTGATGAAGACCAGCCAGACAAAAAGAAATATAAATTTTGTAATTGTGATCTCAGTATTGTAAGTTTTCTATAATGTAGGCATTAAGGGGGGGCGTTTAAGATAATGCCTCATTTATGATGTATATTAAAGTTTAGGAATTGGTTTGGTTTGTTGGAGAATGTTGAGAGATTCTCTCAACCTCTCCCTCCAAGAGTGGAATAAGTTGGATCTCACTCCAACTATATATATTTGATGTATCTCAGTTTATTAGTTGTAATATAGAAATTAATCTATTGTTTTTTGTGTGCAATGTCTACTCTCTCATGACTTCTAGTTTATATAAATTCAAATAAAAATAAAAATGGAACTAAAACTAATATTACGAAAAAAAATAAGGGAAGAACTTAGCTAACAAAGAAAGGAGAAGGGGAAAGGAACAAATTTAAGAAAAAAAATGGGATCCAACAATCGCTAATCTTCCACCTATCATCCATATTCAATGTATTAGACCTTTGATAAATTTTGATGGCTTCTCTAAACCTTTTGTGATGGAAATGGTCAATCCTAGCTATGATTTCAGACTTTTCCAAAAAAATGGGGTGTTTTGTCTTCTCATCATGTTCAATCAAATTTGAGGAGTAAATCCTATAGTTCCTGATGTCAACAACATGCTCCTGAATCCTTTGATTTATAGAGTGGCATGTGTCTCTAATGTAGGAGCTCTCACGCAAATATGGGATTAAATAAACACCTTTCATGTTTTTTTGGGTCAACAGGTCTTTAACAAATCTGAGGGAGCTACTAATGGTGTTCATAGTTCTAAAGGTATAATGGTGTTCATGGGTCTAAAGATAGAAGAGATCATGTGCTTCCTAATAATAATAATAATAATAATAATAATAATAATAATAATAATTAGGTTTATAGTAATATTATGTTACTATAATCATGATTAATAACATTATTATTACTATTATTATTATAACATTAAATATCACAAATATTAACATTAACACTTATATAAGATTAATAAAAATTATATAGCTCTAATATCAATTATTAGTAATATTTTCCATAGAAAAATATTGATAAAATTAATAATAATAATAATAATAATAATAATAATAATATTTTTAATTAAAATCATTTTCATTAAAAACTTACTACATTAACGATTATATTAATTATAACATAAATATATTATTAATATAATAATATTATTCAACGTAACAATTCATTTTTATATTAAAATTATTGCTACTAATAACAGTATTAGTAACATTTCATAAAATTAATATTAATACATATCACTATTAATGATAATAAGAAGAACAACAGCATCAACATTAATATTAAATACATCTTGGTAATAATTTGTTTCTAATATAGTTTTTAATTGTTTCCAACATAGTTTTTAATGGTCTCTAATCTATCTCAACTAACACTATTTTTTTATTTCAATACCTATTTCTAAGTGTTAACCATGGAGGCCTACATTAGATGGATAGGGCTAACCATAGTCAAATCATGATTTATCATCAATAACTACCATTGCAATGGTCACCATAGTCAAAGCATGGTCAACAATAGATAAACCATAGTCAAAATATGGTCAACCATAGACAACCATGTTCAAGCATAGTCAATCATGATCGACCATAGTCAATCCATAACCAACCATAGTCATACAACCATTTATCATAGTAGTTCATATTGGAAACATAGTTAGTGTTGTTTAAACGTGGTGAACATGGACAACTGTAGTCAACTTTGCTCAACCATAGTCAAAGAATTATTAAACATAGCAAACTGCACCCATGGTTAATCAAGCCATGTTCACCTATGGTTAACCATGCTCAACCATTGCCAATGTTTAGTTAAAATGTTTAGTATTATTAATATTAATATGGCTTAAAACACGTTGGTTTACTAATGTGGTTAACTATGTTCGACCATGTTTAGTGGTGAACACACTTCAACTTTTGACAAACGTAATCGCCTATTCTTATTATTGATTAATATTAACAACCAAACATAGTCAACCACATTGGTTGAACATAGCCAAATAAAGTCACCCATTGTAGTTAGTGTTTAAATAGTTGATCGTGATTAAAATTGGTCAACCCTATGTTTTACCATTTTTTACAATAGCCAACCTTGTTCAATAGTCGTCCTCAGTCAACATAACACAACCATATTAAATTATAGTCAACCATGATTGACAAAAGTTAATCATTTTCAACCTTATTCAACTAAGGTCATCCTTGGTGAGCCACAATCAAGGTTTTAAAATGTTTAATAATAACAATATTAATATTAATAAAGTTGACTAATAATAATAATAATAATAATATTTTAATGTTGGAATCATATATAAATTTGTACAAGCTCACAATGTGACAAACATTGTCGCAATGCTACATTACATTGCAATTTATCCAACGTGAATTGCAACATTACAAAAATTAGTTAACAACATTTACTAACATTAGGTGTGTTTCACTATGTTTGACACTCAACACTTTTAAACTTCGATAAAAAATAATAACCTTTTGATATTGTTAATTAATATTAATAAGTAAACATTGTCAACCAATTAGTCAAACATAAAAAAAAGCATAATCAAACAAAGTCAACAATTGGTCAAACATAATCAACCATAATGGTCAATAAAGGTATATATGGTCAACCATGGCCAACCATGATCAACCATGGTTAATCATGTTTAACCGTGAGTAATCATGGTCAACTAAGGTCAACCATGACCAACCATGATCAATGATGGTCAACCAAGGTCAACCAATATCAAAATGGCTAAAATGGTTAGAATGATCAAGCGTGGTCAACCATAATGGTCAACCAATGTTAACCATATATGATCAACCATGCTCAACTATGGTGAACCATATGGTCAACAATTGGCAACCATGGTTAGCCATTAAGCTCAACTAACATCAACCATGGTAAAAAAATATCAACATGGTTGGAATGGTTAGAATAGTCAAGCATGCTCAACCAGGGTCAACCATGATGGTCAACCATAATGGACACCCATTATGTTCAACCATTATGGTCAACCATTTTCAGTGAGAATATGCTAGCATCAATCATTGTCAACCATTGTTACTCGTGGTTAAATATGTGCAACCATGGTCAACCATGATCAACCACAGTTGCATATCATCAACCATGATCATCCAAGGTCAACCATGATCAACCATGGTCAACCATGATGAAGGTCTCTATGGTTGAATATGGTCAACCATGATAATCATGATCCACCATGGACAACTATGATCAAGAATGATCATCTTTGGTCAACCATTGTCAACCTAGAACATTCCATGCTCTACTGACTCTTAATGGTAAACCATGGTCAACCATTGCTAGAATGGTCAACCAAGGTCTCTATGGTTGAATATGGTTAACCATAATGGTCAATCAAGATCTCCATGGTTGAATATGGTCAATAATGATCAACCCTCTTCAACCATGATCCACCCCATCAACCATCACAACCATTAATGTAACCTTTTTTATATAATTAATGTAACATTATCATTAACGTTAATGAAAGTTTGACCTTCGTCAACCTTGATGAACCTCATCAATCCTCATCAAACATGGTTAATGAATCCACTTGAAACACGTTGGTTGTAACTAACATAATGACATTTACTAATGTGGATAATATATGTTGACCGATGACATTTTCCACCATTTAGACACCAATCGACATATGAAAATGATGTTGATTCACATAAATCGATCACGTTAGTAAATGTGGTTGTGCTAATTTTAAATTATAACAAACATTATTTTTCTTATTTAGAAAACAAATATGCATTTTTTATTTTAAAAGGTACATTTGTCAACTCACAACACATCTCCCTCATGTTGAGTTGTAGAATGTGCCTCTTCGTGCAATAATACAATTTTTTTTACTTTTAGTTTCTTTATCTTTCTTTAAGTTGATATTAAATTATAGTATTTCAAATGAAAATAAAAATATTTTATTTATGACTGAGAGTGAGAAGAAATATTTTTATCACATTCTTTCTGTTGTAATGACCAAGAGAGAAAAATGAGTGTGAAGTTATTTATATTTTATTGTGATTTTAGTTAAAACCAACATATTCATTTTTTTGTAATTATACTCAACATTGTCTCATATATATATATATATATGGGATATGCTTCAACCCAATTCAGCTATTCCCTTGTATAGAATGCATCGCTTGGGGCAACAATAACTTTTAAAGAATTAAGAAAAAATTAAAAAATTATATAAAGTTAGTATTCAAAATAATATTACCTTTTCACATTAATCATTTAAAAATAATAAATTTTAAAAATTATTCTTTCTAAATTAATTATTAACACCAATAAATAAGAATTAGATTTATAAATAATACCTATACTTATTTCTAAACAATTAAATGTATAAATAATACTAATATTATTTTTAGATATCACTCTTTGATAAATCAATATTCGTCGTTCTTTTAATTTTAATTTTAAATAAAAATTTCAACCATTAAAAATAATTCAATCATTAATAAATTCCAATAAAATGTATCGATAAAATCTACATGAACTCTCGATCCACAAGTGAACCCTTAGTTCTGCAAGATTGCATTATATTATCTACATGAACTCTCGATCTACAAGTGAACCTTTAGTTTCGCAAGATTGCATTACAAATGTAAAGTAGTATTGAGTCATTATCTGAAGTCACTTAGTGAATTTTCGAGAATCGACTCTATAATATTGAAATGGAAATCTACAAGGCTTTCTGTTGTTGCATTAGCATCGAATTAGAAGGTTGTCGTAAATCGAATCAAATTGAATGGTTGTTGCGGATCAAAGTCACAACTTCCTCTTCACTTCGAAGAACTTTGCCTTACTAAATTTGGCGTATTTCTCATGGGGCTCAACCCTCCTTAAGTCTTGCACTCAAAACTTTGATTCGATTTTTTGAACAAAACTTAATATAAGTTATGACTATAATGTTTTAATGGTTATGGTATCATGTAATACGCTTGTGGATTTGACAAGTTAAGAATTTAATAATTCAAATGTTGATTGGATCGTATGATACGTTACAGCTGATTTTTAATTGCAATCACTATCTATTTATTCTGACTCATCCTTGTCAGTTGGCATGAATTAGACACCTGTCCGACTTCTCGAAGTTTGTTCTCCCGTGCTATTCTCAAACCCCAACACCACTCAGCTGTCATTCATTTCACTTGTTCGAAGTTCTGTGAGGGTTTTGCTCTGTGACTGTTCCGATTCTGTGAGGGTTTTGCTCTGTGATTGTTTTGCTGATATGGTGGCTTTGTTCGGCTTTTTCATACTGCCTCTGTGGCAAGGTTCTTGCTAAATTCTTCGTAGCTTTTAACAGGACTTCAGTAATTATGGCGACTTCTGGCTATTGCTTCTTGTTCATACCATTTTTGTAGACATTTCATTTCGACATTGTTTATTTTTTGCCCTCAAAAATGAATTTATTGTTTAACTATCTATCGTTTGCACATACAGGTCGTGGTCGTCAAGGTTTCGGCTTATGTTCCAGTTCAACAGCTCCTCAAGGTAAGACGTCCGTTCCTGTTTCAATTTCTCTGTGTTTTTATGAATTTACTAATGGTCTATGCTCCTTGTGAGCAAACCCTTGTCGATTTTCAACCGAAGCTTCTCCTTTGCTCGACGTTTCTTCCTTTTGGTAAGTTACTCAATAAACCCTCTCATTTTCTCTCATTTAGATTTCATTATTTGGTTTGAAACCCATTTCGAGGTTTAACTCTTGAAATTCCCTTTTCTCCTTCTAGGTATTTGCAATCTTTCAGTTCATGGTTCTTGTCGTTACGGCTATCGACCCCCAAATGGGTAGGGTCATCTCTGTTATGAGCCTCTGGTAGTTTTGTAACTTATTTGATTATAAATATGGGCTCCATGCCTTGTTTCTTACTGTGTATTCCACCGTTGTTCGGTCTGTGTATGAATATCTTTCTAGGTAGATAGACTAATGTCTATAAACAATTATGCAGTCACTTCTTAGTTCTGTTCTATTGTTTCTCTGTTAGTTTGCCATCAAATGTGAGCGCTGTTTGTATGCGGTTTTGAACCCGAACCACAAACTCAATATGTAATATATTTTTTTTTATAATCTTTCGGGACTCGTCAAAAGAAATTGAATTTACTTGTAAATAGTGGAACTTAACTTCTGTTATTATGTAATGATGAATACCTCGGCAATGTTTTTGTAACGCTTGCTTGTTCGTGAAATGTCTGCGAAGTTCTCTTTTCTGTGTGGACTCTCCTGTAAATGTATATGCTTCGATTTGTCAAAATGTCGTAATCGCTCCAGTGCCTGTGGATAAGTTAATTCTATTCGCCTCGATTTCAGTTGCACATTAGTTCAAATTTACCATATACAATGATATAAATGATAGACAGGAAAATATATAGTATTGGCTGCAGAAAATAGTCTCAAATGTTTCTTTGAAAAAAAACTCCTGATTCATTTTTATTTCTTTCTCTCTCTTGTTATGATGGAAAATCAACCTTTACAGAATGTCTTTTTCTCCCTTTTGTACTACTGTATGAAACAATTTTCTTTTTGAAACTGCCAACAGTTTAATATGGTTACATTCTTCATTTTTTTCTTTTAATCTAGAAATGAATTTTAAATATAAACTAAAAGAAACTTTTAAGTGAATATATAGAACGTAAATGACTATTAGGCCATAATGATGGAATTTCTAAAAAAAAACAAAATAAAACCAAGGTGTAATGACTTGTCAACTAATCAACTGTAACCTGTAAGAAAAACACATGTTTTTCTATTTACCCTGAGCTAGATGCTCCTGCATCAGGCTCCTGGGGTAACAAAAATTCATGGCTCTGTTCCATGAGTTCCTCAACAAAATAGCCTGCTCGTTGTATTTGCGCTGCATCAAGCCATGAACTATCGTCAATGGGACGGTTCTTCCACTTGAAAAGGTATTGTAAGTACTCTTTCCTACGAGTGCGCTTGGCTACCTGGGTGTCGAGAATGCTCTCGATCTCAAGGGGTTGAGCCGTAGGAATTTCCCTCATCCAAGAACCACTTTCAAACTGGGTGTCCCATTCTAGCCATGCTCCTCTGTCATCTTCAGGACTAGCAGTATATGGAAACAGATCTGCCACATTAAAGATGGGCGATATGCCTATCCCTAGTGGCAGCTGTAATTCATAGGCATTGGCAGAAAATTTACGAAGAATTTTACAGGGGCCAATCTTCTTAAACTTCAGCTTGCTATATTTTCCCTTAAGAAAACTTTCTTTACGTAAATGTGCAAGAATTTCATCCTCTACATTAAACTGAACTTCCCGCCTCTTTAAATCTGCTTGCTGCTTGTATTTTTTACTGTTGTCCTGTAGTTTCAACTTTACCCACTCATGTAAGTCGCTAATTGCCTGGGCGAAATCTTCCCCATCAGCACTCCTCCTTTCCAACTTTCCCAAATCTCGCAGTTCATGTACTCCGCGAGGATGCATGCCATACAGAACCAGAAAATGAATGTATCCCATGCTGCGATTTGGTGAGTCATTATAAGCAAATTTCTCCTTAGCAAGTACACAATCCCACATCCGTGAATTTTCACCAATCGAACTCCGTAGCAGTTTTCCCAAGCTCCTGTTCACCACCTCCATTTGCCCATCAGTCTGTGCGTGATATGCAGAGCTGAAATTCAACCAGGTATCCAACTTCTTCCATAGGGTAAGTCAAAAATATCCTGTGAATTTCACATCCATTTCAAAAATAATGGACCTCGGTAGGCCGTGCAATCTGATGATCTCCGTGAAAAACAAGTGTGCTACGTGAGTGGCATCGCTGGTTTTTCGACAAGGAATGAAATGTGCCATTTTAGAAAACCTGTCTACTACCACCATCACTGAGTCGAAACCTCGCTGCGTCCTTGGCAGACCCAAGACAAATTCCAAGCTGACTGAGTCCCATGGTCTACCTGGAATTGGCAATGGCGTATAAAGTCCTGTATTTTGGCTGTGTCCCTTCACCAATTGGCACACTTACATCTATTCACATATCACTGCACGTCCCATCGCATCTTTGGCCAGTAATAAAAATGTCTGAGTTGTAATAAGGTCTTGTCTATGCCGAAATGTCTCGCTATACCTCCATTGTGCTTCTCCCAAATAATGTTCTCTCTCATCGAACAGTCAGGAATGCATAATTTCCCCCCTCTGAATAACAACCCTTCCTGCAAATTATAGTCCAACCATGGATTATTGTTCCTCAGTAAAGGATTTTGACAGGCTTCATAAGCCTCTTTAAAATTTGCATCTGTTTGATACAAGTCTTTCAAATGTTCAAAACCCAGCACTTGTATCGTACTCTCCTATAAGAGAAAATCTCGTCTGCTTAACGCATCTGCCACCTTGTTGGCCTGTCCACTAATGTGTTTCAACACAAATGTGAAACTCTGCAAATACTCAACCCATTTTGAATGCTTATGGTTTAGTTTGTGCTGCTGCATAATATACTGTAATGCAGAATTATCAGAAAATAAAACAAATTCGTTCCTAATAAATAGTGTCTCCAATGCTTCAGTTCTTGGATGACAGCATAAAATTCTTTATCATAGGATGAGTACGTTTGTCTGCTTTCATTCAACTTTTCACTGAAATAAGCGACCGGTTTGTCCTCCTGGCTAAGTACTTCCCCAATGGCTGTACCACTAGCATCACAACGAACTTGGAATAGTTTGTTAAAATTAGGCAACCTCAAAATCGGTCTTTCAGTGATCTTCTTTTTCAAAATCTGAAAACTTCTCTCTGCTGCTTCAGTCCAACAGAAAGGTTGATTTTCCTTTTTTATGGTGTCCAACATATGTGTGCATATTCCTCTAAAATCTCTGATAAATTTTTGATAAAAACTTGCCAACCCATGAAAACTTCGAACTTCAAACAGACTCTTTAGGGATGGCCAGCTAACAATAGCTGCAACTTTTTCTGGGTCCATCTTCAGTTCATTCGCTACAATCACAAAACCCAAGTAAACTAATTCCTTCTGAAAAAAGTACATTTTTTCAGATTTATCAGTAGCTTGTTCTGTTGCAATTTCTCCAACACACTTCGAACATGTCGAAAGTGTTCCTCCTTGGTCTTGTTGAAAATTAATATATCGTCAAGATAGACAATCACAAACGTCGCAATGAACTCTTTCAGCACTTCGTTCATCACATGCATAAAAGTACTAGGGGCATTACTCAAACCGAATGGCATTACCGGCCACTCATACAGTCCTTCATTTTTCTTGAAAGTTGTTTTCCATTCATCCCCTTCTCGAACTCGAATCTGGTGGTAACCGCTCTTCAGATCGATCTTTGAGAAATATGCTGCTCCACTTAAATAGTCCATCATGTCATCCATTTGTGGAAATGGAAACCTGTATCTAATAGTAATTTTATTAATAGCCCTTGATTCTGTACACATTCGCCATTCTCCGCCTTTCTTAGGAGCTAAGACTATTGGAACTGCACAAGGGCTTAAACTTTCCCTTATCAACCCTTTATCTAATAGTTCCTGTACCTGCTTCCTGATTTCTTCATTATCCTTAGGACTCATTCGGTATGCTGCCTTGTTTGGTAGACTAGCTCCAGGTATAAAATCTATATGATGATTGATACTTCTCTTAGGAGGCAATTCATCTGGTTAATCATCCACTATAATGTCACTGAAATCTTGTAACATGTCTTGGATTTCTTCAGGTAGATCTGTAATTTTAGCATGCAATATCACTGTTTTTTTCCTCCTTACAACAACATATTTGATTTCATTGTCCTTGATCTGCTTTAAAAATTCCTTTCCTCCCACAAATAATGCTTTGACTCCATTGGTTTCTGCTATCTCTTCTTCCTTGATGGGTACAAGCATATGCTTAATCCCATCCTTAAAAAACTTGTAACAGTTTGTCTTCCCATCGTGCACCACTTTTTTGTCATACTACCATGGTCTTCCTAACAGTATATGACACACGTCCATAGGCATAATATCACAAATAACTTTATCCTTATATCTGCCAATATGGAACTCAACTTCACATTGCTCATCAACCAATAGTTGATATCCTTTTTGTAACCACGACACCTTGTAAGGAGTGGGGTACTTCAGCCTTTTCAACCCCAATTTCTCCACCATCTTTGTGGCTACTAGATTATCTCTATTTCCACTGTCAATTATCAGTTTGCAACATTTACCATGTGATTTGCAAACCATCCAGAATAATGCTTTTCTCTGAGTCGGTTCAACTTCCTCTTTTGTCAGTTTCAGTAATACTTTATTCAATACTAAGGCCTCCCCTGTTTCTGGTACATTCTCTACCTCTTGGGGTGGTGCCTCTGCTTCCTCCATCTAAGAAAAATATGTTCCTATTCCTCTTGTTTGTTCACCCTCAGGACATTCAAAAGACTAGTGCCCCCACTTATGGCACCTATAACACTGGATAGCAACTCCTTTTCCTCTACCATTACCTCTTCCACGCCGGTATGGCTTCCCCCTCTAGTGTTATTGTCTTTTTCTGTTGTTTTTGAAGTCTTTGAAATGCTGCCTTCATCACTCGGATTGGAAGCTTTACCTCTACCATAGGCCCGTCCTTTCCCTCTACCAGATCCTCCTCCTCTTCTGGAATTTTGCTTCCTGTTTATTTTCTCCTCTGCTTTTAAGGCACTATGATATGTCTCATCTATAGTTCTAGGTGAAAGAATACTTATTTCATCTAGTATTTCCCACCTTAATCCATTCACAAACCTCGTTGTCTTTTCAGGGGTGTCTTCTATATAACCAACTCTTAGATTTACTCTATAGAATTCTTCAGTATATTCTTTTACAGTCAACCCCTTTTGTTTTAAATTTTGTACCTTCCTGTACATAGCAATCTAGTAATCTTTGGGTAAGAATTTACCCTTCAATTTAGCCTCCATCCTGGTCCATTTTTTTATAGGTTTCTTGTTCAACCTCTTCCTCTCTACCTGGACATTATCCCACCATAAGGACGCATGTCCTTTCAACTTGGTGGCAGCGAATTTAACTTTTTTATATTCGCTCATCTCCTCATAGTCAAAATATTTATTTAGCTCACTGAGCCAATGCAGCAACACCTCTACTAATAAATTTCCATCATAAGTCGAAAGCTCATGCTTTGGCTTACTATTTGATAACAAAATTGACGTCAACATTATGAGTTCAGGTCCTTCTCCATTTGATCCATCTATTGTCTCTGCAGCTTCTTCATCACTATCATCTCCTCCCTCAGGATCTCTTCTTCTTCCCGCCTCTACTGCTGCCAAACGGGCATTCAATATTCAAATCTCTTCTCGCAATCCTTCATTTGCTACTCTTTGAATAGCTATTCCTTGACCTCTTCGACCAACTTCCATTTCTTCTAACACACAGCCTGCTCCGATACCAAAAATTGATGGGGCCCAGCCCTCCTTAAGTCCTGCACTCAAAAATTTGATTCAATTTCTTGAACAAAACTTAATATAAGTTATGAATATAATGTTTCAATGGTTATGGTATCACGTAATACGTTTGCGGATTTGACAAGTTAACAATTTAATAATTCAAATGTTGATTGGATCGTATGATACATTACAACTGATTTTTAATTGCAATCACTATCTATTTATTCTCTCTGATCGCAATAATTAGCATGAGTGAACACATTGAGCTTCTCAAGTAGGCTTAACACCACTCAGTTGTCATTCATTTCACTTGTTCGAAGTTCTATGAGGGTTTTTCTCTATGAATGTTCCGATTCTGTGAGGGTTTTTCTCTGTGACTGTTCCGCCGATATGGTGGCTTTGTTCGACTTTTTCACGCTACCTCTGTGGCAAGGTTCTTGCCAAATTCTTCGTGTCTTTTAATAGGACTTCAGTAATTATGGCGACTTTTGGTTATTGCTTCTTGTTCATACCATTTTTGTAGACATTTCATTTCGACATTGTTTATTTTTTTCCCTCAAAAATGAATTTATTGTTTAACTGTCTATCGTTTGCACATACAAGTTGTGGTCATCGAGGTTTCAAATTTTGTTCCAGTTCAACAGATCTTGAAGGTAAGCCTTTCGTCCCTGCTTCAATTTCTCTGTGTTTTTATGAATTTTCTAATGGTCTACGCTCCTTGTGAGCAGAACCTTTCCGATTTTCGACCGAAGCTTCTCCTTTGCTCGGCGTTTCTTCCTTCTGGTAGGCTACTCAATAAACCCTCTCATTTTCTCTCATTTAGATTTCATTATTCGGTTTGAAACCCATTTCGGGGTTTAACTCTTGAAATGCCCTTTTCTCCTTGCAGGTATTCACAATCTTTCATTTCGTGCTTCTTTTCGTTATGGCTATCGACCCCCAAATGGGTAGGGTCATCTCCTTTATGAGCCTCTGGTAGTGTTGTAACTTATTTGATTATAAATCTGGGCTTTGTGCCTTGTTTCTTACTATGTATTCCACCGTTGTTCAGTTTGTGTATGAATCTCTTTCTGGGTAGATAAACTATTGTCTATAAAAAATTATGCGCTTCTTAGTTATGTTATATTATTTTTCTGTTAGTCTTCCATAAGATGTGAGCACTGTTTGTATGGGGTTTTGAACCCAAACCGCAAACTCAATATGTAATATATATATTTTTATAATATTTTGGGACTCGTCAAAAGAAATTGAATTTACTTGTAAATAGTGGAACTTAACTTCTATTATTATGTAATGATGAATACCTGGGAAATGTTTTTGTAACGCTTGCTTGTTCCTGAAATGTCTGCGAAGTTCTCTTGTTTGTGTGGACTCTCCTGTAAATGCATATGCTTCGGTTTGTTAAAATGTCGTAATTGCCTCGATTTCAGTTGCGCATTAGTTCAAATTTACCATATACAATGATATAAATGATAGACAGGAAAATATATAGTATTGGCTGCAGAAAATAGTCTCAGATGGTTTCTTTGAAAAAAACACCTGATTCGTTTTTATTTCTTTCTCTCTCTTGCTATGATGGCAAATCAACCTTTACAAAATGTCTTTTTCTCCCTTTTGTACTAATGTATGAAATAGTTTTCTTTTTGAAACTGCCAACAGTTTAATATGGTTTCATTATTGATTTTGTTCTTTTAATCTAGGAATGAATTTTAAACATAAACTAAAAGAAACTTTTAAGTGAAACTACAGAACGTAAATGACTATTAGGCCCTAATGATGGAATTTCTAAAAAATAAAAAATAATAAAAAATAAAACCCAAGTGCAATGACCTGTCAACTAATCAACTGTTTTTATGTATCAACTGTTTTTATGTTTACGTTGAGCTGGATGCTCTCGCATCAATTTCCGTGGAGGGAACTCTTTTTAAATACATATAAGCTCTCTTCAAAAGGTTTTATTATTTTCTATTTTAAAATAGAAAATCAGTTTAGATGTGTTAAGAATACCTTGTAGGAAATACTATATGTAAATTTATAGCTTTGCACAAATTAGGTTCATATTTCCATTTTCAACTTGCACAAAATATATCAATATAAAGAACATCAAAAATATATAGCACTAAGCAAACACAACTGGAATCATTTCAGATCTTATGTTCGAATTTTCTTCTGAAAACGAGGGGGAAAAATCAAATGTTAGAGATTCGACATCTAGTTGGGTTTTGAATGGAAGGTTAAACTCCAAATCCAATCACAGCCTTTTAGATAACTGGTAAAGAAGTAAATATTACGTGCGCCTCCTCTCAGATCTTGTAGCTTCCAAGACTTCTTCTAAGTACTACAATTGGAATAATATATTCAACCCACCCATAAGTTGAGCAAATATGTGAATATTAAACATATTTAATATGTAACTATATTAATATGATATAGTATATGAATATTATCTCCATATAAGAAATATATATGGATTATATTTGGTGACAATTCTTTAATGATAAGGTTTATTGAGATATAGCTAATTACATATGGACATTGAAATTTAGTAAAGTTGAGAGCTAGAAATTAAGTAATCATGTTGTATGCATTGGAAAAAAAAGATAAATTTCATATTTAATAAATTTATATTAAAAATATATATATATATATATTCAAAATCATATAATGTTATTTATAATGTTGAGATATTTATTGTTTTTTATTTTACTTCATGGTAAAAATGTGTTATACTTAATCCGATTAAAAAAAATATCAAGTCTACTTTATAAAAGAGAGAAAATTTTCACTTTAGTATATACACAATATAAATCCGTTAAATAAGTAGGCTAAACATCTATATATATGACTTTTTCAATGCATAGTTATAATTCTCACTATCAACAATTATATATATATATATATAGATTAAATATTAAATATTTATACATCATTTTAGGAATAATAACTAAAATAATAAAATTTTGAAAGATATGAGTGTTTTTGTGTAAGTTGATAAGTGGAAAAAATCAACCTCTTTTCAAACAACAAAAAAAAATCTATAGATTTAATACAAATAATGATACAAGTTATAGTTCCATTTGATTGATGGGAAATTTTCCTTAATGAGATTGACCTATATTAAGATGACCAAATCATCATAATTAAGAAAAAAAATAAAGGAAAAAAAATATGTAGACCATGGTAGAACCTTGTTCTATCATAGAAAAGATTCACTAGAAAGGTTTACTTGATCCACTACTTAACATGTAGATATACACATGAACTCACAAATCATGTAGTTGAAAAATAGTTAAATTTGTTCACTTATCAATTTATGCAAAGACATATACATATATCAAAGATTTATTAATTTAGTGATTACTCCTAACTAAATGTACAAATATTTAATATGTGAATATATACGTTGTGTATGTACCTATCTCTTTACGAAAATATATTTGTTGGTAATGGGAATTATAATTATATACTACAAAATTCATATATGTGGAATATTAGCCTACCTATTTGATGTGTTGGTAAGAGTTAGCCTACCTATTTGATGTGTTGGTAAGAGAGTATAATCTTGATGCTACAACATAGTTAAATGATTTGAACCAACGAAATAAAACACACTTTTTCTATTTTTTTTTTTGAATTCTTATTCCTTCTCCCTATTTTCCATAGTGGCTTATTCCAATATTAATTTAAAAAAGTTAGTCAAAATGAGAGGCAAGTATGGGTTCCTATCTTCCATAATAACTTATTCCAATATTGGTTTTAAAAAGTTACCCAAAATGAAAAAAAATATGGATTATCATCACCAAGCCTATTACTTAGATTAAAAAAAAACGTAATTACTTAGATTAAAAAAAAAAAAACATAATGTTATAAATTTCCAAACGCTTAAAGACAAATCCAAATCCATTTTAACCTGGAATATATCAAGCTCTGGCAAATTAAATTTCACAAGATTTTATTGTAAGTGTTTTGTTAAAAAAAACAACTTCTGAGGCGGGAAAGCTGTTGCCAAATTAATGAGCTGTAGTTTAAAAAAATCTACATAATAATCCAGAAATTCAGGTAAGATTATGAAAAATTCAAGCAAAGATTTTTGAAAATATGAGTTATAGTTGTTAAACTTTGGTATTTTGGGTGCTTGAAGGTTTTTGATGGTGCAGAATCCATTTCCACCATAAAAAATAAAATCCAAACACTCCAACTACCTAGTTTTTTGAATTTTTTACCTAATTCTAACAAAAAAAAACTACTTTCTTTCCAAACTATTTATAGCTTTCATAAACAAGTCCAATAACTTGGAATTGAATTTCATGCCTCAAACTTCTCACTGACATAATAACAAATATCAGATTTAACACAATTCTACACAATAGGCTTCAGGCTGCAAAAGTTTTCCGACGTTAAAATATTTCGAAAAATAATGTCGGTCTTTTAAACGATGGCGGAGAGGTGGGCCACAACAACCACGTAAGCTTATAGTTGTCGGAATCTTGTGGCTTATCAAAGAGTTTGGAGTTCTTTATGGATACAACAAAATAGTTTGGGATGACAGTTTTTTGTGGGAATCGTAAAAAAAAATTAAAAAATTAGATAGTTGGAGTGTTTAAATTGCATTTTTGTTAGTGGAAATGGATTCAACATTATCAAAAACTCATAAGACACCCAAAATACAACTCATAAAACACCCAAAATATTGATGTTTAACAACTATACCAAAATTTTTAAAAATATTTACCAAAATTTTGCATAATCTTAATTTTTTTTGAATTATTATGGAAGGTTTTTTTTTAATTTTTAGACTACGGCAAAGAACTAGTTTAGGTAATAAACTGTGAGAGTCGTTTCAAGCAGGCAGTTGAGCTGTGGCATGCTTATAAAGTCGTATTGTTTATTGAAAATTTATTTCATGATAAATATTTGTCCTAATTACGATTTACTTCTTCGCCACTGCTTAGAATACAGCCGGTGAAGTGCATGCGCCCTATCATTAATACTTCTGATTGCTTTTTATAAAATATATTCTTATTTTAAGCTAACCAAATCTGAACTTTTTGAGTACTTCATTAGCCAATTTATGTTGTCATTAACTTGGAGTAAATAAAATACTTTAATACTTACCTAATGTGAATTAATATATATATGTATATGGCCGTTAATACTGTATTAAAGAAAACTTTGATTCCCTACCAAATATGTGGAATGTACATATCCAATTAATATTGCATTGGGGAGGGTGCCTCACGGTTACCAAAACTCGCCATTTTGACATTATAGTTAGGGTACCTTCATTTTGACAATATAATTATGGTACCATAAAGTTTCAGGACAGGGTCGGAATTTGCATAGACAAGGTTAGGCTTTGCATGCATCTGTTTCTTTCTTCATTAAGGAAAACTGTTCTCCCTTTAAGACATGGTTGAAGATGCTTTATTCTCTTGAAAAGGACAAGACTGAAGAGGTTTGCTCAAGGTTTAGGTTTTATCAAAATCCACGTGAATACTGGGGGGCAGTGGGGCTTTTTCACATATGGAAGCTGGGAGGATGCCATTCGTCCACCTTAAATTACATTAAATTAAAGTTGGATCAAATAAATACATAGATGTTTTTGGGATTTTCACATGGAACCTTAAATTACATTAAATTAAAGTTGCATCAAAAAATACATGGATGTTTTTGGGATTTTCAAATGGAACCTTAGATTACATTAAATTAAAGTTGCATAAAAAAAATACATAGAATTTTTTGGGATTTTCACATGGAAACAGCGCGATTTGTCTCCCTATGAATGTATCCACGCAAGACAAGATCGAAGAGCTTTGATTGCAATTCCATCACTAAACAGATGGAAACCGCGTATCCACGCAAAGATTGCCTGTGACGAAAGACTTTAAGAAAAAAGAAATGAATACCATTCAAGTCTAGTTAGTTGGCAAGGTTAAATTCTGCTTGCATAAACACAGGCTGGCATTGGTAATTGTACTGAGAATTTACTCCTCTTTATCTTTTTAAAATCATTCTGCCGTTTGCCCTTGCAGTAATCCTTAATGACTGATTATAGTTAGGTTTGGTGAGAAAGATCTGTAGATTTCAGAGTTGTGGACAGCATGGCTATAAATATATAGAGAGGATTGTTGCAGAAGAAAGTGGTGGTTTATTTGACTCGATACTTTCACCTTGCCATCATCGGATCCGGTGAAGAGCAGCCCGTCTGCTGTGAGCTTCGATCGTCTCGATGCGCTTGGACTCCCGCACTTCCCATACCTTAGCGCTTTTATCGGGCCGTGGAAAATGTGGGACCCGCTGGAGTCCAAGTGCATCGAGACGATCGGAGCTCACAGTGAGGCCGTCAACACTGTCGTCGTGCAGCGCGACGGGCTGCTCTTTAGCGGATCGGGTGACAGCATGGTGACCATGATCTGATGATAATTTCATTCGGCTCTTAATTTTGTTTCATCTATTGGCTTCCAGGCTGCGAGAAAGTTCAATGTTCCATAGGTCTCTAGTGTGAGAAAGTTCAATGTTCCATATAGGTCTGGCCGGCCTGTGAGGAAGCGTCTTAAAACGCTTCCAAAAGATGCCTAGAGCTCGCCATTGTGTCTCAAGAAAGGAATATGTTGCACTGCAGTGATGAAAGGGCGCAGAAATCCTGTTAAATGCATTGTTACCGCCATGGGTGTCAGGCGTTGACAAAAAGTAACGTGTGCTTGGGGTTGCTCGAAAAGCACCCTGGCATTTTGTGAAAACCCCACCACTACTACGACGCTGATGCCTTACAACAATTGTGCACACTGAGAAGAAGAGGCGGATAAGATCGGATTTGATGGAGACTGCAATATTATACACTTCCACCGCCTTTCAATACAGAAAGGATGGGTTTAAACTTTAAAGGATTTAGAAAAAAAGTAAGAGGTAACTGTGTGTATATAGATAGACTCTCTCTCCTATCAACAGAAAGTTTAATTCCAATTTGTAACTTGACATTTTCATTGTTACTATTCAAACTGAAGTGGTACATGTATCATCCATGCTCTGTGAATTTCTAATACGAGTATGTATGGAATTCGTTCACTTTCATTTTAGATTTTCTTTTTGATACTCCACCAAAACAGGCATGCCACTGATTTAAGCTTAGATTCAAATATTATAAAATTGTCATTTTCCTTTTTATAATTCAACAAGACAGCCATGGCATGGATACCAGCGTAATTAAAGATGTAATGTTATAAAATTGTCATTTTTGACGTACACACTTGTTGTAATGCCAGCTTACTTTCGAATTTTATAATAGTCATTTTATGATTGCCTAATTTTATGATTACCAAATGTGTTGTATTTTTTTTTTCATAGGTATTTTTGAGATGTGTGTGGAACATAATTATTATAGATTTATTTCAAATACTGATTTAATATGAATCTAGAAGGATTTTATTTCTTTAGATGAAAATTATTTTACAAGTTTATATTTTTTAAATGTTTTGTACACCTATTATTCAAAATTTGTATTTTGATTTATATGAGCAAAATTTCAATTTTGATGAAAGACACCTTATACATCACACTAGGATGTAGAATAAGCCTCTCAACTCAATAAAACTGTTAAAATTTTCACATCCACTAAAACATAAAGCTACTTATTTTGACCTCACAAACAAAATAACAATTTATATATTAATAGATTTTTGGCTTTTGTGATCCATCAATAAATATGAAGAAATCTTTCGGTCATAATCACATTATCATGAACCAACCAGTGTGGTTCATCATCAGGACTAGGTGAGAGATCAGATCACTTGTTAATTTGACTAAGAAAACCAAAACGGTTAGTTATAATAATATAATAATTAAAAAATCAACAACGGCTAGTTTGAATATTAAAATTAATAGTTTAATTAAAAATAACAATAAATAAATAAATAACTAAATAAAAATAAAAATGAAAATAAAAATTATTATATGTCAATTTAATAGTTTAATTAAAAATTATTTTCTTTTTATTAATTGATTATTAAAAATACAAATATTATTTTATTATAATTATATACTATTTGATTGAAAGTCTTAAAAAAAAAAAAAAAATCAAATAAAATAATAATAATAATAATGACAATAATAATAATAATAATAATATATAATAAAAACAAAAATAAAATAGTTCCATTAATTTAAATATTCAATTACAAATTGAAACGGCTAGTTTGATTATTCAAATTAATAGTTTAATTATAAATAAAAATTATTATTATAAATAACAAATTTTATTTTTATTAATATCGTTAATCGATTATTCAAAATACAACTATTATTTAATATAGATTATGACCTTACTATAGATAATGATAAGATTATTAGTTTTAATGAGGATAGAAATAATTTTAGTAATGATAATACCAATTCTAATAATAATTCTAACAATAATAAAATTATCTCTAGTAATAAAGTAGTTAATCTTTCGAGCTTCTCCTTTGATTCGTCTGTTTATAGGCTTTTAGAAAAAGGCTTTAATTTTGCCCTTGCTCCTAGGAAAATTCCGGTTCATGGTATTATTTGCGATATTGAATTTGGCATCAGAGACTTACCTGATTCCTCCAAGGACATTATAAGGCAAGATTGTGCGGTCATTTTAAGGAAAGCTAAGCCCCCTAAGAGTAACCTTAGTTTGTCAGAATTTGAGGCCTTAAAATCCTTAAAAATTAATAAGGATATTGTTGTTCTTAAAGCAGACAAAGGAGGTGCTGTTGTAATTCTTAATAAAGAGGATTATAGGAAGAAAATGTTAGACCATTTAGAGAATAGTGGGAGCTACAAAAAACTTTCTAAGAATCCCTTGAAAAAGGTTTCAAAAGCTGTAGCTGAGGCTATCAAGTTAAGCAGCTCTGTGGGTTCTCTTAGTAAGAAGTTGATTGAAAGCAACCCCCTTACTCCAAGAATCTATGGTCTTCCCAAAATCCATAAGGATGGTTCTCCTCTTCGGCCCATTGTAAACACCATTGGGGGTCCTACTTATCTTCTTGCTAGGTATTTAGCCTCTAAGCTTAAACCTCTTGTAGGTCGTACCGATTCCTTTGTTAAAGATTCTGCATCTTTTGTTAATGAGTTAAAAGATGTTAATTTGGGGCCTAAAGATAGGTTTGTTAGTTTTGATGTTGTCTCTCTTTTCACCAATATTCCTATTAAGGAGGCCATTGAAGTCATTAATCGGATCACTGATCCTGACACATCCTTTTTAGTTGAGATTTGCTTAACTTCTACTTTCTTTAGTTTTGAAGGAGAGTTTTATGAGAAAACCTGTGGTGTCGCTATGGGTTCTCCTCTTTCTCCAGTTGTTGCTAATCTCTTTATGGAAGATTTTGAGTCCAAAGCTCTTTCCTCTCCTTTGTACCAACCAAAGCTTTGGAAAAGGTTTGTAGATGATACTTGTGTCGTTTGGCCTCATGGTAAGGAAGAACTTGATCGATTCTTCATTCATCTTAATAGTCAATCGTCCTCCATAAAATTTTCCATGGATTATGAGGTGGATGGGAGCCTTCCTTTCCTTGATGTTCTTATCTGTAGGAAAGAAGATGGTTCTTTCTCTCATCAAGTTTTTCATAAAAAAAACCCATACTGAACAATATCTTCGGGTTGATTCACATCATTTCCCTGCTCAAAAGTTAGGCGTCCTCAACACCTTCGCCACTAGGGCATTGAGAATCTCTGATAAGTCTCACTTTGAGGGAGAAAAGACCCATCTTCTTCATGTTTTTTGTTCTAATGGTTATAGTAAGTCTCAAGGACTTAAAGCTTTTCTTAAAGATGAAAGAGGTTCCTTGGTTAAAAATAAAAATCCTAATCAATGTCCTGCAATGTAAGGCTTCCTTTCATTCAGGGTACCACTGATAGGATTGCTAGAATTCTTAGGAAGCATAAGGTTTCCTCTTCCTTCAAGCCCCTTAACACGATTCGTAGCTCTCTTAACTCAGTTAAAGATCCCGTGAATCCTAAGGATGGAAATGGTGTCTATCTTATTCCTTGTTCCTGTGGGACGCCTTACATTGGTCAAACAAGTAGGTCCATTAGCCAAAGGATATGTGAACATGCAGCTGACATTAGACATGGTAGGTCCCGCACCTCTGCCCTAGCTGAACATGTGGAAAAAACTAACCATCATATCACACACTGCATAAAGAAAAGAATGAGTCACCCTTGAGGTTAATTATTTACTATTATCGTAAGTTAAGAGGCCTTGAAATTGAAAAAAGAAGCCTAAATCTCAGGGATGATGGTTGAGATACTCAGGTATTGGATCCACGCCTTATATTCTTAAAATTATATATATATATATATATATATATATATATATATATATATATATATATATATATATATATATATATATATATATATATATTTTGACCTAAATTATTAATTTCAATTTCTTACTAGCCGTTACAATTTTATTTTATTGATAGAAATATTTTTATTTTATTTTTATTTTTGTTTTTATTTTTAATTTTTAATTTTATTTATTTATTTATTTATTTTCTTTTATTTATTTTATTTTTCAATTTAATATATATATAATTTTTTTATTTAATTTTTTTATTTATTTTAATTTTTTTTTTAAATTTTTTTTTTTTTTAAATAGAATTACAATATAATAATATATAATTATATTAAATAATAGTTGTATTTTGAATAATAATATTAATAAAAATAAAATTTGTTATTTATAATAATAATTTTTATTTATAATTAAACTATTAATTTGAATAATCAAACTAGCTGTTTCAATTTGTATTTGAATATTTAAATTAATGGAACTATTTTTATTTTTGTTTTTAATTTATATATATATATTATTTTATTTTTTATTTTTTTAAACTTTCAATAAAATAGTATATAATTATAATAAAATAATATTTGTATTTTTAATAATCAATTAATAAAAATAAAATAATTTTTAATTAAACTATTAAATTGACATATAATAATTTTTATTTTTATTTTGTTATTTATTTATTTATTGTTATTTTTAATTAAACCTTTTAATTTTAATATTCAAACTAGCCATTATTGATTTTTTAATTATTATATTATTATAATTAACCGTTTTGCTTTTCTTAGTCAAATTAGCTGATTCTAACAGTTTTCTTTTCCTCTCCTACATCTATTTAAACTTAACGACTGATCTGATCTCTCACCTAGTCTTGATGATGAACCACATTGGTTGGTTCGAAAAGCATCGACTTTGTTCATGATAATGTGATTATTACCGAAAGATTTCTTCAAATTTATATATTTTTTATTTAAATTTAAAATATCAACCCAAATTATATTAAAATGTATATATCAAATCCAAAAATACATATTAATACTAGCATAACCACATTTAGTAATGTGGTTAATATAGGTCAATAGACATTTATTCACCACCCACCACATTAATAATTGTTAAATATATTTTATTAAATATTATTTCTCATTATTACTAACTATATAAATAATAATAAACATATTATTTTTTATTTATATACTATATTTATTATATTAATGTTATTAATTAACAATATATTAAACTAGAATATATTAAATTATTACTTCAAAAAAATATAACAATTTAAGAAAACAATATAATATATTATTATTATTGTTGTGTAATTTTAGGATCACGCCCAAGCCAAACACTAAAAAATAATATAATATAATACTAATATAAAAATATAATATATAATAATATATAATAAAAATTTAAACCGTGTTTAGTATTAAATATTTCAGGATAGATATATTAAACTCCAAAATTTATTAATGCATCAGTTTATTAATTTTTTTGTTTTAAATATTGATCTCAACATATTAATAACTCATAAAAATTAATATTTTAAACCCAACAAATTAATTTATTACTATTAATTAATATTACTTTATTATTATTATTATTATTATTATTATTATTATTATTCTTAATTAAATTTAATATAATTATTAATTAATAAGTATTAATAATAATTAATTAACAATAATTTCATTATTATTATTATTATTATTATTTATTTAAAAAATACAAATATTTTTTTTTAATAATTTATGTTATTTATTGTCAATAATAATAATAGTAACAATAATATCATTAATTTTTTTGCTCTGCGCCTGCTGCATTGCCCTGCGCAGCCTGAGCTTGGGCATTGCCCTCACGGCCTTCTCTGCTGCAGCCACGGCCCTCTCGGCCTCAGGGGCCCTCGGTTCTGCCTGGATCTGATCGGATCCGCCCTTGTTCTCCAGATCTCGTTTCTGGCCCCTCCAGAGTTGCGCCCCCTCTGCACTGATCTGCTACCCAGATCCTCTGCTGCTCCTCTGATCTGACCCACTGCTCTGCCCTTCTGCTGCTCGGTCCCGGCGATGCCTCGCCTCTTGTTTGGAGCAGGTCGGGTGTGCTGCTGATCTTTTCTTCTGACTATGGAGACCCAAGGACCGCCTCTCGGGCCCTATCAGTCTTCTTCTCCAGATGCCTCAGCCGCCTTCTCTTCCTTGATTTCTTCGTTGCCCAAGAAGAAGAAGTCTGACGCCTCTAAGTTTGTTAAGAAGCTCGATGATGTTCCGGAGGTAACCCTACCTCCTGAGGGACCGATCCAGGTTGCCTTGTCTCTAGCAGATCGCGCCCTAGTGGGTCAATTCACGGGTCTCTGGCCCTCACCTAAATCAACGGAAAACTGGGTTGTTAAGAATTGGATTCCGCTGATCAAGAATAAAGTCACTTCATATTTTCTTGGAAGAGGCTACTTCCTGTTTGAATTCAATACTAAGGAGGATAAAGACCTGATCTTCAGGAATGGGCCCTATTTCATGGGACCACAGGGTCTCTACCTCAACAAATGGACTCCAGAATTTGATCCGGCTGTGGATGTTCCATCGGCAGTCCCTGTTTGGGTTCGGCTTCCTAACCTTCCGGTTCACTGTTGGAACTGGGATTCCCTTAAACATATTCGCAACACATTGGGCAAGTTCATAGACAGAGCCAACAACAATGATCAATATGATTGCGCCCGGATCTGTGTCGAGGTAGACTTAGAGGTGGGTCTTCCCGAGGCCATCAAAATAAAGGTTGGCAGCTGGACGCATGTTCAAGTGCTGGATTACGAGCAGCTCCCTTTCAAATGTTGCAAATGTCACATCTACGACCATTTTTCTAGAGGATGCCCGAACAAAGGTGAAGCAGAAAAAGGAAAGGATGAAGGATGGAACCAAGTTAAGAGGTCAAAGATAAACCACAAGAAATCCGGGGCACAAGGATCTCATCCTGCCGCTGCCCAAAATGTATCCTCATCAAGAAGTCAAGAAAATAGGTACGAGATCCTAAGCTCTGCGGAAGAAATTCCCAGGGAAGAGGAGAGGCCTGTCAAACCAGCAGAAAAATCGAACTCAGCAGGAATAAGACCCGAAGAGAGTAACATGGCAAGGGATAAGGAAAAGCAAACAGAAGCCTCCGAGGAGGAACAGGACTCAGAGGAGTCCGAGGAAGATGGAGAAATCGGAGAAACGAAGACGTCGGTTAGAAGATTTGCAAGGGGCCGAAAATCTGGAAGAGAAAAGAGAGATCAGGAAACCTACAAAGACAAGCTTCAAGGTAGTCAGCCTACGCTGGAAAAACTCCTTGGCAAGAATCCGAAGGCAGCTAAAAATCAAGCTCATGGCTCCAGGGGAGCCCCACACCAAAGAAACAAATGATGAAAACCATCTCCTGGAACTGCAGAGGAATGGGGAGTAAAGTAAAAGAAGAAGCAGTGAGAAGTCTTATTAGAAGAGAAACCCCGGACATTCTTCTGATCCAGGAGACCAAAATGGAGGACAAGGAGTTTCTCCAAATCAGCAAAAAGTTCTGGAAGGGAAGTAGCGGACTAGCAGTATCATCAAGGGGAGCCTCTGGGAGATTGGGCTCTCTCTGGAACCCCCTCAAGTACAGACTGGTCACGGAGGCACACAATAGCGATTAGCTGTTCTTGAAGCTACATTCTGTAGAATCAAGGGAGACTATCTGCCTGTTCAATGTCTACGTACCTATTAATATAGGGGAGAAAAGGGAGTGCTGGGACTCCATTAGACATCTGGCGGAGACTGAGAACCTGGGAAACATCATTATTGCAGGGGACCTAAATCTTACTCTACGCACGGATGAAAAGCGAGGAGGCACAATCGTAAGGGACCCAGCAAGGGAGTGGGTGGAAGATCTCATGCAGGACTGGGATCTGCTTGATATCCCTCCAGATAACGGTAAGTACACCTGGACCAATAAGAGAATAGGCCCTAGTCATATTGCTGCTAGACTTGATAGATGTTTGGTGCAGAGTTCTTTTCTTTTGCTCGGCTTAGAATCCAGATTGCACATCCTCCCATGCAGTGTCTCAGATCATAAGCCCATTTTGTTAGAGATGTTAGGCCACAAGGATCTTGGTCCCATTCCATTCAGGTTCAACGCTCTTTGGGTTAAGGAGCCTGAGTTTTTGAATTTGGTTCAGGACAGCTAGAAAATGCCAGTGAAGGGTTCTCCCTTCTTCATCTGGGAAGAAAAACTTAGAAGATTGAAAGTTGCCCTCAAAACATGGGCCAAAGGCCTTCCCACCCCTGCAAAAGAAAGAAAGAAGGCCCAAGAAAATCTTACACAGTATCAAGCCCAAAGTGAGGATGTAGAAATCACTACAGAAGTTTTAGACAAGGAGGCGGAGCTTCAACAAATCTATCACAAAGCCTGCCTTTCAGAGGAAGAGCATTGGAGACAAAAATCTAGGAGTCTATGGCTTAAAGCGGGAGATAGAAATTCTGCCTTCTTTCATAAACAAGCTCAAGCAAGAAAAAGATTTAATTCTATAGCATAAATCAAAGATGGAAATTTGATCCACAAAGACTTTGAGAGCATAAAGAATGCAGCTTACAACCACTTCAAAAACTTGTATAAAGAAGAGGGTGAGACTGATCCAAATTCCAAATTTCTGGAGGTGATACCCCCAAGGATCTCCCCTCTTATTAATCAGCAGCTTGAAGTGAAGATTTCCATCCAAGAAATAAAAGATACTCTAGCCAGTATGGAGCCTGACAAAGCCCCAGGCCCAGATGGCTTCACGGCCAGATTCCTTCAAACTTGCTGGCAGATTGTGGAGAAATATCTCTTCAAGATGATCCTGAAATCACAAAATTGTCAAAAAATTGGGGGCAGCACCAACTCTGCCTTTCTTGCCCTTATTCCCAAGGAAAAGGGTGCAAAAGAATTCAACCGGTTTCGCCCAATCTCTCTTTGCAACATTGGATACAAATTAATCACAAAGGTAATCGCAAATAGGCTAAAAGGCATCCTTCCAGCGATCATACCTCAGAATCAAGGTGGATTTGTTTAGGGGAGACAGATTGTCGACAATTTCATCCTGGTGCAAGAGGCGATCCATTCGAGTCAACTTCGCAAAGAGGAGGGTATGGTGATTAAATTAGACCTGGAAAATGCCTTCGATTGTGTCAGGCAAAGTTTCCTTTGGGAAGTTTTGAAAAAGTTTGGCTTTGGACTGGGTTTTGTAAATTGGATTCGTGCTAGTATTGCTGACCCATGGATCGCCCCCTTGGTGAATGGGAGAGCAGCTGGCTTCTTCAAAGCTTCAAGAGGGCTCAGGCAAGGCTGGCCCCTCTCTCCGCTGCTTTTCGTTCTCCAAGTTTCTGCCCTAAGTTTCTTCCTTGATCAGAAATTGGCAGACTAGGAGATCTTGGGGCTTAATATAGCCAGAGGGGTGAAAAATGTAAATCACACTCTTTTTGCAGATGATACCCTTCTGTTGGGGGCTGCCTCAGCTAGATCTGCCTTAAGGTTTAAGGAGGTTTTAGATGATTTCAGTGAAGTTACAGGAAGCAGTCTAAACAAAGGCAAATGTAAAGCTTTCTGCTGGAATATTTCTGCTCTCACTCTTTCTGCCATCTCCAGAACTTTGGGTTTTACTGCCACCCTCAGCTGGTCCTCCTTTATCTACCTGGGTCTTCCCATCTTTCGAAATTTGGCTTATAGCAGAGATTGGGCCCCTCTTTTGGACAAATTAAAGGCAAAATTTCAGGCTTGGGGTTTCTCTTGGTTAAACCTCGCAGGAAAATCCATTCTAATCAAATCTGTCCTCAATGACAGAAAAATCCTATTGGTTAGTTGGGAGAAAATTTGTAAGCCTTTGATGGAAGGAGGCCTTAACTTCAAAGATTTTTGCTTTCAGAATATCGCCATGGGGGCCAAGCTCTTCTGGCGAATAATCGCTCCGCATCCAGGCTGGGCGCAAAGAGCTCTTTGGAGGAAATACCTCACGGGGAAAACGAAAAGATCCCTGGATAATTCTCTTCCCACGACAGGAACGCATTTGGTTAAACGCTGTCATAAGGAAGTTTCTCTTATCAAAGATAGAGTGTTCTGGATACCGGGCAATGGTAAAGACATCAGGATCTGGGACGACAGCATCATGCTGCAGCCTCCCTTAGCGTCGCATAGCTCCCTGCATGCGCTACGACATTGGATGGATAATGCAGGGTATGTTTCTCTGTGGGATATTTCACAGTGGTCAGACAGCATCTGGCTGCGATGGTGCCTTCCTCCCGTGCCTCCAGAGCTATCGCAGGCCAGACAACTCCTTCTCTCATTGTTAAATGGCAAAGCGCCTCTACGCACAGGTAAGAAAGATGCTTGGGGATGGGGAACCGCCCCAGGTATGTATTCTGTTGCGCAGGGGTACAAGTGTCTTCAAGAACGCCCCTATGTCGCCCCCGACCCTACTGTATGGAAGGGGCTATGGAAATACAAGTCTCTGCCAAAGGTTGACATTTTCTGTTGGTTGCTTTGCCATAGAGGAATTTTAACAGATGACAAACTGGAGAAAAAAGGTTTTCAAGGTCCATCTAGATGCTATCTATGCTGCGAAAATGAAGAGAGTGCCCAGCACATCATTTTGGACTGTAAATTTTCAAGAGAAATCTGGCAGATCCTTTTGAACTATTGGAAAACAGAGTTCACTCTTCCTGTGTATATTTCTGACTTATTTGCTAATTGGCAGATTTGCTATCCAGGAACTCTTCCAAAAAACGAAAGATTTAAAGCAGCATGGTTCTCCTTGCCGAAATTCATATGCTGGCAAATCTGGCTTGAGCGTAACAGAAGATTTTTTAGGGATGAAAAATTAAATCCTCAGCTCATCACCATCAAATTCAAAAGCCTCTGGAAAGAAAATTTGGGTGAGCATTTATCGGAAGTGAACTTAAATCAAAATGATTTAGATTGGGGTGCCTCGTTGGGTCTTCAATTTTCTGGCGAAACAAGGCAGCACAAGAGCATAAAAGAGTGGAAATTCAGAGGGAATGAGCATGAAATTTCAGACTTGCTCACCAGACAAGCCAGATTCTATTTATTCTTCGATGGGGCTGCGAAAGGCAATCTCGGTTTGGCTGGGGCAGGAGGAATTATAAAGAACAAGGAGGGCATAACTGTGACCAAGTATGCTTGGGGTCTTGGGCATTCCACCAACATCCAAGCTGAAGCCTTGGCACTTCTGCAGGGTCTTAAGCAAGCAAAGGCCATCGGTACTTCAGATTTAAGTGTTATAGGAGATTCTCAGTCTATCATCAAAGTTTTAGTGGAGGATTCCTCTCCTGCAGATCTTAGATTGGCTAGAGCGATCTTAAGAATTAGAAACATGGTGAAATCTTTTCGAACTGTAAGCTTCCTCCATGTATTGAGAGAAAACAATAAAGATGCAGATTTGGAAGCCAACAGGGCAGTGTCCCTTCCAGAAGGCTCCCTTCTGGTAGACGAAACTGAGGAGTGGGACTCTATCCCATAAAGCTGCAATGTTTTTCTGCATCATTTTACAACAGTTTGTGTGTTTATATAAGCTAGGAAAAATAACAAAGATAGACTCTCTAGCCTCGTGTAAAAATTGTGGATTCCCAAAACTTGGGGCCTACGATCAGACCGTGGAAGAAAGACTAAGGGCTAGGCCCGACATATTGTAACCGATGAAGGCATTTGGCCACTTTCTAATATAAACTCATACCCGTTCTTGTTAAAAATAAAAAAAATAAAAAAAAATAATATCATTAATTTAATAATAATAATTTATTTATTTATTATTAAATAATAATAATAACCAATTATACAATAATAATTAACCAATTCGTTTTTTATTATTAATAAATTAATTAATTAACAATACTTAATTTATTATTATTATTATTATTATTATATAGTTGATGAGAACTTTGGAATCTTGTTTATTTTGCTCGAAGAGTTCAACGTTTTGGGTGAAGACTTCATCCATCTTTAGGGGAAAGTAACTTTTAATATATATATTTTTAATTTATATTAATTATTTTTAATTAATTAAACCTAAGAGATTTATATTAAACCTATGGATCAATATTTTAAACCGTAAAAATAATATTACATCCTAGGAATATGAACCCTTAGATTAATAAACCCAAGGGATTGATATTATAAACCCACGGGAATAATAAACCCAAGGGATTAATACTAAAAACCCAAGGGAATAATATTACACTGAAGAGATTAATATTATAAACCCAATGTATGTAAACACTAAGATAAATAATGCAAACCCTAGAATTATCATGGTTGACCATGGTTTATTTTCATATTAAGACAATCTATGTGAAAGTGCGTTGTTGCACCATGGTTGAGAATGATTGATTTTCATATGCAGAAAATATTTGTCACAATGAAATGTTGGACCATGGTTGAATTTCATATTGAGAAAATGTTTGCCACAATGTTACATTGGACCATGGTTGACCATGATTATAAACCAAGGGGATTTATATTAGACCTAAATACTAATATTATAAACCTTATGAATAATATTAAACCATAGGAATATGAAACCTTGGATTAATAAACTAAAGGGATTGATATTGTAAAACCATGAGAATAATAAACCTAAGGGATTAATACTAAAAACTCAAGGGATTTAAACCCAACGGAATAATATTACACCCAATGGATTAATATTATAAACCCATTGTATATAATCCGTAAGATAAACATTATAAACCCTAGAATTATCATGGTTGACCATGGTTGATTTTCATATTGAGACAATTTGTGTGAAAGTGAAATGTTGCACCAAGGTTGACCATGATTGATTTTCATTTTCAAAAAATCTTTGTCACAATGAAATGTTGGGCCATGGTTGAATTTCATATTGAGAATTTTTTTTTCACAATGTGACATTGTACCACGGTTGACGATGATTATAAATTAATGCGTTTTATATTAGACCTAAGGATTAATATTATAAACCCTATGAATGATATTAAACCCTAGGAATATAAAACCTTGTATTTAAAAACTAAAGGGATTTCTATTATAAAAACATGGGAATAATAAACCCATGGGATTAATATTAAAAACCCAATGGATTTAAACCAAGGGAATAATATTACATCGAGGGGATGAATATTATAAACCCAATGTATATGAACCCTAAGATAAATATTATAAACCCTAGAATTAGCATGGTTGACTATGGTTGATATTCATATTGAGACAGTATGTGTGACAATGTGGTGCTGCACTATGGCTGACCATGATTCATTTTCATATGCATAAAATATTTATCAGAATGAAGCATTGGACCATGGTTGAATTTCATATTGAGAAAATATTTCTCAGAATGTGATAGTGGACCATGGTTGAACATGGTTATAAACCAAGGGGTTTTATATTAGACCTAAGGATTAATATTAAAAAACACTATGAATAATATTAAACCCTAGGAATATGAACCCTTAGACTAATAAAACCAAGAGATTAATATTATAAATCCAATGGAATAATAAACCAAAGCGATTAACACTAAAACCCGAAGGTATTCTAAGCCCTAAGGGACTAATAAACCAAAAGGATCAATATTAAAAACCCAAGGGATTATAAACCAACAAAATAATATTAAATCCAAGGGGTAAATATTATAAACCCAATGGATAAATATTATATACCTAATGTATATAAAACACAAGATAAATATTATAAACACTAAAAAAAACATCGTTTACCATGGTTTACCATGGCTTATTTTCATTTTGAGACAATCCTTGTGATACTGAGACATAATACGATAGGCGAGAATGTTTGACCATTATTTATGGCCATATCGATACAATCTTCATCACAATATGAAATTGGATTGTGGAAACCCTATGAATAATATTAAGCCCTAGGAATAAGAACCCTATATTGATAAATGCAAGGGATTGACATTATAAATCCAAGGGAATAATAAATCAAAAGAATTAATACTAAAAACCCAATGGATTATAAAACCAAGGGAATAATATTAAACCCAAGGGATAGACATTATAAGCCCAAGGTATATAATTCCCAAGTTAAATATTATAGGCCCTAAAATAAACATGGTTAACCATGGTTAGTTTTCATGTTTAGACAATCCTTGTCACAACGCGACGTAGGATGATGGGAAACCATGTTCAACCATTGTTGATTGCTATATCGACACAATATTTGTCACAATGTGACATTAGACTATGGAAAACCTATGAATAATATTATACCCTAAGAATAAGAACATGTATATTAATAAACCCAAGGTATTGACATTATAAACCCAAGGGACTATAAACCAAAAGGATTAATACTAAAAAACCAAGGGAATAATATTAAACCCAAGGGATAAATATTATAAACCCAAGGTATATAAATCACAAGATAAATATTATAAACCCTAAAATACATATGATTTTCCATGGTTTATTTTTATGTTGAGACAACATGTGCCCCAATGCAATGTAGAAGATAAGCGACCATGTTTAACCATTATTGATTGCCATATCAATACAATCTTTGTCACAATGTGACAATGGACCATGGAAACCCTATGAATAATATTATACCCTAGGAATAAGAACCATTAGGTTAATAAACCCAAGGGATTAATAAATCAAAATGATTAATACTAAAAACCCAAGGGAATATTATTAAAAAAAAAGGGATAAATATTATAAAATCAAGGTATATAAACCCCAAGATAAATATTATAAACCCAAAAATAAACATGGTTGATTTTCATATTGAGACAATCCTTGTCACAATGTAGCATGGGACTATGATCAACCATCTTTGAACTTTATTTGTTACCATATCGACACAATCATTGTCACAATGTGACATTGGATCATGGTAAACCTACGACTAATATTATACCCTAGGAATAATAACCCTTAGATTAACAAGCCCAAGGGATTGATGTTATGAACCCAACAGATTAATAAACCAAAATAATTAATACTAAAAACCAAGGGATTATAAAGCCAAGGGAATAATATTAAACCTAAATAAACCCATGGAAGCTTAAGGTAAATATTATAAACCCTAAAATAAGCATGGTTGACCATGATATACCATGGTTGATATTCATATTTGGAAAACCCTTTTCATAATGTGGCATTGAACGATGATAAACCATGTTTGACCATTATTGATTACCATATAGACATAATATTAGTCACAATGTGACATTAGACCATGGTTGAATAATGTTGATTTTCATATTGGCAGAATATTTTTCACCATGTGACGTTGGATCATGGTTGACCATGAATGTTTTCACACAAAATGACTCGCCATGGTTGACCATGGTTGATATTAAACCCTAATATTAAAATAAATATTATAAACCTTAACATCATAACCCCAATGTTACATAATACCTAAAATACATATTATAAAGCCGAAAATAAATATATTAAACCCTACGATTACAAACTCCCACATTAGTATTATATACCCAAGTGATTAATATTATAAACTCATGTGATTAATAAACCCTAGGATTAAGAATATAAAGCCCATAATCATAAATATTAAGATTAGAAACCCTAAACCGAGTATTGAGAATAACATAAACACTAAATCCTAAACCCAATATTATAAACCAAAATATTAACCCTAATTTATTCAATATCGTCATGGGACATTGAATAAATTGCAATGTAATGCATAAAAACCAATATTAGAAACCCTAATATTATAAACCCTGATATTAGACCTAATTTTGTAATTTCACATTGGGACGATGAATAAATTTTGATATAATGTAACATTGTGATAATCATTAATAGATTTATTGTCATATTTTTTGAAGATAAATATTATAAACCCTAAAGTTAAAATGGTTGACCATGTTTTACCATGGTTGATTTTCATATTGAGACAATCCTTGTCACAATGTCAGGTAGGAGATGGGCGACCATGTTAGACCATTGTTGATTGCCATATACACACAATATTTTCCATAATGCGACATTGGACCATGCAAATCCTATGAAGAGTATTACAACCACGGAATAAGAACACTTAGATTAATAAACCTAAGGATTAACATTATAAAGCCAAGGGAATAATAAACCAAAAGGATTAATACTAAAAATCCAATGGAATAATATTAACCCAAGGAATAAATATTATAAACCCAATGTATATAAACCCCAAGATAAATATTATAAACCCTAAAATATATATGGTTAGTCATGGTTTGCAATGGTTTTGTTTCATATTCAGAAAATACTTTATTCAACATATGAAGATGGATGATCTTGTTTGACCACTATTGATTTTCATATCGACGCAATATTTGTCACAATATGATGTTGGACCATGTCAACCCTATGAGTAATATTATACCCTAGGAATCATAACCCTTATGTTAATAAACCCAAGGGTTTGACATTATAATCCCAAGCGATTAATAAAACAAAAGGATTAATACCAAAAACCCAAGGCATTATAAACCCAAGGGAGTAATATTAAACCCAAGGGATACATACTATAAACCCAATGATCTAATAAATCAAAAGGAATAATACTAAAAACCCAAGGGATTATAAACCCAACAGAATAATATTAAACACAAGGTATAAATATTATGAACCCACAAGTATATAAACCCCAAGATAAATATTATAAAACCTAAAATATATGTGGTTGGCCATGGTTTACGATGGTTGATTTTCATATTGAGATAATCCTTGTCCCAATGCAATGTAGGATGATGGGAGACCATGATGTACCATTATTGATTGCCATATTGACACAATATTGTCACAATGCAACGTTGGACCATGGAAACCCTATGAATAATATTCTACACTAAGAATAAGAACCTTTATGCTAATAAAACCAAGGGATTGACACTATAAACCCAAGGCATTGATAAACCAAACCGATTAATACTAAAAACCCAAGGGATTGTAAATCTAAGGGAATAATATTAAACTGAAGGGATAAATATTATAAACCCAAGATATATAAACTCTAAGATAAATATTATAAACCATAAAATAATATTATAATTCATTGTGTTTATTAATCTCTTGGGTGTATAAAACCGAGGCATTAATATTATAATCCTTTGGGATTAATAAGTAGCGAAAAGTAGCATGTCAATCATTCTCAAAATGATACATTACTCTGCAATTTACTAAGTCCCATTGCTACATTGAAGAAATTAGGTTTTAATATTCTGGTTTATAATATAGGGTTTAGGGTTTATGGTTTATAATATTGGGCTTAAGGTTTATGATTTATTCTCGTTTATAATATTGGGTTTAGGTTTTATAATCGTAGGGTTATAAATATTAATCATAGGGTTTTTCGTCCCTTGGGTTGATAATATTATTATACCTTTGGGTTTATAATATTAGTAATCCCCCACGTATATCAATCGTTGGGTTTATAATATTAATCCCTAAGATGAATAATATTATTTTAGGGTTTACAATCTTAGGGTTATAATATTAATCCTACGTTTTATAATCTCTTTGGAGTATAATATTAATCCTAAGGTTTAATATTAATCCCTTGGGATTATTAATAAACTAAGGGGGTTATTAATATTATAAACCCAACGTATCAATAAACCAAAGAGATTAGTTTTACAAACCCAAGGGATTAATAAACCTAAGCATTGGGTAGATTTATATGCAATTTCAACATCAACATTTGAAACCTTAATATTAAACCAAATATCATAAAAACTAACATTATGAAGTCAAACATTATAAATCTTAAGATTAATATTATAATATCTAAGTTTAATATAATAAAACCTAAATATTTTAACAGATTTCTACTTAATTCATACTTAATATTGGGTTTTAACTACTATAGTTAACCTAGTCAACAATAGTCAATCATAGTCAACATGTGTTAGTTTATATATCTATGTAAAGTTAAAACATTATGAATATGTAGCTTAATGATTATTTTGTTAATTTATAAATCAATGTATATTATTATAAATTTCCTAATATTTAATTCTTATTATTAAGATATTAATATTATTAATCAAATGATTAAAAATTATTAGTAACTTTTAGCTTTAGTTTTATGAGTATTAATGTAATATTCCTACTTAGCCTGACCTAAGAGGAATATGAATTTTTGTTTTACTTTCTGTTGCATGAATAAATGAATAAAGGTTGACATGTAAAACTCCTGAAAAGAATGAATAAATCAATGCCCATATGAACAAGGATAAAACAGGGACATGTAAATAAATCACTTGCAAGTGTGAAAGGGTTTTGAGCTGTGAGACTGGGTTAACCTTGACTGAATCTACATCGTTGTCTAGATTCAGTGTACCTCATGAAGGGATAGCGTAGTTCTAGAAGGAGGCCCCTCATGTGAAAGGAGCTAACTCATCAAGGTGGTTTAGGGTTTGCAAAGACTTTCATCTTATAAAAGGAAGGGGAAGGCAGTAAGAGAGGGTTGTTTATTGTCTATATTTATGAGTATCTTTTCTATTTAGAAAAATACCATTCTCTGTTGTTTAGTGGAGAATTGTGCTACTTAGCACTTGGAGTTCCTATGCAGGGATTTCACCTCTTCCATTGAGGATTGTTGGAGGATTTTTTGTTGATTTGATCCACTATCAAGCTTTGGGCCAAGCTCTAATTCCATCTGCAACACTAATCCAGTGAGGGCTTGTTTTCTTTTGTAGGTTGCAGCAAGTGGAACTCTAGATCTGTTCAGATCTAGCATGTATTGGAGCCTCTTCTCAGTGAGTGAGTCTTTTAACCTCCTGGAAGAGTGCATCAACTATTTAAGCTTTAGATTTGTATATTGGCATCAGGCCATCCTTGTTATTCAAGCTAAAACGTAGTTTCCCTTGAGGAACTGCGTTATTTTCAATGGAGGTTCTGTAGGATGTTTTGATCCCATTTTTGATGAGAGATCTCTGGTGCTAGGCTTTGCCTTTCACTTTGGTGATCCAGGGATTAGCTTGGTGATCCATGTTCAATTTAGATCTGATCTGTTTTAATGAAAAGTCATCTTCAGAAGTTTTTGAATCATTTTGCAGATCTGTAACTTAAAACTCAGATCTACTCTTTGTAATGCATGATTTGGTCAAAACCCCAAGGGGATCTTGTAACAGAGTCTTTCTAGAGCACAGATCTGAAATAGATCTAGTATTTCATCCACAGATCTGTCCTAGATCTGAAGTGTAACATTCAGCTGCTGGAGTGCCTTAAAATAATGTTGTTAAGCCATTTTGTAGTTTATATATGTGTTGCAGCCTTCTTTTTTGAAGATTTCTTGCTCTATTGTCTCCTCTATTCTACTGTATAATGTAAGAGAATAATTGTAATTTTGATTTGCTACTATATGTTCATAAGTTGATATTATTTGATTGCCTCCTTCTCATGCTTTCCAATATTGCGTTATTTCTAAAGTAGTTTGTTGTGCATAGCTGCAACCCCTCTTGTAGGGTGTTTTTTAGCTAGACTGGGTGGTGGGAGATTTGTTTACCACACCTAGTTTGATTTTTTTTTGCTCCCATTTTGGATATCGACTCCAGATCTGTTGATCTAATGGATCCAAGGGCTGTAAACTCATTTCTGTGCATCAATCTCCTAGGAGTGCATTATTTTAGCAGGCTTGCTGTGCAATCCCAATTTTGGGATAGTACAGTGGTATCGAGCTCCTTTCTTGGCACAACCTGTGCTTTCATTGGATAACCACAACCATGTTGCATTGAGAAGAAGATAAGCCCCTTACTAAGAGGGAGAATAGGTATCAGAATAGAAGTCACAAGAAGTTTGGCTACACCACTGATGATCAAGACAAGGGTAAAGCCCCTGAAACTGCGAGTGATAAAGAAGGAGAAGAGTTTGCAAGAACTCTTTTGGTAGCCATGAAAGATCTTGCTAAAGAGATAAAATAAATGAGTATGGAAAGAATGAGGGAATCTCCTGGGATATTTCATCCTAAGAGAGCTCAGACATGTCTCACCACTAGACTGGTCAACCAGTGAACCAGCCAGAAGCCCCACAAGCTCCACAACGCTCCACTATGCCTACCTTCTTGGTTATGGAGAATGAAGGACCACAAGAGCAAGCATCCCTTGAAGACTAATTTTTGGAATATGAAACTTAGAATCAGAGATTTAGACACCACTTGAGTTTCCAAGAGTTTTGTCACCTCAAGGACAAAAGAAGACCAAGACAGCAGTATAGAGATGGTGGGTTCTTTCATAATCATGATAGACACCACTCTATGGGTAGATTATTTTTGCCCAAGTTTGATGGGTCATTCACCAATTCTACCAAGGCATGGGTAGAAAAGCTGGATATCTACTTTCAGTTGAACAAAGTCCTTGAGATTGAAGCCATCAAGATTGTAGCGTTGCACTTTGAAGGTGAAGCACATAATTGGTGGTTCCATGGGTTGTCTACATTGGGCCATGCCAATCTGACAACCTACTTTGAATTCACTAGAAGACTCGTGGAGAGGTTTGATAGAAAGGATCCATAAGCACCTTTCATGAGCCTTGCAAAGTTAAAGCAATGGGGAAATGCATAAACTTATATCTTTGAGTTTTTGAGATTATCAGTTATGGTTCCTGATCTGTCTGTAGCGAGGAGGGTGTACATGTTCATCGATGGCTTGGATGAACCTTTGCATGGGTTGGTTAAATATACCAAGCCCATAACTTTGCATGATGCCATTGAAAGGGCTAGAGACCTCCATGATGCCTTGCCAAAAACAAAGGAAACTTTCCAGAGCAAGGCCCCTCACCTTTCTAAAGGAAAGGAAGAGAAAGCTGCTCCTTCCAAGGAGAGCTCATTAAAGAAGCCTCTTGATATTGAACTCAAGAGGGATCTAAGTAAGAAGAGACTATGTTTCACTTTCCAAGAGTCATGGGCACCTGGACATAGATGTGCTACTGGGAAAGCACACTACATAGAATTATTCTCATATTTTGAGGAGGAAGATGAAGATGATGAACCAAGGGGGGGTCACAATGCTGATAATGTTGAGGGAGATCCAACACCATCTAGAGATGGGGATGGAGCCTTTGCTCCAATAGGTGGAACTCTTTCATCTTTGAGAGGAGTGCCTAAGTACTTGAACCTAAGAGTACAAGGTTCAATCATGAATCAGAGGGTATCTGTGCTGATTAATAGTGGGGAAACCCACAACTTTATTGATTACCATCTTGTGTAGAGGAGAGCAATCCCCACTGATACTTTTAAGGGATTATATTTTTTGGTCCATGGAGATAGGAAAATGTAATGCATGCAATATGTCCCATCACTCTCAGTGAGTATGGGGTCCTACACTTTGGTGGATCAATTTTTTGTAGTTGAAATACCAGACACCAATATCATTTTGGGTGTCCAATGGTTCATTACATTGGGGAAAGTCACCACTGATTGGAAAGCTTTACAGATGGAGTGGGTGGACATGAAGAGTGGTAAACCCCAAATGATCCAAGGCATGCATACTTATCCCTCACCTAGCACTTCCACACAAACAACAGAGATGGATTTGCGCAGTGGGAGCAAGGATCTCACAGTCCCTTCTCTTATGTTCATGAGACAAGGGACATTCCTATCTAGTGGAAAACCACCTGGGAGGCCACCAAATTCAGATATTTGGGGGAGGCCTCACAAAGTGCTGCTCCAAGTCTAGATCCAGGACGGATTGGAGTAATGGGAGACCAAGCTACAATGTTGGAGGGCTTCAAACAACACAAGGGTAGTGGGAATCTTCTTCCTGCATCACTATCACCCTCTTTCTTTCCTAGATCTACACTGTGGGAGGAGGAGAGTGGGAGGATCAACCTTCCAACACACATCTTTGGCATTGGAAATGTCAGAGAAGAGAACAACAACATGATAGACACTTCCATGGAGTTATCAGCAGCACTGTCCTTGTTGAGTAGTGTGGATCTGTACTAGAAATATCAACTGCTTGTAGATTATTCCAAAGATCTCCACACCGGTATGATACTAGATAACCTGCAGCAAGAAGAGTGCTATTTTGTCCAAGGGGGAGTCATCTATTTTCATGGTAGGATCTTCTTGTCTAGAGCTTCTGAGTTCAAACAAAAGATACTACTAGGGGCACACAAATAATTCCTTCTCAGCCATATGCAATCAATGATGATCTACATCCTAATCATGAGGAGCTTTGATTGGGAGGGGATGAGAGAGGAATTACATCGGCACTTTCAAGCATGCATTAGCTATGAATAATTGGGGCAGCCAATGGAATCTTTGCAAGAGTCATTTTAACCAATTCTTCCTTTTCTGGAGAGGAGGGAAATGCTCATGCACAACTCCATGTGTATGAAGAGCTTTGATGGTAAAGGATTTGATCATGCCAAGCAAGTTTTATTTTCCGATTTATCAAATTATTTCACCATGTTTTTGTAGGCTATGACTCCTAAAGGGGGTGAGAGATCATGTGGATCTCACAGCTTTTTAAGGGCCAATAGAAATTCTGAACTTGGCCACTCCCTTGTTGTGCAAAGGGAGACTCCTTTTCATGATGGGTGCTTCCCAAAGGCACTAAACATATCTGATATCTCCAACTATGTTGAGATGAATTATGCAACAAATGTGTGGGGGGAATGCCACTTGCCACACCTTGATCTAATGCAGGCAGGAGATGCACTGCGCTGGAATCACATGTGGGAATTCGACCCACCTCTTCAAGGTCAAATTTCTGTTTGCATATATGTAGTTTTGCTCCCATACTTGGATGATATGGTTGTAGTGTTTTTGGGATTGATGGAGGAAGTATGGGTAGTTTGTATGTACCACATGGGTTGGAAATTCTCTATGTGCCTCATGCTACAAGTTTTAGAGAAAGCATTGCTCCAGCCATGTTTATTTCTGTTGAATTTTTCACTCCTTGTGGGATGAACTATGCACCTCTTATGATGACCTTGGAGGAACAATTCATGATGTATTGGCTTGGTGAAAAATTGGCTTATCAGGAGGACTTGATCCTTGATGATGTCACCAATGGAGGAGTGGAAGAATTGCAACACTCACCCTATCAGTAGCTTTAGGACAAGAAACATTTTGGAGGGGAGGACTGTAATATTCCTACTTAGCCTGAGCTAAGAGGAATATGCATTTTTTTTTTACTTTTTGTTGCATGAATAAATGAATAAAGGAGGACATGTAAAACTCCTGAAAAGAATGAATAAATCAATGCCCATATGAACAAGGATAAATCAGGGCCATGTAAATAAATCACTTGCAGGTGTGAAAGGGGTTTGAGTTGTGAGACTGGGTCAACCTTGACCAAATCTATAGCACTGTCTAGATTCAATGTACCTCATGAAGGGACAGTGCAGTTCTAGAAGGAGGCCCCTCATGTGAAATGAGCTAACTCGTCAAGGTGGTTTAGGGTTTGCAAAGGTTTTCATCTTATAAAAGGAAGGGGAAGGCAGCAAGAGAGGGTTGTTTATTGTCTATATTTCTGAGTATCTTATCTGTTTAGACAAATACCATTCTCTACTGTTCAGTGGAGAATTGTGCTACTTAGCACTTGGAGTTCCTATGCAGGGATTTCACCTCTTCCATTGAGGATTCTTGGAGGATTTTTTGCCGATTTGATCCACTATCAGGCTTCGGGCCAAGCTCTACTTCTAACTGCAATGCAGATCCAGTGAGAGTTTGTTTGCTTTTGTAGGGTGCAGTAAGTGGAACTCTAGATCTATTCAGATCTAGCTTGTATTGGAGCCTCTTCTCAGTGAGTGTGTCTTTTAACCTCTTGGAAGAGTGCATCCACTGTTTGAGCTTCAGATTTGTATATTTGCATCAGCCCATCTTTTTTATTCAATCTACAACGCAGTTTCCCTTGAGGAACTGCGTTATTTTTAGTGGAGGTTCTGCGGGGTGTTTTGATCCCATCTTTATGAGAGATCTTTGGTGCTGTGCTTTGCCTTTCACTTTGGTGATCCATGGATTAGCTTGCTGATCCATGTTCTATTTAGATCTGATCTGTTTTAATGAAAAGTCGTCTTCAGAAATTTTTGAATCATTTTGCAAATCTGTAACTTAAAAATAGATCTACTCTTTGTAATGCATGATTTGGTCAAAACCCCAAGGAGATCTTGTAATAGAATCTTTCTAGAGCACAAATCTGAAATAGATCTGATCTTTCATCCACAGATATGTCCTAGATATGAAGTGTAACATTCAGTTGCTGCCACTCCTTAAAATAACGTTGTTAAGCCATTTTTCATTTTATATATGTGTTGCAGACTTCTTTTCTAAATATTTCTTGCTCTATTGTCTCCTGTATTCTACTGTATAATGTAAGAGCATCATTGTAATTCTAATTTGCTGCTGTATGTTCATAAGTTGATTTTATTTGATGGCCTCCTGCTCATGCTTTCCAAGACTGTATTATTTCTGAAGCAGTTTGTTGTGCATAGCTGCAGCCCCTCTTGTAGGGTGTTTTTCAGCTAGACTAGGAGGTGGGAGATTTGTTTACCACACCTAGTTTGATTTTTTTTCTCCCCTTTTGGATCTAGACCCTAGATCTGCTGATATAAGGGATCCAAGGGCTGTAAACTCATTTCTGTGCATCAATTTCCAAGGAGTGCGTTATTTCAACAGGCTTGCTGTGCAATCCCAATTTTGGGATATTACAATTAATGTTACCAAAATCTAATATGAATTACTAAATTTTAATATTTACCATAATAAATCTTTATTATTTTTATTATTATTGAGCTTAGAAAGATTAATATTATTATTAAAAGGAAACGATGTGGTTAGTCATGGTTTGACTATGGTTAACCCTAATCAACCACTAGAGGCTTTTATGGTCGACCATGGTCATCCACCATAGCTCAATATAGTTAGTTATGGTTCACATGCCTTTGGTAACTACTACTTACAACTAAACTCATGTTGACTATTGTTGATTATGAAGACCATGTTCACTATAATTAACAATGTCAACAATACTCAACCATACTTAAATTAGTTAATGTATAAAATAATTTATAGTTAAGACAATATAAATGTGTATATTTATATTATCAATGTATTATTAATGTTATATTAAACTCTAATTAATATTATTAATGTTATAGTAATGTTATTCATGTAATAATAATATTATATATATATTTTAATATTATTTAAATATCATAATTAAATATAAATAATATATTAAAAATGCAATAATTTATATTAATTAATTAAATAATATTACTAATTGATTATTATTAATTTTTTTATTTAATTAATAATTAGTTTAATTAATTAATTTTATATATATATATATATATATATATATATATATATATATATATATTCCATACAAAATAATAATTAAAATTGTTTCATAAGATCTATTAATCACTAAAATTATTATTAATTATCAAAACTAATATTAATTAATTATTAACATTAATTATAAAAAAATTAATATTAATATTGATTAATTTAATTATTAATAAATATAATGTTAATTAATTATTAATATAAATGATAAAAATTCTTAATCACCTAATGGTACTTTATTAATAAACAAATTGTTAATACAACTTATAATATTCATTAATTATTATTGTTAATTATTAATACAATCTAATACTCATTAAAAGTATTAAATATTGATATGAATTATAGAGTCTTTTAATATTCATATTAAACGAGATTTATTAATTACTAAACTTTTTTAATAATAATATTAAGTATTAAGAGTCATAAATCCAATAATTCATAAAATTTAATAAGGATTCATTATTAATATAGATTATAAAACCTATTAGTAGTTTAATAAATATTATTATTACTGATATTAACTTTAAAATCTATTGGTAATATTTATTGGGATATCTGCTTTCACTCTAGATTCAAATCTCTAGCTATAATATTTGCTCACCTTTTATTGTTAGGTTGGTAAATGTTGTATCTTTAAGATTATTTCTTGCTAACTAGAAGCTCTTGAAGCACATGGGAAATGCTTCATTTTTTTATGTTCGTTGGCTATTTACTACAACAAAACTGAGAAAGATAAGCAAAATTATTTATAATACAATTCGAGCCATGTTTTAGAGCTTTGTATTTTCTAAAGATGAAGTCATTACATAATCCCGAAACAAAATTTTCTTTTCCCTTATTGAAATACACATTTAACCTCCAAAACCAAGAGGAAATAGTTTAGATTTGGAGACATTGAATACAACATTAACATTAAATTAATAATAATAATTATGTGCTTTGAATATTGTGTTGGTGAGTGTCATTGTTTCTTAGGTGGTAGATAATTATTTGTTTAAAAGTGTGTGACCATGAAACTCTCAATCAAGATATCATTATTATGAATTGTATCAAGGTAATCTTGAATGATGTCCTTTTATGGTGCATTTTCGGAAGCATTCCAACATTGAAATATAGATAAATCCACCAATGATGAATACCTTTATCCATGATTAATTTTTTCTATGTTTTCCTATTAATAATGCTAACAAATGCAATTCTTACCGTAGATATTAAAAATAAATAAAAATGCTTTCAATACAGGAAAACTGATCCCAACAATATTCCAAAATCCCAAATGTTGTAAAGAACCGCTTGTACAAGAAAAAATAGTGTCCACCACCATCCACCAACTGATCACACTCCATCTGAACAGAGATTCAAGTAACCAATTATCATTGGCGAGTATATACCATCATGAAGTACGTAAAAGCTACTCTGCTCCTACCTATATACATTGACCCAATAAACTTCACACTATGATCTATTTGAAAGAATCTTGTGGTGAGAATGTTGGGAAATACCATGCCCACTATTGATAACTACGATTAGAAATTCAGTCTACTTCCTTTCACTTGAACGATTGAAAAAATTACACAGCCACCTCATCAAAAACCACATCAAATGATTTTGTTTAAAAGTTTTTCTGTATTTATGGAGAAGGTTTAAACAACAAAGAAAATTAATATTAGCACAAGTTTCTTTTGCATCGTGAATATCAAAAATATTAAAATATTTATATCTTAACTAAACCTATAGATTAAGAATTTTTGAACCCGAAAAACTAATCCACAATTTTTTTTTCTTCTAAATTTTACAAGATTTGATATTGCATTTTCAGGTTTAGAATGCCATGGCATATTGCAACGAATTCCAATAATTTAACATTTCTTTTACTTGTTTTTATAAAATTTTTAACTATATAAAACCTCGCATGTATTTCCCGCTAGACCTCGTAGCTGTTTGTGGAAACTTGGCATACCTTTTTCGCCAGTCCTCGCAGCGCTCGTTGGAAACCTGGTATGTCTTTCCTGCTAGACCTCGCAGATATTGGTGGAAACCTGGCATACCTTTCCCACCAGACCTCGTAGCTCTCGGTCGAAACATCCAAGGAAGGAGACAGCCAATGAACTAGGCTTGAAGTTGTCCTGCAATATGATATTTCGCTTTGAAAGCAGAGGCGATTCTATGTTGTCAATCCACTCCCACAAACTCCCATCCATTTAGCACACATTTAAATTTGGAATTGAGGGATTCGGTTTCACTTTGAAACCATAGACGATTCTATGTTTTCAATCCATTCTCAAAGGCTCCTATCCATTTACAACATATTTCATTTTTTGAATTCAGGGAGAAGGTTTGGAATATTTTGTTTCACGAGTGGGGGATAATTCCAACAATAACGCATTTATTCATTCAATCCAACCATAAGTGCATGAATTCCAACTGTTTGGCCTTTAGTGAATGAGCCCACGTTTCGCAACCATAGAAAGAGTTATATTGGTAAAAATTACAGTATAAATTGAACTATAAACCCTCAATTTTATTGCGATAATACAATGGACATGTGGCATGTTTCATAATTCAATGCGTTTTCTTAACAAAGATGGCACGTTTGAAAATACCTTATGAATAAATGTAATTTTCATTAATCATTTAATCACTATACGTGGTATAGTAATTTTTTAATTGTAGTTTGGTAAAAAAATAATTTAAACATGGTTTAAATCCTTGATTTAAATATATGATGAAGTTATCAATTTAAATTGCATTCATTGATTCGTTGGTGACTACTAAAATATATTGTAAGGATAAAAAAAAAAATTAATTACCAAAAAATAAAAATAGCCAATTCCAATAGAAAGCCTATCAGTATAAATATTTAAAAACATTAAATAATTTAGTGTCTATTGACTTTATATTTTAATTTAGTATTTATTAACTTTGTATTTTCAAATAGATAACTAAAAATAATGATTTTTTTTAAGTAAAGATGAATGCCTCAATATACTTGACAAGAGAGTTAACATAAAGTGGCAAGAGTAGTATAGTGAGACAGAGGAATTGCTTGGATTGTGTGCCTCCCCGAAAAATTTTCGACTCCGACCACTAAGAATTCCTTTGCCCCCTTCGACACCAATCACTTTTTATTAAAAAGGATTTGGATTATCTGGCAATGCAATTTCACATCAGACAGCCCATCGACCGGCTCATCGAGTTAATGGAGTGGGTGGAAGCAAAAAACACAACTCGAACCTCCAAATCGAATAGCCTTGAAGTCTGAAACCATTGCCGCGTGCGCAAGTTGTTTCTGCTTCATTCGACCGTTCGAATCTTGAAACCATTCAACCATTTTTGCTGCGATTGACCTCGCCAAACCTCCTTCACGTGGTGACTGTGAGCACGATTTTACCATTTCATGCCAAAGTTTCCGCATCTAGAAATCATACGCCCCGCGTCGTGCGAGCCCGCAGGTTGAAACGAAGGTCGCAGGTTCAAAGGCATTTTTAAAAGGAGCACAAGGGCAATTTCTTTGCTGCCAATGTTACATGGTTCAACCATTGAAAATAATTAAGTGGGGTAAAAATTTCAGAGAATTTGGCTTGTTAGTATTTTATTTATTTTGCTTTTCCCATCCTTTAGTTTTGGCTTTTCTTCAGGCTCAAAACTTTAATACCCCCCTCAATGTTGTTTTTATCTATTTTGTTTGATGGGTATGCAATTAAAACACAATTTCATGTCGAATTTGATACATTTCCCTCGTAAACTATTAAATAAATATTTTGAGCAATGCCATTACAATCTCAACTTATGAAAACATGAAATAGTTCAAGCTTCCTCATAAATTTTATTGGGAGGTTGAGTGGTTGAAGTTTCAACACATAAATTCCCAAAATCGTACTGAGAATGATATAATCATCCTTGTTTCCGAATCTCATTCATTTATTCTTGATATATCCTTATGTATGTTTAGTCTTTTATCTAAATTGTTAGTCTCCTTATAATACATTTGTTAAAATTTGGCCTAAATTTTCCAATATTTTCCAATTTATCTTTCTTTTAAATTGTTCCCATGGAAAATGGGAGAAATTATCAAACAAATATTAATTTTAATTTGAGAAATTATCTTAAATGCTCTCTTTCAATGGGGAAAATTTGAAAAATATGCAAATGGAATATTTTAGCCTATAGATTTCCATTCACCTGATGTCCAATGTGGTAATTTTGTCCTTCTTGCAACTTTAAAAGCTGCATAGCACAAATAAGTAGAGACATTTCCTACAACTTCAACAAAAGGTTATCTGTAGTTTATGTCACACTGTAGCATGTACATGCTCTGTAGGTTGAACAAAATATGTCAATACAAAAGCCTTCCCATGCTTCTATCTCTCTCCACATGCTACATAGGCATAATTTTCAATTTGAGATGGTATTTTCCAGTGTATAATTAATCTCTAGTATAGGAAATGATAACATTATACTTGTTGTATGAGAAAAATATTATGATCATTCCTGTTAAGAACAATGGATTGAATTTCTATAAAAATGCGCTGCTCCAGCCTTTTCTCACTCTTCTCTTGTATTACTCTGCTCTGCTCTAGCTTTTTATTACTCTTCTCAAGTCCTACTCTGCTCTACCGTTGTCTTACTTTTTCATTTATATACTTCTTCTTAATCTCTCTCTCACATATGTATGTTAGTTAGTTAGTTCTTGTACAACTACATATTCAAAGTTAGACATGACATAGGGTCTCCTCTTAAAACTGGTAATGTTTAAATACATCTAGGTTACAAGGATACAGGGATAACCATAGAATAGAAGCATGCACACTATTCTATTGTTTTATTTTTATGATGTTGTTTAGTGATTCCACTAATCTTAACTATGTTAATCTTTAAAGAAGCTTTAAGAACTTTATAAAATTTCGATTTTAATTTGAAAGATAAATATGTATTCACATTGTCTATACTTTTGAATCATATTGACCAACCTTGTGGTCATTCGTTGGACATTAATAGAAATATATATATTTTTTTAATTTTTATAAAGCAAACATATTATTTATCGGTAATTGAATGAAATTAAATCTTTCATGTGCAAAGAGAACTTCCCTATAGTCCTACATTTTCCATCAAGTTGAAGGTCACCAAACAATTGCAGTCAATAAGTTTTTGGTCCATTCCATACTCAAGTTCTAAAATCTCTAGGATTTCAAGTTTCTGTTCATCATAACTATTAAGGAATGAAGAAGGACACTAGTATTGATACATTTCTTCCATTATGTCATTCTTTTTGAAGGTTGCTTCCATCCTTGTTGAAGTATATTTTTCTAAATCCTTATCTACAAGGCCACATTGTGTATTGTGGTGTGTGTTGTGTATCTCTTGTTGTGAATCTCAAGTTACTATAAAAATTTGGTCACCTAGTATGCTTAATGAGCTTGGAATTACGCTTTAGAAAGAATCCAATTACAATTGAGACTTAAGTTCTACCATCTTAAAATAAAAATTGACGGAAACAAAAATGATTTCGGCCCCAAGGAGAGCTGGTTTGCTAATATCCCTCTGTCAGCATTTCTCTTCAATCTACTTGGTTCACCTCCATGTGGTCTTCTTAGTTCTTTTGGAATTTTATTTATCAATTTCAGAGAAATTGATAAATAAACTCATTCAGCAACTTTCGAATGTTAAATTATATTTCCCAGCTTATATATTTATCTCCAAACCTTAGGACTAATGTTATAACCCCTCGCGCTTATACACATTCAATCATGGGAATTCAATTCCTGTATGCGCCATACTTTACAACCAATGTTTAAACCTTCGAGATTTTATATTAATACCGACGCTCTACTTCCTAAACAAATGACTGTATATTGAACCTTTGGCTCCGGACCCACCTCTACGACCAACGACCCAATCAAACGTACGCACCGTATCTGGGTTATCCTTCGCACATCTCCATCAAACGACCACCGTCTGATGACATCCCCCCAGATCGACGACATCCGACGATATTGCTCTGCCTTTTGGTATGAAATTTAACATGCAATGGTGTGAGGGAAAAGTGGTTCTGGGCTTCCGTCCGGTGCCACGTGTCGAAGGCCCTATGGAATCGCTCTCAACGGGAGAAAACAACTTTTCCAGAAAAGCGGTGCGATATGGTAAGATGGTTTAGCAACTCTGCTCGTGGTTTCGTTACAGTGATTAACCACGGTTTGACGCCTCCCATCCTATGCTCTCTCAGTTGCTAACTCAGGTTTCGATCTCGGTTCAGGATTCAGTTAAAACAACAACCAGTCTATTCCTCTCACGGGTGGAGTCATCATACCCTCAGAATAGAGTTCATCGACCACAATTTACACATACCTTGTCTGCACATGGGATTCCTTCATTTACTCGGACAAATTGAGAGAAAGCAATGGTTAGAGGAATACAAAGATCACGCGGTGATCTTATTCAACAAAATTTTCTCATAATATCAATTCAAACCAAATTGAGAATCAACGAGCACTGGACTTAGTTCAATAGGAAACAATTGCTCAATACACGGATTTTGATTACATAAATCTTCGTTCTTCCTCTCCCTCAACACATCCGAGGGATTACATTTATACATCAGCATACGACTCTTCGGTTCCTCTGTGAGGACCGTTCTAGAAATCAAAGGTTTAATTACAACGTATTCAAATAAATGAACTGATAGATAGATCGAATCCAACTATTCAACTTCTACCCATCCCAATTTGTCTAAATAAAATAGTCAGCTAAGGTATTGACACCTAGCTGTTACAATTCAATGATTTTTGAACCCTCCTAGCCACAACATGTGGACAAAACCTCCTACATTGCTGGCTAGTGTCTAATGACCCTGCATCAGACTCCCGAGGGAAAATTTCTTCATGGGCTCCTGTCCATGAGCTCTTCCACTGATCTGCTTATCTTCTGCAACATTCTTTCAGTCATCCAAGTGGCATCTTCCTCTGTCTTGTCCTTCCATTTGATTAAGTACTGGAATTACTCTTGTCCTCTGGTCTTCCTGAACACTCTTTTGTCCAATATATTCTTTGGTTGCAATGGTTGTGCTGGAGGTAGTTGTTCCTTCCACTTAATCGGTTCCTTGTCTGCTGATCTTTCTTCTGCACCATCATCTTCATACTTGTACAAATCTGCAACATTAAAAATGGGAGATATTTCGATATCAGGTGAAAATTCAATCTCCTATGCATTTGCAGAAAACTTTCTAAGTATCTTGCATGGCCCAATATTTTTGAACTTCATTTTATTATACTGCTTCTTTGGGAATCTCTCCTTTCTCAAGTGTACCAAAACCAGATCTCCTACTTTAAAATGAACTTCCTTTCTGCTCAAGTCTGCTCTGCCTTTGTATTTGATGTTGTTGCCTTGTAATTGCTGTTTCACTTGTTCATGTATGGCTCAAATCTCTGAAGCAAATTCCTCACCATCAACATTCCTTAGCTCTGCTTTTCCCAGATTTCTTAACTTTGATATTCCTCTGGGGTGCATTCCATAAACAATATGGAATGGGCTCTTCCCTGTGCTCTGGTTTGGCGAGTCATTATATGCATATTCTGCCTAGGGAAAAATATGATCCCACTGCTTGGGATGCTCTCCTGCAAGACTTCTCAACAAATTTCCCAGACTCCTATTTATTACCTCAGTTTGTCCATCAGTCCAGGGATGATAAGCTGAGCTGAAACTCAGTTTGGTACCAAGTTTCTTCCACAGTGTCCTCCAAAAATGGCCCACAAATCTAGTTTCTCTGTCTGAAACAATACTCTTGGGCAACCCATGCAATCTAACAATTTCCTTGAAAAACAAGTTAGCAACATGGGTGGCATCACTAGTTTTATAACATGGGATAAAATGTGCCATTTTGGAAAATCTGTCCACTACAACAAAGACTGCATCATTCCCTCTCCGAGTCTTGGGTAATCCTAGAACAAAATCCATGCTCACCATGTCCCAAGGCCTGTCTGGAATAGGAAATGGAGTGTACAATCCTGCGTTCTAGCTCCTTCCTTTGGCATATTGATAGATTTTGCAACACTTCACAAACTTATCCACTTCTGTCCTCATCTTGGGCCAGTAATAAAAGTGACTCAGCTGCTCATAAGTTTAATTAGTACCAAAGTGTCCAACAAGTCCACCACTATGCTTCTCCTTGATCAAATTTTCTCTCATGGAACATTTTGGTACACACAGTTGGTTTCTCTTGAATAACAAGTCTTCTTGCAAGAAATAATCCAGCCACTGGCTTCTATCTATTAGAACAGGGTTACAACATGCCTCAAATGCTTCCTTAAAATCTGAATCTGTTTTGTACAATTCTTTGTGAAAATCAAATCCTAAAACTTCAAAATTAGTTTCTTGAATAAGCATGTGCCTCCTACTTAAAGCATCAGCTACTTTATTTGCTTGACCAATTATACGTTTCAAAACAAAATTAAAACCTTGGAGATACTCAACCCATTTGGCATGCTTATGCTTCAACTTGGGTTGCTGTACAATATACTGCAAAGCATGATTGTCAGAATATAATACAAATTCCCTGGACATTAAATAATGTCTCCACTTTTTCAGTGCTTGAACAATTGCATAGAATTCCTTCTCATAAGAGGAATACTTTCTTCTAGTGTCATTTAGCTTTTCACTTAAATATGCCACAGGCCTATCATCCTGACTCAACACAGCTCCAATGGCTTCCCCACTGGCATCACACTTCACTTGAAATGGTTTAGTAAAATCAGGCAGAATCAAAACAGGCTTCTCAGTTATCTTTTGCTTCAAAAGTTTAAAGTTTCTTTCTGCTTTAGCAGTCCACTTAAATGGCTGTTTTCTCTTCTTTATTGTCTCAATGATGGGTGCATTAATCTTACTGAAGTTTCTTATAAACTTTCTGTAAAAACTAGCAAGTCCCTGGAAACTCCTTACCTCAAAAACATTCGTGGGTGAAGGCCACTCCACAATTGCCTTAACCTTCTCTGGGTCCATCTTCAATCCCTTTGCAGAAACAACAAAACCCAAATACACCAACTCTTCCTTCATGAATGAGCATTTCTTTAAGTTTATCAGCATTTTCTCTTGGCGCAGCTTCTTCAAGACATGATTAAGATGCCTTAAATGTTCTTCTTTAGTTCTGCTGAAAACTAATATATCATCCAGATACACTATCACAAATTTATCAATGAACTCTTTTAATACTTCATTCATAAGTCTCATAAAAGTACTAGGTGCATTTGACAACCCAAAAGGCATTACCATCCATTCATATGTTAGAAAATTAAATATTACAGAGCAATGAAACACATAAAATATGCGGAAAATAAAAGCACACAAAACACATAAAACTAGAGAGACACAGATATACGTGGCTCACCCAGTTTGGGCTACGTCCACCCCGAACAACCAATCGTTCCTTTCTATTATCCAGCAAAATGAAAAGACAAAACCTACAGTAGATCCACTGTAATATCCTCTGTTCTTTCTCATAGTCTCCCTCTTTGTTTCTTGCTCCGAGAATACACATACAACACACAGCCACAATACAATACCCTCATAAAAGCGAGGGGTTGCCTTCTAGGGCAAAAAACCCTAATCTAAACATCACTTCTACCATCAGATCATTTGCCTAATGAACGGCCCAGATTAACTAGAAATTACTATACTTTTACAAGGCAATTTTACATCTATTTTTAGCTTCAGGGGCGGTGTCCCGGAAAACCCCCACCAAGGGGGGGGCTCCGAAAAGCGCTGCCGCCCCCCCTGGACCCCCCATGGCAGCGATTAATTACAGGCAGCATTTCCGCCCCTTTTAAGGTACAGGGGTCCAATGCTGTGATACAAAGTAAACAAGATAATCAGGCTCCACAACCAACAATCTCCCACTTGGAGACTGATTGTAGCAACTCCACTGCTGCTTTATTTGCTGGACAATGACTCCTCTTTGGACTTGGCTGTTTCTCATCTTCATCGTCATCCTTGGAGACCAATTGAAACTGAGCATGTTCTGAGTTTCTCCCTGGTTACAACTTTTGTTAGCATATCTGCAGGATTCTAGCTAGTGTGTATCTTTTCCAGCTTCAACTCTCCATCTTCCAATGCTGACCATATGAAATGGTACTTGAGATGTATGCGTTTAGTCCTGGAATGAAATGCTAAGTTATTTTCAAGATGAATAACACTTTGGCTATCACTGTATAGTGTGCCCATATCATGCTTCTTACCCAGTTCATCCATAAACCTTTGTAACCAAATCATTTCTTTACTAGCCTCTGTAGCAGCAACATACTCTGCTTCTGTTGTTGAAAGTGCAACAACACTTTGGATTTTTGAAACCCAACTCGATGCTTGTTCCAACAGTAAATAGATATCTCGTAGTGCTCCTCTCTCCCGTTATCTCTCCGTCTAACATCGACATATTTGTATCAACATAAATTCGTAGGAAATGTTTGAATCACGAAGTATTAATGCTTGATTTGTGGTACCTCTCAAATATCTAAGAATCCATTTTGTCGCCATCCAATGTTCTTTTCCCCGGATTATTCATGTACCGTTTACAACCCCCACCGCATGTGCACATCGTGCCTTGTGCAACCATTGCATACATTAAGCTTCCAACCGCCGATGTGGAACTTTAGACATATACTCCATTTCTTCTTGGATCTTGGGGTGCATCTCCTTACTAAGTTTGAAATGGCTAGCAAAAGGTGTACTAACTGGTTTCTCATTTTGCATATTAAATCTTTTCAACACCTTTTGTATGTACTCATTCTGAGACAGTGTTAATTTGCTATTTTTCTTGTCTCTGGTTATTCTCATACCAAGGATTTGTTTTGCAGCTCCCAAATCCTTCATTGCAAAGGAATTTTCCAATTTTATTTTAAGCACATTTATTTCCTGCATGTTAGACCCTGCAACAAGCATGTCATATACATACAATAACAATATAATATAACTTCCATCATTTTTCCTTTTTAGATAAACACAATGATCAAAGTGACATCTAGTATAACCTTGTTCAGACATAAACTTGTCAAATTTTAGATACCACTACCTTGGAGCCTGTTTTAAACCATACAAGCTCTTATTTAACCTACACACCAATTTTTCTTTCCCTTTTACCTCATATCCTTCTGGTTGCTGCATGTATATCTCTTCCTCCAAATCTCCATGGAGAAATGTTGTCTTTACATCTAACTGTTCAAGATGTAAATGTTTCTCTAATACAAGACTTAAGATAGTTCTGATTGAAGTCATATTAACAACAGGAGAAAATATTTCATCAAAATCAATACCTTTCTTCTGTGCAAACCCCTTCACCACAAGTCTAGCTTTGTACTGTTGTTTTCCATCTTCTTCCTTCAAATCAGAACCCTTTAGTTCGCAATGTATTTTTAATTGCAGTAACTTGACTAAGTCCCAAGTCTGTTTATGCATTAAGGATTCCACCTCTTTATCCATTGATAGCTCCCACTTCTTCCTGCTTTAAACCTGCATTGGTTCTTCATAACATTCAGGTTCACCAGAATCAGTCAGCAATAAATAATATAATGAAGGGAGAGTATCGTTCAAGGGGCCTACTTATCCTGGTAGATCTTCTAACACCACTTTCAGGTGTTTGAGGTGCATGTTGCTATTGTGGTGGTTGTTGCTACTGTGGTTGTTGATTATTATCATTTTCAGGCACCTTTACTTTTTCAGTTATCTCATCAAGAACCGCATATTCCTTGCTTTCTTTTTCCTGTTTATTTTCCTGCAACTGATTCTTATACAAGACCTTTTCATTGAATATTACATCTCTCGCTCCTAATGATTTTGTGATTTATCATAATATAAGCGATAACCAAAATCATTAGCACCATATCCACAGCATTTCTTGATTTTGCCTCAAGCTTTATTCTGTTTTCTTTATTAATATGGACAAAGGCCTCACAACCGAAAGTATTTAAAAAAGAGTAGTTTACCTTTTTACCTATCCATGATTCCTCTGGAATACCACCATCCAAGGAACTTGAAGGCCCTTTGTTTATTAGATAAACAAAAGTATCTACAGCATCTGCCCAAAATTGTAAAGGCAATCTCGCATGCAATCTCATGCACCTTGCATGCTCCATGATTGTTCTGCTCATCCTTTCTGACACACCATTTTCTTATGGTGTTCTTGGAACTCTCTTCTCTCTACGAATTCCATGCTCTGAACAGTACCTATCAATCTCTTTGCTACAATATTCACCTCCATTGTCTGATCTGAGACAATTCAAATTCTTTCCTGTCTCAATCTCAACCAAAGCTTTCCATTTCTTGAAAGTATCAAATACATCAGATTTATTCTGAATACAATAAATCCAAGTTTTTCTAGTTGCATCATCAATAAAAGTAACATAATAATGAGAGCCAGCGAGAGATGATACCTAAGTAGGTCCCCATACATCTGTATGCACAAGCTCTAATTTTTCGTTCTTCTTTTCTTTCCCAACTCTGAGAAATATGACTCTCTTCTATTTTCCATAAATGCAATTCTCACAGAAATCCAAATCAACATTCTTCAAACCTGGCAACAAATTTCTTGAGTGAAGAATCTTCATTCGCTTCTCACTCATGTGTCGGAGCCTATGATGCCATAATGATGCATCTGCTCCTTTGGAAGTTAAAGCATTAACAGAGTTAGAAATACCATTGCATAAATACAATGTACCAACCTTTTCACCTTTTGCTATTACTAGAGCTCCTTTGGTGACCTTCCAAGTTTTATCTGTGAAAGTTGTCACACAACCTTCACTGCCTAACTACCCTGTTGAAATCAGATTTTTCTTCAGATCTGGAACATGCCTTAACCCCTTTAGTAGCCATTGGTTTCCATTCTGTTGTTTTACAATAAATTTACCCATTCCAACAATGTTACAGGGTTTATCATCACCCAAGTGAACTTGTCCAAAATCTCCTTAAACATAGTCATGAAAATATTTCTTATCAGGTGTGGCATCGAATGAAGCCCTTGAATCTACAACCCAAGAATCAGTAACATTTTCGAAAGAAAGAATAAAAGCATATTGTAACACATCACTTGTCACATTTGATTCATGATTGTTTTCTTGTTGTGTGTCTCCTTCTTTTCCCTTCCGAGATCTACAGTCTTTCTTTAGGTGTCCTTTCTTTCTGCAATTCCAGCACACTATCCCCAATCTGGACTTCAATCTCCCTTTCCTTGATTTACTGCGATATCCTGAGCTCTTTCCTCTTTCCATTCTTCTTCCCCTAGAATTTTCACTCAAAGCATTACCTGATGTCTCACCGGAGCTTTTCCTTCGCATTTCCTCGCTAAGGATAGCACCAACGACATCATCAAACTTTAAAGTACTAGATCCAGAGACAAAGTTACTAATGGCCATTACTAAACCATTCCAACTCTCTAGCAATGAGCACAAGAATAACATAGCTCTAACTTCATCATCAAAGTTTACCCCTACAGAACTTAACTGACTGGTAATTATATTAAATTCATTTAAATGGTCTGCAACAGATCCACCTTCCGACATCTTCATATTAAATAGTCGTTTCATAAGAAATACCTTGTCTGATTCTGAGGGTTTTTCATATAGTTTCGCCAACGTCTGCATCAAACCCTCTGTTGTTGTTTCCTTCGAAATATTGAAGGCGACTGACGCCGCAAGACATAACCGTACTGTTCCAAGTGCCTTTCTATCAAGAATGTTCCATTCCGTGTGTATCATGGTCGCCGACTTATTTTTTTTTCCGCTCAATGGTAGGTACAGATCTTTCTGATATAGATAATATTCCATCTGCATCTTCCACAGTGGAAAGTTTTGGCCATTAAATTTCTCGATCCTAAACTTACCATCTTCCGCCATTGCTCCCACTCGAACTAGGAACCCTTCTTTCCTGTGAGTTTATCAACCAAATATACCTTCGGCTCTGATACCAGTTGTTAGAAAATTAAATATTACAGAGCAATGCAACACATAAAATATGCGGAAAATAAAAGCACACAAAACACATAAAACTAGAGAGACACAGATATACGTGGTTCACCCAATTTGGGCTACGTCCACCCCGAACAGCCAGTCCTTCCTTTCTATTATCCAGAAAAATGAAAAGACAAAACCTACAGAAAATCCGCCGTAGTATCCTCTGTTCTTTCTCACAGTCTCCCTCTCTGTCTCTCGCTCTAAGAATACACATACAATACACAGTCGCAATACAATACCCTCATAAAAGTGAGGGGTTGCATTCTAGGGCAAAAAAACCTAATCTAAACATAACTTCTACCATCAGATCATTTTCCTAATGAACGACCCAGATTGAATAGAAATTACTATACTTTTACAAGGAAAATTTGCATCTTTTTTTAGCTTCGGGCGCGCTGCCCCCGAAAACCCCTGCCAGGGGGGGGGGGGGCTCCGAAAGCAGCAATTAATTACGGGCGACGTTGCTGCCCCTTTTAAGGTACAAGGGTATAATGTTGTGATAAAGAGTAAACAAGATAATCAGGCTCCACACCCAACATCATACAGTCCTTCATTCGTTTTAAAGGAAGTTTTCCACTCATCACTCTCTCTTATTCTGATCTGATGATATCCAATTTTTAAATCTATATTTGAAAAATATTTAGCACCACTCAAAAAATCCATTGAATCCTCTATTCTGGGCAAAGATAATCTGTACCTGATTTTGATATTATTAATGGCTATGGAATCAGTACACATCCTCCAGCCTCCATATTTCCTTGGGCTCAATACTACTGGTACTGCACATGGACTCAAACTTTCTCTAATCAGTCCCTTATCCACCAATTCTTGTACTTGTCTCCTGATTTCCTCATTTTCTGTGGGATTCATTCTGTAGGATGCCTTATTTGGAAGATTTGAACCAGGGATAAAATCTATCTGATGGCTGATCTTTCTCACAGGTGGCAGCAATTTAGGTAAATCATCCACAACAATGTCACAATAATTGTCTAACATCTCTTGGATTTCTATTGGAAAATTAGAAATATTTGTAGAAGTAAGAACTACCTTAGGTTTGCAAACTAAAGCAAAGCTTACCTCTTCTTCTCCTATCTACTGCAGATATTCCTTCCCGCTCAGCAACAAGGTCTTTGGATCAATCACTCTGCTGGATGGCTCTCCTTCCTCCATGGGTATCAATGTATGATGTACCCCATCCTTGAAGAACTTGTAAGTGTTCTTCTTGCCATCATGCACTTCTGCTCTGTCAAACTGCCAAGGTCTACCCAGCAGTATATGACACACATCCATGGGCACATCACGCAGGACCTTATCTTTGCATTTTCCCATTTGCAGCTCTATCTCACACTATTCTTTTACAACCAGCTGGTGCCCTTTATGCAGCCAGGACACCCTGTAGGGAGTTGGATGCTCCCTTGTCTTCAGCTTCAAATTTTCTATCACCTCAGTGGAAAACAGATTTTCTGTGCTGCCACTATCAATGACTAGCTCGCAACATTTCCCTTGGACTTTGCATATGCTCCTAAACAAAGTCTTCCTTTGTGCAGGCTCAATGACCTCTTTGGCTTGCTTCAACAGGACCTTATTTACCACCAAGGACTCTCCCCTCTCTGGAATAATTTCTTCTTCAATTCCTACCTCCTCTCCAGCCTGGGAAACAACATCATTTCTTTGACCAGCACCCACATTTTCTGGACACTCATAGTGCTTATGTCCCACTTGCTGACATATATAGCATCTCAATTCTCTACCTCTGCCTCCTCCTCCTTTTCCTCTGTAAGGACCCCTTCTTCCCCTTGAATCCTCCTCTGTAGATGCATTCTGAGGTGAGCTATTGTTAGCTCCATCCCTGGGTGTAGTGGGCTTTCCTCTACCACCCTGACTTCCCTTTCCACGGAAAGTACCTCTCTTCTTGGCAGACTGCTTCCTGAGGAGTTTCTCCTCTGCTTTCAAGGCCATCTGGTAGGCCTCTTCCACTCTCTTAGGAGACAGAAGAAAAATCTCATCTTGGATTTCCAGCTTGAGACCATTCACATATCTGGTAGTCTTCTCTGGTGTATCTTGAAATTGCCCAGCTCTTATGCTTACTCTATAGAATTCCTTTGTGTATTCTTTTACTGTCAGTAACCTCTGTCTCAGGTTCTGCATTTGCCTAAATAATGCGAGTTGGTAATCACTAGGAAAGAATTTACCTTTCAATTTAGCCATCATTCTGGTCCAGCTCTTGATAGGCTGCTTGCCAAATCTCCTTCTTTCTGACTGCACTCCATCCCACCAAAGTGCAGCATGCCCCTTCAGCTTTGCTACTGAAAACTTGTCCTTCTTGTCTTCACTCATTTGTTCATAGTCAAAGCACTTGATAATTTCATTAATACAGTCCACCAGCTCCTCTGGATTCAGTCCCCCTGCATAACTCGACACTTCAATTCTGGGCTTAACTAAAGACCCCAGAACAGCTCTAAGGAGCCTTAAGTTAGGAGGAATCTCAGCATTTTCTTCAGCTTCTTCTAATTCAGGTTCATTGATGTCTTCTAGATCTCTGGGCTGTCTTCGCTCCATGGCATCCATTCTGGCCTCGAACCTCTGCAAAATTCCCAACACTTCTGCATTGGCAACGGGTCTGCCTCTCCTTCTTCCAGCACCTCTACCAACTCAGACTGCCATGTTGATTCTCTGCAAAGCAACTTAAAAAAAACGGCTCTGATACCACAACTGACGGCAACAAAACTGATTTCGGCCCCAAGGAGAGCTGGTTTGCTAATATCCCTTTGTCAACATTTCTCTTCAATCTACTTGGTTCACCTCCATGTGGTATTGTTAGTTCTTTTGGAATTTTATTTATCAATTTGAGAGAAATTGATAAATAAACTCATTCAGCAACTTTCAAATGTTAAATTATATTTCTCGGCTTATATTTATCTCCGAACCTTAGGACTAAGGTTATAACCCCTCGCGCTTATACACCTTCAATCACGGGAATTCAATTATCTGTATGCGCCATACTTTACAACCAATGTTTAAACCTTCGAGATTTTATATTAATACCGATGCTCTACTTCTTAAACAAATGACTGTATATTCAACCTTTGGCTCTGGGCCCACCTCTACGACCAATGGCCCAATCAAACGCACGCACTGTATCTGGGTTATCCTTCGCACATCTCCATCAAACGACCATCGTTCGATGACATCCCCCCAGATCGACAGTATCCGGCGATATCGCTCGGCCTCCTGGTACGAACTTTAACGTGTGATGGCGTGAGGGAAAAGTGGTTTTAAGCTTCCGTCCGGTGCCATGTGTCGAAGGCCCTATGGAATCACTCTCGAAGGGAGAAAACAACTTTTCCAGAAAAGCGGTGCGATATGGCAAGGTGGTTTAGCAACTCCGCTTGCAGTTTCGTTACAGTGATTAACCACGGTTTGACACCTCTCGTCCTATCCTCTCCCGGTTGTTAACTTAGGTTCCAATCTTGGTTCAGGATTTATTTAAAACAACAACCAGTCTATTCCTCTCACGGGTGGAGTCATCATACCCTCAGAATAGAGTTCATCGACCACAATTTACACAGACCTCATCTTCACATGGGATTCCTTCATTTACTCGCACAAATTGAGAGAAAGCAATGGTTAGAGGAATACAAAGATCACGCGGTGATCTTATTCAACAAAAATTTCTCATAATATCAATTCAAACCAAATTGAGAATCAACGAGCACTGGAATTAGTTCAACAGGAAACAATTGCTCAATACACAGATTTTTATTGCGGAAACCTTCGTTCTTCCTCTCCCTCAACACATCTGAGGGATTACATTTATACATCAGCATACGACTCTTCGGTTCCTCTGTGAGGACTGTTCTAGAAATCAAAGGTTTAATTACAACTTATTCAATTAAATGAACTGATAGATGGATCGAATCCAACTATTCAACTTCTACCCATCCCAACTGGTCTAAATAAAACGGTCAGCTAAGGTATTGACACCTAGCTGTTACAATTCAATGATTTTTGAACCCTCCTAGCCACGACATGTGGAAAAAACCTCCTACATTGTTGGCTAGTGTCTGATGCCCCTGCATCAAAAATTCACAATTTTGATGGCAAGATATGTTTCAATTTTCTATTGTGTTTACATTTGTTTTTGTGTAGCACTTATATTTTTGACTATATCTTGGTTCCACAAAACAACAATGTTTGAGTTATTTGGTGACCCTTTATTTCCTTGTTTTTTGTTCTCAAGGAAGATATTTGGTGGTTATTTTTGTTTAATATTAAGGCTCTCATGCTTTCTGTAGACCTTGGGAACTTGAGTTCTTTGTTTAAGCTCTTGGACACCTACAATATTGCAATTGTGAATCTTCTCTGATTTCATCTTGCACCCCTTCTAAGTACAAAATGGACTTGATAAATACGCTTTGTTTCCCTATTGTATGCCTTAGGAGTTCAAGTTTTCTGTTTTTTACATTAATTTTTATCCGTTAAGCTCTTGGACACCTAGAATCTTGTAATTGTGAATTTCTCGTGCTTTCATGTTGTGGATTTTCTAAGCACAAACTTGACAAAGAAATATGCTTTGGTTCCCCGTTGGAGACATTGGGAGCTAAATTATTTTTCTTTTATTTTATTTTATTCCTTGTTCTTACAACTCTTGGACACCTTAAATTTTTCAATTGTGAATTTCCTTAACTTTCATCTTACAGTTTTTCTAAGGAGTAGCACAAAGGACAACCAAATCATTTAGGTTGTATGTAGAGAAAATATAACAGCCTAACCCTTGCCATCAGTGGCGATTTGGTTGGTTAGTAAATTGATGGTGCTTGTTGGTTTCCACATATGTGTTATTTTCTTATCAGTTAGATGGTGCCAAAGATGGATTATTAATTATTGTTTCATTAAATTGCAGAATATTCAAGACTTTATGTATATTTATACTGATATTGAAAGAAATAATTTTTGGATAGATCTCTATTGCCCATAGTATCATAGATTTAAACTGCATAGTACACTGAAGTTAAAACAAAAGAAAATTGTTTTTCTTTGCACATTTAGCTATGAACATTTTACATCCAAATTCATATTTCAAGTAATATTTATTGTTTTTTTAATTTATTACATATCTAGCATACTGCAATGCTTTTCTCTGGAGAAACATTGGGTCAATTTTTCTCAATTCTCTTTTGTTGGACATGTACATGATGCTCATGTTTGAATGGTACATACTATAGAATGATATCTCCATGTTGGCTCTCGTTGAGTTGATATGTTTTCTGATAGATTAACGTATGATATTTTTAAGTTTTTTTTCCTTATCTTGATATTTTAAAGACATAAAAGGAAAGATGAATGAAATGGTTTATGATTTTTTAATTAACTAACAGTTAGTGGAATACATTAGGAACAGATAGGTGATCTTTAAAATTATATATCATTGAAAAACATGCTTAGTATTAAGAAATAGATACTTTCCTAGTGTAAAATGAATTTATTGTTATATTATTTTTTAGGTCTTCTAAGTGTAAAAAATCGTGCAAAAGTGGAGTTTATGCATTGAATTTTCATTATTTCCAAATCCAGGTCAAGCAGTTGTGAAATTTGTCCTTCGCAATATGGAAACAAATCATGTGCTTTATAGAAAGAAAGAAGTGTCAGGAAGGATGAAAAACAATGAAGCATACTACATTTCCTTTATTGAAGGGCTAAAAGAGATAAAAAAGCATGATTTAATTGATATTGAAGTCTTCACTAACTCAGAGCTTATATGTAATCATTTGAAGGACACCTATCAGGGTCAGAAGGACAATTTAAAACCCCTTTATAGGGAAGAAATAAATTAGAGTTGTCAATTTCAATCTTGTACCATCAATTACTTTGAAGACATTCAAAGGATGTCTAGTGATACAATGTACAAATCATTGTTTAGTGCAGATGTAGATGTCAAATATGACATAGGATCACCATCCACTGCAACAGAAATCATTGACAAGCATCAAGATAGGTCCCCAATATGTGAATGGGTTGTTTTTATCATATTTCTTGGGTCTATCATGGCATGGTTATTTCACTAAAGAAGAACCTATTAATGTATTATTTTTCCCCAAATTACAATGATTATAGTTTTTTGTATGGGTGACAAATTTATGGACAAATGTAATATATTTCATGTATATGGACAAATGTATTTTGAGAAAAATAATTGGTTCATGGTCTTGTGATTGCCATTAAAACATTATGGTTACAATTTGGTTTTAATGTAATTTGGATCAAAGTGGTTATAATATGATTAGTTATGACACACATTCTTTTCTTCGAAATATTTTTGAATCTTCGTTGGTGTTTTGCATAAAGTTGTGGCTATTGGTGGTTGGACAGGTTTTTCCATGTTATATTTTGTTCGAAACTGTTTTTAACTAATAATGGTGTAACTTAGATGTGATTGTATTTTTGAGGACTTATAATAGGTTTTGATGTATTGTAATCGAATCCCTTGGTGCCAGTAATAGGTTACCACATCCCCTGTATTGGATATCTAAAGGACATTTCATTTTTGGAATATTTTGCTCTCTTTAACTATTATATGAATAGTGACTATACATTGTGCATTTATAAAAAGGGGCTCACAAATACAACCAGAAAAGTAAATTAGGTGGGTTGGAAACAAGTTGAACAAAATTGGTTTTGTATTTTATATATGCCTGATACATTCTTTTAATGCTTAAACTATTTCACCTGCCTTGAAAAGTTCTGATGTTGTTGGGATCCATTGACATCTCTACTATTTCACCTGCTTTATACATTACTAGTGTTGTTGGAACCAATCGAAATCTCTGATTTAACTCATGGTGCATCCACAAATGTTCTATGTATCTAAGTAATCTCATCCATGGAGGGCTTGGATAATGGATTTTATTCAACACATGACTTTGCATGTTTGGCCATAGCCATAGCGTGGTGTATTTCCTATACTTCATGCAATGAAGGATCCATTCATCCCTTCATTTCTTTTTTTGGATTTCTCGCTTCTAATAGAGGGCCTATGGTTTTAGCCAAGAGAAATTTTGTTCACTTCATCATAATGGGAGGTTTCCCTGATATAATCTCAAGGAACACAATGCCAAAGGCATAGGCATTAGAGGAAATTTCAGCCTAAAAGGGGCCTCCTAAGGAAAAATACTAAAATAATAGTTAAAATACTAAAATAATAGTTATGAATTTTGGAGGGAAAAGAAGAAAAATACTTTTTTTAATTGTATTTCCATCTTATCTCCTTATAGGTTTACTCAAATTTCAAGTTTAGACACTCATTAGATGTGGAATTAAATTCCACATCCAATGAGTACCCATTATGCATACTTTTGAGAAGACCCAAATTGATAAAATTTCATATACATTAAAAAACGTGTTGAAACACACTTTTCAAAGTATTTTAAATTTTTATCAAGTGGGTCTTCTCAAAAGTATGCATAATGGGTACCCACTGGACATGGAATTTAATTTTGCATCCAATGAGTGTCTACACTTGAAATTTGAGTAAACCTATAAGGAGATAAGTAAAAAATAAAATTTAAAAAAGTATTTTTTCTTCTTTTCCCTCAAAAATACTTACATGTACCTCTTTTCAAATTTAAGTAGTTTTTATTGGTTTACATATTATGACATGAAAATTACATGAAAAATTCATGGGCACTTATAGCCTGAAATTTCCTGTAATATATCCATCTTCGTGGTCACTTGCCTATGAGAAATGTATTGAGGAGCCATGTACGCAAGTGTAATTGAGATATTATGCTTGGTACCCATGCTAAAATCTGCTACCTTGGCCATCAATTATGCATTCAATATAATATTGATGCTTGTGATGTCATTGTGTACATTAGTAAGATTTTTTTGTTCATGTATATAATGAAATCCCATGGCCACATCATGATAGATATGGAGCCTCTGACCCCACATCAGGAAGCAAGAACATGAGGTTATAAATTTGTTTTTCATGACTAAACCACCATGAAGCATGGATTATCTTTGTTTATTTTTTAAACAATTATGGGCATGTCCATGTCTTATGGCCCCTTCCAGTAATAATGATTTTCACTTCCATTACCCACCTGTCATAGCACACAACATTTATACATGAATTTCTTTCAGTAAGCCACATTAACAGACATTGAAATTTGACATAGAATTATGTTGAAGAATCTAAACATGAACATAGACTGTATGTAGATGGGATGTTGCTTTGATAAAAAAATATGTAGCCCAACAGATTGAAGTCTCGAAATTTTGTAGCTCATCGTCCATGAACCTTCTAAATTATATCAAAATCCATGATAGCATGGTGGCTGTAAAAGCCAGAGGGAAACTAAACTTGATATTATCCCCTACATCATAGTAACCTCCTACCAAATCGACCTGCATTCATAAATTTTGAGGGATTAAGATCTATGGAAGAACAAATACATACATTCGACATAGATCATGCAGGCAAAACAAATAATAACATACATTTGTAGTTGATCCATCTCTGAGAGAATAATATTTTATCCATTTGAGGTGTTGATTTGCAAGAATTTTTCCTGACCTCTCGCCTTCAAATAATAAAATTCATTTGGACAAATCATCTCTATAGTCATGATGGGAACTGGTTCTTTGCAGATATGACTTTTTATTTACATAAAGTGTATGACCTCATCTGGAAAAAGCATATATATAGCCATGATGGGCACTGGTGCTTTGTATATATGACTCTTCATTTACATAAAATGTGTGACCTGATTTGTACAAAGCATCTCTATAGTCATGATGTGAACTCGTGCTTTGTAGATATGGATCTCCATTTACATAAAATGTATGGCCTAATTCCATTATTATCGATGACAGCAGGGATGAAACCAATATCATTAATACACATTATGATATAAGTTTAACACTCAGAGCCATCTTAAATATATGCAGAGGAAAGGGAATATAAAGACCAGGAATACACATATATATAGGGTATTTAGAAGCACAAAGAGCCCAAGAAATATGACATACTTATATTATGACGGCTAATAGATATTTATATGTAATTATTATCTAGAAAAGTGGTAGCTACAGAGCATAAATTTTTATTTTCTATGATGGATAATCAATGAGCATGACGATGGTGGGTGGGTCATTGGATTCCTTAGGAATTCTTATCTCCATGATGGGTTTTCTCATGTTTACTATGATTTTATTGGTATTGGCAGTATTCCCAATAGTGAAAATATTTTCATATATGTGAGGGATTCCATTTCAATGGCTATTCCTAGTTTCATGCATGGGATTATGTGCTTTAAAGTACTCTATTCATTTCCCTTTGTTTGACTAGATGTAGAAGGGGATTCAACGTTTTCTTCAAATGAAAAATTAATTAAGTAAATTTATGTGCAACTTCACTCCACCTCCATGTGAGGTGCATAAAATGGTTCCAACATAGCATGAAAAGAAAAATCAGGAGAAAAATCCCTTTATTTTATTTCTTAGATTTGTTTTGGAGAGGATCATCATCAATGGAACATGCAGTACATCATGCAAATAAAAGAGGGTGATTGATGACCTTTCTGTTGACTTTGTTATAAAATGCATGTGCGGATGAATGTTTGGATATAAAGAGAGCATTGTGAAAGTGCGATTTGGCATCTTTGCTGACAGGAATATGAAGTGATCACATGGAGGTATCTATTGCCTCAGAACTTCCAACATCATCTCTAACTATGAAAAAAAATGAAATGTGATTTCACAATTCACACCTCATAGATTTTACCAGTGTCATTTTTATCTTAATTTGAAATATTCATTGTATTTCCTCCAATATGTATGAAACCTACCAAATTTACACACATAAAGAAATTCACAACAGGTAACCATGTTGTTGAAGGAAATAACAATACCAACCAAGCTCCTTGACTCTTAAATCCTAGATTTATTTAATTTTTTTTTGGTGTGTAACTTCGTTGTAGTAACTCCAATATAATAAAATCTGAGGCAGGATAGTTTTTGTCCCATCCTTTTGGATTGAATCCCACTAACTCCAATTTAATAAAATTCAAGGTCGAATAGTTTTTTTCCCATATTTTAGGATTCAATTACTCTTGCAGTTGGGATTTTAATAAAATCCAAAGCTCTTACTTGTACATATAATTGAAAATGTACTCTATCTCATCCCAAAATAATCCTACCTAAACCCATCATAATTTCCAAGAATACTCCAACCTCAAATATTCCAACCCAAGATAACATCAACATTTCAGAGACTATTCAATGTAAAATACTCAAATCTAATAGAGCACAACCAACATTGATAGCAATGTAAAGGAAACAATAAACATTAAGAGAACATATTTAACATTGTTAGCACACTAACAGAATACCATATAGAAACTTTCAGGTTTTCAACAAATTTATTTTAATCAAAAGTAAAATATTTTTATCATAACAAGAATTTTTTTTAATATTATTTTGGGTTTAGAAAAAACATAAATTAAGGGATAACCAATGAGGGATGGAAATAATATACATACATATCTATAATATTAAATATTTAAAATTCACTCTAAATGTTTATAGTTTCTTAAAGCTTGTAATTGTAATAAGTTATACAATATAGTATCATGCACAACTCTTAGACTTGGCAATTTTTAAAAATTCCAAGTAATTTACAAAAAGGATGAGTGACATTCTATTATTGACAACTAGATATGAGAAAAATGAAATTTAACACAAGCATAATTTTCTTCATCATATTTTTTTAAATGATGATTATCTTAGAATATCTTGGGGATGCCCAATAATTTTCCAAGTTTTTGATAAAGTCCTTATTTGTTTGTAAACATTTATTAAGAATTCACATATATCCAAAACACGAAAAAAATAAGATACACACTTCCCCAATTGCACCTGTTGTTGCAAGTATTCCTGTAATAATGCTAATGTATAGGCCACATTTTGATTTATTCTTCTTTCTTTTAGCCCTGAGAACATTACTGAAGACATTATGAACTCCATGTATTGTTGCATATTGGATCCTTTTCATATATCATTTTACAACATAGATATTGTTGGGATAATAGGAAAAAAATTTGCGCTTAAAATAACTAATAATAATGATGATGATAATAGTAATCCAACACAGAATAGTGATCATTTAGTTGGAAAAGCTAGTGGTAAGGTTCCAATTTTTTATAAACATTTTAGAACACAAATCCTTGTACTGTGTCATGATAAATATACATTTATAGCTGAAAATATATAAGAGATGTTAATCACTCACATGGTATAAATACGCAAAAGTTCCAGTTTTATGAGGTTCCTTAGCAAGATGTTATTAATGAAGAATTATTTGATATTGCACAAAAATAGTTTTCTTCAATTCTAAGTTATATTTATCACTTTCATAACACATGAAAATATAGATCATAAGTATAAGGTATTTAGACTTGACAAAAACTCAGGAAATGCACTTCATCATATAATAGAGTAAATTTGACAATGGCTTGGATCTCAGAATTGTGAAAAAACTAAGATATTCAAATCATTTTTCTTAAATTTATAGTTTCTTATGGTATACATGAATATTACATTTCTAATCCATACACTATCTATATTGTCTGTGGAAAATTTATTTACAAACAATGGCAATAATACTTTTTGAATTCTTGCCATTATTTTTCTAAGATGTTACACAACACTTGACTTCTGAATTGGACAACAATTATGAAAATCATTATCAAGTTGTAATAACCTCTACAGTTGATATCGAATTTATTTTCATAGTACTTCTGAAACATTGAAGGGGGAGTTGCTAAGGCTTTCACCCACAGGGACTCTGTAATGGTCAGAGTAATCCTTAGATGCGATAATATGAAACAATGTCTAGTTAGAGTGTTGCACACAATGAAATTGCCAAGATATGACCCAAAACATATAATTCCTCCTGCAAATGACTCTGGTTTTCACTTCAATTTTTTTCGTAGACAGGAGGGGAGATCGATATGGTGCCATTTTTTGACCTCTATGTCATATAAAATTCGCTGGACATACTTGCAGTCCACCATGTAGAACCATCGACAACCGAAAGCGACTTCTGATGTTAGGTCCCCATAATACCAGCGTAGCCCCATTATTGTTATTTTTGTACCCATGTAGTCCCCATATTGTTATTATTGTTGTTAGTGTAAATTCTTAACAAAAGTTTACTAAAAGATCTCACTTTAGTTGCGCATGACAAATAGCCCTAACAACAAAGATGGCTCCTTAACTTCCTTAGATATGACATAGATAGATGAAACAAATGATTCCAGAAACTTGATCTATGCAATAAAACTATCTAAACAGTAAAAATAAATAATAAAAGGCTCCATACATCCAGTGGATAAGACAAGATATAAATAATTTTATATGCATTATAACACCTAGGAAGGGAACAAAGAATGATGTTACCCTTCCACCCCTCAATGGGATGGGTTCTTGGTTTTCCTATGTTAGTGTCAATATTTACATCCTGTCACTAGTGATCAATGGGCTCTTATCATGTCCTGTTAGGGTCTTATAATCAATTTTTTGTCATTTCATTAGGTCTTCAAGAAAAAATTTGGTCACTAGGTATTAGGTCTAGGACTATTTCCACTACTTCCAAAATTTTAAATTGTTGGTCCATGTCATCACTCAACTGAGTGTATCATCATTCAAATATTTTCATTGTCATTTCATTCATCATCACCATGGTATTCATTCAACTCAGTGTCACCATTACATCATTAGCATTTCAGTCATCCAAAATATATCATTCCATGCATAAATCCGACAAAGGAGTGATAATAAGGTTTATGATCATTAAAGTTGGTTTCAAAATGTAATTTATGTTTCTATTATGTAATAAGATCCTATGCTCTTAAAGTTGCATAATAAAGTTTCAAAGATACAAGTTTTCAAAACAAAGTGAAAATACATGTAGTGGGCCATCCCACTATCATGAAAATAAATGACCATCACACGGTATAAAAGGGTAAGTTGGGTTATTTTTTTAACTCATTTTCACTCTTAGATATCTCAAGATATCCTTGCCATCATCGTGAAAACTCAAAAAGAGAAACTTTTGTGAAAAAGTGAGGGTTTTGTTGCATTTTGGGAGTAGTGCAACCCTTATGCATAGCACGACCCTTCTACAGGGTGCGACCCTCGGAGCGACCCTTCTGTGAAATTTACAGTGTTGCTGAAAGGAAGGATTTCTTCATGGTTTCAAGAAAAATTTTACATTTTTCTAGCTACCAAATATTGTTCAAAGGCTCCTAAGCTTACAGAAATGGTAAGTGATCATCTACACCATCTTTTCAAGCAATTTTATCAAGGATTAAGTTATTTCTTCTTATGGTTTTCTCCTAGAAAGTTCTTAACAGTTTTCATTGTCGATTGTTTTAGTGAACAAATCCTAGCTATTATTGTCTTACACTATCATTTATCCTCCATGAAACCCTAACTTAACATTTCCTATCATTCACTACTCATTCATCAAGCCCTTCACTTCCACATATTCATCACATGAAGTAGACTTATAGTTTTAACATCATACTCCACCTTGTTTCCTCAAAAACTTTGGGGAGACTCCACATCATTATTAAACTCAGATTTTCTTTCAAATCACTCTGTCCTTGTCATTTTAACCCTAAAATTCATCTTTTCCATCAAGATCATATTGCTAGGGTACTATCCTTCAAAAAATTTCATGGAGAGTGAAAGAGATAGTGAAAATAATGTGCACAAGGGAGGACATCATTCAAGATTTGAGCCATCTAACTTGAGAGAAACCAATGCTTCTCCATTTTCCCAAAGATTTTTTAGAAATGCTAGTTGTATGACATTTTGTGAGAATATCAGAGAGTTTGGCTACTATGTTCCTTTGACAAGCCTTTTTTCCCACAATATCAGCATAGATAAAGTTGTCATAACAAGTATAGAGTTCAATGTTTTAGCATATATTATTTATTAAGCCACAAGTATTCCCAATCATGGTGACACTTGGTTCAAAGGCATGAAATTATACCTATATGACTATAAATTGTTCTTGAAACCTAATGTCAGAGATGATCCTAAGCATGTTTTTCCTTTCAGACATCTCCTTGACAAGTTTTCCACTTTGATGAAGCTGATTATGAAATTTTTTACATGTGAAGGGAGATTTTCTATATTATACAGGTATCACGTTAGGTTGATAATGCACTTCACTTCTACAAAAACACTTAATTTTTCCAAGTTTATTTTCAGAAGCTTGGTGAAGATCACTGAAAATATTCAGACCAAAGCTCATATCAACAATTTGTTTCACCATAGTTTAATTAAAATTGTGGTTGTGCATGAAATTTCAGCAGAGAAAATCACCTGCGAAACTTTCTTGGAGAAACTAAAAACTACTCCTATCATTAGTCCAATTGTTTCTCCTAGCAAATCAACATCATCTAGACATGTAGAGGTTGTCTATTCAAGAAAACATGATGAGGTTTCAAAGGCACCTAGGCCTAAGTTTTCCAAGACATATGAGAGAGGTAAAAGGCTTGTGTTTTCTCCTCAGATTGAGGCCGGAGGGGCCAAGTACACATCATAAGAGAAGGGATTACATTTACAGCATGAGACATCATTGCATGCTGAGGAGCTCATCCATCATGAAATTGACATAGTAGACTTGGAGGCCAGTGAAGATCATGAAAAAAGACAGAATCATCAACGACAAATATTCTCAAATCAAAGAGCTGAAAGATAATTTGTCAAAATCTAGCTTTATCGTTTCATTTTTAGAGAAGGAAAACATGCAATTGAAGGTAAATCAGATGATTTTGAATAAACATAAGGTTGATGATAGAAAATAGGCAACAAAAGGAAAAGCACCAGTTGATGTTAATGACTATGGCTAGCATTAAGGATGGGCCAACAGGAATAGGCCAAGAAATATAGGCCTAAAGAAAGCACTGTAGCAACAAAAAGAAGCATCTTCACCATAGGCACTTATTACAGTGAATGAACTCATCATGAGGGAAATAGAACAAGATAATGAGTATTGGATAAACATAGTCAATGAGAATTTGGAAAATCTTATAAAGAGATCCAACCAGAACAATAAACTTCAAAGATAGATGGTTTCCCGCTACCAAATAGAGAATCAGATTGCAAAAATCAAAATTGGGCAATTAAAAAGAAAACTACAAGAAGTCCAAGACAAGTAAAGGGAGTCAAGAAAAAAGGGTAAAGGAGCGAAATTGGTGGCTCAAACATCCTTGGATGTTTATCCTATCATCCATAATAGTCAAGGAAAAAAAAATTGAAAATTTTGGAGCATTTTGAATTTTTTTGAATTTTTGTAAAAACTGATGCAAAAAAGCACCATGCAGAGGTACGACCCTTTCTCCTAGGGCATCCAAATTAAATTTTTTCTACATGTATGAGTGTATATTAATAATATCATGCGAATTATAAACTTTTGCTTTCATTAAAACCTCTAATTTTGATGAAAAACAAAAAAAAACATCACCTTTTTCATACTTCTAACACAAATTTTGCAAAGGCGCGACAATTCTGAGTAAGGTTGGAAAATTCATCTTTTGGAGGCCTTCCCATGGGTATTTTCTCGATTTTTATATCTCATTGGAAAGTAAACACGTGGGGATAATTTACCTAGGTTTCAAAAATCAAAATGAACTCCTAAACATTGGCCAAAAAAAACCCTTAATTGGCTCAATTCTTCTGCTAAAATTGTTGATTTTTCTGTTAGTTGATGCGACCCATCTGCTTTCTGGCATGACCCATCTGACATGGCAGTTTTTTGAGAAATAATCAAGTAAATATGGTGGAAAATTAGAGATTTTGTGATATATTAAGTATATTTTAGGCTTCTTAGTTGGTTTTTTCCTCTCTTTATGAGGAAAATTGTAATTAATGAGTGAGATATGCTCTCCTAAACTATTGTCTAAATTGTGGAAGATGTTTCAACTATCCTAGTCTTAAGTGGCGATTCATAAAATGCATTTATTGTGGGCTTTGAATATAATTTCGACCCCTGAGAGAGGGGATATGTTTTTATGGTCTATATCTATCATTTTCAGAGCCATTTTAGAGGTTGGATGTCGTGGAATTGAGCCTTCAAGACTAGTGTACTTTGTGATTTTGGAAGGAACTAATAGACAAATTTTGCAACTATTGTGGTGGGATTCATGTGGTATGTGATTTGGCAGTGTTTCTTCTTCTCTCATCATATGTTTGGATTTATTGTACCTTCCATCTCCATTTCCATATCTTATGTGTTTTATTTATAAGTTGATAAGAAAAATTCATTGATTCAATGCTCTGTTTTGGAGAAGCTTTCACATTTACGTTCATTTTATTCTAATATAAAAAAAACCATGATTCCTATGCTCATTTTGAAACCTTTTAAATCTACAATATTCACCAAGATACCTCTAAAGTGCTAAAGTGTGTGCCTATCTTTCCCCATTACATCTCTGCAAATCTGATTTTTAGAGCCCTGACCTAGTTTTTCCGAGACCTAATTCACCATCCAGCAGAAAAATTAAAAATAAAATAAAACCCTAATCTGTATACCTAGCCTAAAATATTTCATGATCCAATCAAATTGGTTGTGAATCTTATTTAGAGAGCCCTCTCAGCCTTGTATGGCTAGCTACTAGGTCAAAGTGGTATGTGGTTACCTTTGCTGGTCTCCTTCTCAACCTTCAGAGAACTGGTGGAGTGCTAACATCCTCAATGCTTTAGATCCAAAAGTTTCTCTCTCAATGGTGTAGAAAACCCAAGATGTGTTGAAATCTATAGGAGCTTAAGAAGCAAGAAAATAGTAGCAGCAATGAGAATGATCAAAGTGCGATAATGAAAGTGATAAAAGTGAATAATGAATGGAAAATCCTCCTATTTATAACAAAATATTGAGTTATCCTCGATAATGGTGAATAATAAAATATTATTAACCAAGATCTACATCTAACTGCTTGCAATATTTTATTATATTTTGTTGGATGGAAAATGAATTTAATTTTTTTAAATACCTTTATTTATAAATAAGAAACAAATAAATGATTTATTTATCATTTCGAGAATGGGGTTAAGGATTAATTTAACAAATAGTGATTTGTTTAAATATTTCTAGATTATTTAGTCAAATTTAACAAGGAATAATAACAAAATAATTATTTAATTAATTATTCCTAGAGAAAAATAATATAAATAATTATTTATCTAATTATTTCTCATAATTGGGTTAAATATGACCATGAATATTATTTAAATATTGGTTTAATTAATTCTTCATAGAGGAAAATAAAGTAAATAATGAATTATTTAATTATTCCTCATGGGGTTTCATGTTTGAACCAAAAATAACTTAATATGATATGGTTTGGTTAAATATGATGGAGTGAAGCAAGCTGAGAGGACAATAACCAAGGGCATGAGACCTACAAATGATATAAGTCTTCTTGTTTGGGTACATGTTCTTAGTGAGGTAGGGGATGCATACCTACACCCACTGAGATGAAAAAGTAAAAAAAATAATGGTGCGTTCAGTAAAATGAGACTGAGCTATAAAGTACATGATATGTTGGCGTAAAAATGGGCTAGACAAAATTATAATGGATCCCACATACATATTGTGCCTAGGAAAATAGCCAGGACTGAATACAATAATATCTAAGTACATGATACATGATAACAACCAAATAAGCTATGATAAACAGGAAAGGGCCTTGAAAATATGAATGGATAATCTGAGTGATACATACATGCTATAAGAGCTACAAGCAGGTGTAACCAAACCCATCAAATTTGCAAAGTTGCATCTAGGGCTGTAGCATAATATGAGGTCGTCTGGGCATGTGGGGGGATACCTGAAGGGCCACCCCCTTATGAGGTTCGAAACATCTCACAAACACCCGGGAATCATTGGTACAATCTACTGAATCATCGAACCATCAAGTATACGAATCTTGATCATGTAATAAGGAGATTGAGTTGAGCGGATGAGAAACAATCAAGTAAAATGGAAATTATGATTCAATTTTCCTGATCCAAGGTATCAAAAAATAATGGAACCTGGAACCAAGGTACACTTCCATGTAGACTTGTATTTTGGAATTAATGTGCTGATGTCGACAGAAGGAGGTGTGGCATAAGTGAGGCAATGAGGAACCCTCAACTAAGGCACAAGGGATGATAGTAAAGTGACTAATGGATTGACACCATGGATGATGATGGAATGGGGAATACTGAGTAGCGGATGGACGACTTCCCTTATCAGAGAATAAAAAGCATGAATGACTGACTCAAGTCTGGAGGGGATTAGGGACAATATTATTGGAGGTGAAAATGGGTGACACGAGAAAGGGAAAAATGGATGAAATATTGTAACAGGAGGCAAATGGACTCGAGACAAACTCCATGAATGTGAAGGTGATTCAACTCGAATGCTCTAAACAAGGGTGACTCTATGAGGATGCCACACAGAAGAGGCCCAGCAGGAACCATAAAAGCATGGGAAAAATATGGTTATTCATGATAGAAATTGACACATGCATTAACAAGTATGAAGGAAAAGTGGTGCCCCAAGTACAAGAAGCACAAGTGAAGAAATTTGATTTTGAGAGGCGACCCTTCTTGGAAAAATGGCTTCCAGGTGGATTATCAAAGCACCAAAAAAAAATGATAATTATTTTAGATCTCAGTGAGAGCTTTCCAATGGTGCTGATGGTTCGACAAACCGAGCTACAGTGTGGTCGCAGTTGGAAAAATAAAAATTATGGTTTTTCTTTTAATGGGGTGATTTCCCTTCAATTTCATTCATTTTCTAGTGGATCTGTGGTGAACTTGGAGAGGATGAGAAGGACCTAAATATTGCGGCGATTGTAGCAAATAAATCGACCATTGGAATCAAGATCTATCATTTTGATGTTGGTGGCCTAACCCTACTTTAATTTTTCAATGGTTCAGTTTTTCATATTAGGTGCCTGTAGCCCAGGAACAACACTCTGCCCATCCTCACAGTCAAATCACACCTCCTAGGCCCTATACTATGAGTTGGATTGCATTTTCCAGAGGTTAAAACTGCTCATATATACAAGGCTAGAAAAGAGAGAGTTGGCAGAAAATGTGGGGTTCTCCTGTTTTTTGGCTTGAAACTGGGACTTGATGATTTGGATGTAGTTTTTCTTTCTTTGAGCTGAAAAACATGTTGGGTTTGTGCAGTTATAGCATAGATAAATATCAACTGGAGAGAGAGGTATCTGGATGCACTTTGTGCTGATATCTAGGGGGAATAAGTGGTTTGAGGTACACTTGTGAGGTACGAGGTTCTCAAGTTGGTTGAGAACCCACTGATGAGGTCAGGGGAGCACTTGTTTTCCAGCATAGTCAGCTACTAGGATCCATACCATGAGGACTTTGTATTGTAGGGGCACCAGATCGAGTTGACCATACAAGATATCTACTTCTTGATCGAAATTCTGCCACTAGGGGTGGTGGTAAATATACATCCGGTGTTACGACGAGGGAGGAACATATTAGAGTTCATGGAATTCCACTGTAGATCAGATGCTTGTGCTAAGGGCATGGCCATACCGATCGGTGACCTTGGAAGGCTAGGGACATAGGTTGTTTTCACAGCAGTACTGTGGATCCTGGGCATGCAGTCGGTCCACCACATCACTTGAGGGTAGATGATGTTAGTTGACAGTGTACTGAGTGGGACCTACTATGGTTGGGCCTAGATGATGTTGTCATTGGATAAATGACAGCTATATCTATGCAAGCGAAAGGTGAACCATGATTGTGATTTTGATACAGTGTTATGCTCATTCTTCTTCGAGAAGATCCCCAAACTTTGGCCTCATCTACAGATCTAGGACACGGGCCTATGGGAGCCCAGGATGCGCTGCTGGGAGTATCTACTGCAGAGATGAGGAGGTGGGGGAGTCAGACAAGTGTTTCAACCTGATTTCTTCGCACATTGGAATCATATGATGATGTATATAGATGACTATTGATACAGTGGTATGAAATTTTAGGGGGACCTTGACTTTCCAGTTCCGTTGGGTCGATCATGGGGACCGGATGGTAAGTGAATGTTGTTATATAATATAATGCATTGTGATTTTTTTAGAATACGTATGTGGTACTAATTCGTTAATTTTGGTATGAAGATATAGCACTAGTGAAGCCGACAGGGTATATGGGACAACCCGCAGCACCCAGGGATACAGAGTTTATTAGAGCGAGAGGAGACCAAGGACCTGACTATCAGACCTTTCTGGAGGATGTATGCTACAGATGTCAGCTGATGCTGACCAGCATATATGAGTGTCGATGGAATGATATTGAGGACCAGTACATCGAGGGATGTATAGGACTACCCTCTAAGTGGTGAGGGGTCATGCGACGCATAGTGATGGCCGGATAGGTTGTGAAGGATCTGCGGGCTATAGGAGATGATACATTGTCTCAGGACCCTCTAGATAGTGATTGGATGTAGGGGCATGTGGCTCCCCCAGTTTTGATTTTGTAACATTCTATGGGAATTTCATATGTATTAGAGTAGTGAATTCCGAAACATTTATGATTTTGTGGACACATATTATGAATATGCATATTTTTATATATGAAAAGTATATGGTACGCCATTTTTTTTATGATTGTCTTGTGTTAAATGCATTTGATAAGTGCCGATCTAGAATATTTTTTGCAATTCTATCAACATAGTGATTTTGGGTGCTCAGTACATGACTGAATTAATTGGTTTCAAATTCACGCACTAAGAACTTAACTTGTAAATATCTTCTAAAAAGGACATGGTTATTCACACGATACACGCCATTCAATTGCATGAAAATACATAAGGAATATAACGAACATGAATATGAAGGATGTGATGACCAAGGCCATCGACTAACAAACCTATCACTCCATCATATTCTGGCTGATTATTGGTGGGATATCCAATGCATACGCTATTGGAGAGGAGTAATGAATGCATGGGGGTAAAAATGTCCTAGGCTATTGAGGATATATTCTGGGAGAAGCGACTTGCACCATAGGCATAAACAATATATGGTGTCAATGATGGGAAGGGCGCCACAAGACAATAAATGAGATGATTAACAATGCAAGCTACCTAATGCATGACAAAAATAAAAAACGCATCTTCATGGGAGATGCTATGGGTAAAATATCTTAAGTTAGAGTTCTTTGCGAGGGTTATGAAGGAGTTGGACTTCGAAATACTTTAGGAGGTTTCCCCCTTTCCCAAACATTAGGTGTCAATGTAATGGCCAGAAGATGTATGTGGATAAATTTCATGGGTTCAACGTAAAGGCAGACAAAACCGATCGACCACACTATGGATAAAGTCTTTAGACTCCACAACATACTGGTCATGGAATTGCTGTGGAAGGAAGTACGCATGGTGGTGCATATCATCCTAGGGAAATTCATGGGTGGTCATCGCTTCCATAATTTCCTCATCGGAATGGAAGATGGGAGGACTCGTAGAAGAAAGACCAAAAGACGCGACGTGGCTACCTAACATATCATCATGAGAGATGTGGTTCACATACACAGTGCTACAGAGGGTAGAGGAATAGTTAGTAGATAAAACATCTACTGATGTTGAGCCCAAAGTGATCTATGAGGGAGGATCAGCCGAAACACAAGGGGATTTTTTGGAGGGGTCTTCCACCATGGATCTCATGGATGATGATAGATAGAGGATAGTGTCCGAAGGTTCTGTCATCTCGACATCGATGGGAGGTATCACAATGGGTGTAGAAATATCCTCCGGTTCTTTTGAAGCAAAAATCACAAGTAGAGGAGTACAAGATCCACTATGAACGGCCTCTATTTGGAGAATAGCCTCAAGGATCTTGCAAAATTCTTCGAGACAGGGAAAAATGTGAGAACAGTGGCCATAAAGATCACAAAAAGTACAAGGGTGGTTTGTGCGCAACGATTGAGTTTCTTAGCGGAATCAGGTAAGGTAAGATGGACCTCCAGGATATCGGACTTAGGAAATGGCTCGTTGACCACAAGTTTGAGACGAGGAATATGAGGACAATTATCGGTAGCATGCCCAAAAACATCACACAAAGCACACACGTGTGACTGCTTTGGAGGCTTAGGAGGATAAGGAGTTGTTTTTTGGGCCTTTGTCCTTAAGTTCCTTCTTTTTTTCTTTCCCCCCCTCACTAGATGCTTTCACAATAGGAGTATATTCCTATTGAGGTGGTTGAGGTACTGAAGAAAAGGGAGGAGTCATAGTGACCGTTTGGACCAAGGTAAAAGAGGTATAAGGTTTTAGCTGACCAGGCAGGGCGTTGGCTGGGGGATCAATGTACCAGACTAGGATCCCTAGGGTCAAACTGGGAAGTCTCAGCGTATCCATAACAGGCACCGAAAAGACTCCAGAGGGGGGAGCTACAAATGATATCTGATAGGAAGTGTAATGGTTTGGAGGAATGGCTCCCAAATGGTTAAGGCTAGGGTGAACCATTCCTGGTTGAAAAAGATTGGAAGTGACACTAGTACAGGGAGAATTTCCTTGACAATAAGGTCCTAAAGGCTCCATTGAGTGACCACCAGCAGGTTGTGAAATTGTAGGTTGTTTGCTGGTTGAATCAAACCACTTGTGGCTAGCTCGAGACGATTGCATCATGAAAACATCTGACAAATTTTGGGTCAGTGATAAGAGGGGGTTGACCAGGGGATGCACTAAATAAGGTGGAATATTTATAGACTCCAGGTGAAACACTGGTGAAATATGTGACTGATTTCTTATCAGCCATTGAAGATATAATAGATTCGGAAGAGGTCAGAGACTTCAGTTTGTAATATTTCAACTAATTGATGGTGATGATATTTCCATTGTGAGGAAAGAACATCTTGCGATGAACCGCAGATGCGAAAATAGACATTGCATAGGTATAGGTACGACCCAAGAGGATATTATAATCCAAGGGGGAATCGATGACTTCAATGTCAACACAAATAGTCTTGCCCACAGGAGTGATAGGACAATTGCAGTACATGCTAAGGGGATGAGAATGGTGATCGTCCCAAGCATGCAAAGTGATATTAAATGGGGCTAAGTCGAGTGATCGTAGTTTATCCCAAACAAAGGCAGACATCACAGAGGTCAATGCACCCTCGTCAATGATACATCACGAAACATTGGCATTACGAATCTTGACTGGTATTTGGAAGGCAACAGATAAAGGTAAGGGGGAATGTTCTTGTCAACATAAAATATGATAAAACAATCATTTTAAGGATCCATAATGCCCAAAGAGTATAATAGAGCTTTTCGTTGTGAAGGTCATGACTTGAGGACTTCCAACGTTGACATGGCAGGAGGAGATTGTACCAAGTCATCTAATATGTTGTACATGTGGGCGGATTTGGAAGAAGCAAAAGTTCAACATAATGGCCCTTTGGGGATCTTGGGAATAACCTCTGATGGAGGCTAAGGGATCTATAAGGGATAATTGGGTGTCTAAATGGACTTTGTGGAAAATTTTCTTTGGAACTTGGTTGCAGAAGTAGAAGGTGGCTTTTCATATTAGTGTGACCGAGTCTAAAGGTTGACATGAGCGATATTGACCTCATCATAATTCATCATGAGAATTTGGTACTCAAGGGTATTAGACTGTGAAGGTTGAGGGGCAGCCTAACCTTGAGGGGGTTGAGAAGCCACATATCCTTGTTGAGGGAAAGGATTAGTGAACACAGCCAGTTAAGTTGGCGCAATATTTGGAGGAGCTGAACTTAGTGACTTGTTGTCCTCTAGATGTTGCCTTTCGTTCCTAAAACTAGCGCATCTGGGGTAAGAGGGAAAAATAATGAATATGATGGCCATGGACACCATAAAAAGAACAAGGCTTTTTCGTATGAAGAGGCATGTTCTTATTGGGCTGATCGCCTTGTTGCTGGTTGTTAGTGTCAGGTTGGTTCCCTTGGGCTGAGTTCAGTTGATTACCTTGGAGCCCTTGATTACCCTGCACTAGTTGATTATGGCTACTTTTCCTCTTTTCCTTTGAATTAGAAGGATTTGTCACACTCTGTTGTGCATACACTTGGCCTTGAGAGGGAGGTGGTTGTTGTGGTAGAGGTTTATAAGGGACGGGATGCTAAGGTGTTGATGCCAGAGGGGGTGGAGCACCAGGCTATGGATATGGATAGAAAGGAGGTTGAGAAACGTTAGGGTAAACAGGTTGAGCAATAGCTGGCCCTGGCATTAGTTGATGTAAATTGGAAAATGTGTAAGGTGTTCTTTTTCCTGGATACATGTTGCCAGGAGGGGGATAAGTGCTAGAGGAGCTTTCCCTTCCTTGAGGGAAACCACAACCCATGAAAGAATGAGTATACAGATGTGAAAGAGATCCAACAATACTGTCGACAGCGTAAAATACCCCCATGCGTTGGCACCACTAGGTCTAGGAAGATCCAGGAAAACGGTATAAACATAATCAGATTGGGCATAGATCAAGTATTATTTCAACACGAATTGGAGAGCTTCTTCCTCGGTCTAAGGAAAATGATACACGAAATCCTTACCAATAGAAGGCAAAAGCGTTTTGAGAAACCAATCCATCTAGACATGATCATCGAATGTAGGAGCTCGACATAAGCTCCTTCTTCTATGACATTCTTGGACATGGTCAGAAAGGTGGGTGGCAGAAGTTTGATGGACTGCAGTCAAAAACTTGGTACCGGTATCATATGGTAGAGATAATTTGAAATAGGATAGAAATGCTTTAGCAAGAGTCACAAAAGTGGAATGAGAGGAAGCGGCCTAGTCGACATACCACCTTGCAGCTTCTCTAGTGAGCATACGTTGGAATAACCGAAGGCGGATAGAGTCATCGGTGATAGAATTGGATGAACACCACATGTGAAAGCAGCGGACGTGATTAGTAGGGTCCTCTCCAATTTTTCCTTCAAACTGAGGGATGTCTGAAGGAATCTTAGTTTGAATAGCAGACCAACCTATATTGTGGAGGATAGGGTCGTTAATTAACTGGATGAAATTAGGGAGGCTTAAACCTACCATAAAAGGTAGAAAAGGAATAGCCAGAATGATTCTGATAGCGGCTCCACTAGTAGCAGCTTCAACAATAGGGCCAAGGCTACAACTAGCTTTAGGACCAACACCTCCATTCGTGCCTGACATGGTGATGGAATGAGGTGGAGGGGAACTAGGTTTAGAATCAGAGTCGGTATGGGGACTCGGTGAAGGAATAACTTGAATTATACGTGGTGGAGTAAGTCTTCCTAACAGAAACTGACGATGAAGGCCTTGGAGTCTCTGAGATAAACACCTTGGGTGTGCAATGATGGAAAGGCACATATGAGACGAAAAGGATGAAGAGTGATAAAAAAAGGTGCAATGACGAAGACAAATTAATTACAATGTTTATTTCTTGTCTTGGCGGTGTAAACCAAGCGCTCTTCTCTTTAGGTGTCCATGTGTGTAAGTCGTGTGTTAATTTTAATTAATCCCAGATGGTTGTATAAAGAAAAAGAAATTTTTTTGAATAATTGAAAGTAAAACTGAAACGACAGTAAAATAAACAACTAAAGATGCATAAATGAAACCCAAAAGAAGGATTCCCAAACAAATAGTCTAAGAGGCAGGAAAAATTGAATCAAAACACACAAGACATCCAAGAGATCTAAGGTCTAAGGGATAGGGATCTAATGACTCATATTTTCTGAAAAATGTGTAGAAAACAAAAAAAACGTAGAGTGAAAACTACTGGAAAATGGGAGGCGACAAGTTAAAACCTTAGGGGAGACAAGGAAACCCTAAGGGAGAGACCAAGAAAAAATTAAGAGGGGGTTTTGGATGGAATAATAACTGATCAAAAGGGACCTTAAATAAGGATATATCAAACCCTAAACAATGGTTGAAAGCGTTGCAAAATCTTAGACTACCTACTCAGCTAAACCCCTCCTATAAAGGTGGAAGTATTGACCTGTAAACTGTGGAAATCACAATTTCTGGATTGATAGCTGCGAGTTTGGGTAGAAATAGGAGGTTTTGGACCAAAATGTATGATATCTAGATCTGGGATCCTCGAGCAGAAGTTTGTGGAAATTTTTTTTGTGTCTGGTGCGGTTGTTACCTATTACCTATGGAGAATACCCAAAAACATGGGAAGGTTAGAATTTTTACTGCTTTAGGGCATAAAAGTTAAAAATACATTAAGAGAGTAAAAATATATGAAGAAAAACCCTATTTATTGAAGCAGTTGGTCATGTAGGGATCTGAATAAAACATAGTGGAGTCGCCAATTATTGACGATAATGTGTAATTATATCCCTAGTGGAGTCACCAATTGTTAGTGTAAATTATTAACGTAAGTGTACTAAAATAACCCACTTTAGGTGCACATTTATTTGATTATTCCTCATGGGTTTTCCTATTTGAACCAAAAAAAACTTAATGAAATATTGTTTGTTAAAATTTTTCTTATAGTGAAAGAAATTTTACAATGGTAAAATTGGTCTTACATGGTGTACTTTGATCCATCTAATTGTAAATGGTTAGAGGACCAAAAATTTGTGTAACAATTGTGCCCAATAGAAGCCCATTATGGTTATTGTTGTTACATTACATTATTATTGTTATCTCAGCTAGGATTATATTATGACCCCTTGGACTCACTTCAAACTTATTTTCAAACAAGACTTATGCAATTAAAATAAAAATACACACCTTTTTCTTGCTTTTGAGGAGCTCGATATTGAAACTGATGTATTTATGTAATTTTAGATCAATCATATTTGATATTCTGTCCTGTAGTAGCCCTCTGAGTCTTCTTTTCAATGCCACAGGTCAGATCTCACTACAAGAAAAAAGGACATTGGTGAGGGGCGAAAATGGTCACTGTAAGCTCATTGGTGAGGGTCAAAAGAGCCTTCGTCACCAAAAATTGAACATCACCAAAGGTGGCATCGCTGAAAGTATAGGTGTTGTGGTGAAATTCAAGGACTGTCACCAATAATGATTTATAGTGACAGATAGTGACCGTCACCATTTCATATGAGCAATGGTGACAGACAATAGCCTTCGTCACAAAAAAATTGAATGTCACCAAAGGTGGCATCGTCAAAAGTATGTGTTTTGGTGACATTCAAGGCCTGTCACGAATATTGATTATAATGATGGATAGTGACTGTCACCATTTCATATGAACAAAAAATATTTTTTTGTGTTGGACTTTTCATGGCCGTCACTATTGGTGCATATATATGGCGACGTTCATTGACCGTCACCATAAACTCATTGGTGACATCAAGGCCTGTCACGAATAATGAATATAATGACAAAAAGTGACCCTCACCATTTCATATCAACAACAAAGATTTATGGTGACGGACCTTTAATGGTCGTCACTATTGATGCGTATATATGGTGGCGTTTGTTGACTGTCACCATTTCATATTTTGGTGAGGGTCGAAAAATGTCACCATAAGCTCATTGGTGATGGTCAAACTATCATCTCTCACCAAAAACTGATCGTCCTCATTCCCTGTGAATATCAGGGCTCGAGGGAATCAAACCACCAACCTCCTGATTATAAAGCAGGTGATCTTCCATTGAGCTAGCACCCTTTAAAGAATTAGACTTTAAACTAGCAATTTCCCCTAAAGGTGCAAAGTTACACCAAAGGAATAGAAAATCTAGGAAGATCAAAAGTTGCTAGAAATAATATGTTCAATATACACAATAAAAAAACAATAAGAATAACTTTTGATATAATCTAACAAAGCATGTACTACGTAGGAGAATAATTGGAAAGCACAACTAAAAATTTGAATCACACTATAACAATATAAAAGGACATGCAACAGGAAAGGAACAACTCCATAGTTTGAGAAATATGAACAATCCATGGGTCTATTCTTATATATTGATATAGATAATGAAATAGAAATCTAGATTTATGAAATTCAAGTATCACACAAGACTGTCTTGAACAAATATCAATATATAAAATAGTATTTTTTGCATTTGGATTTACCTTGCAGAACCTCAGGAAAATTTTTCCACAGAAACAACCAATAAACATAACAACATGGACATCAGGAGCAATTGTGCAGGGGATAAAATATGAAGGTAAAGCACTAGAGAAGTATTCAAAGCAAATGATGAAAATCGTATCTAGAATGAACTGAGAACCCTCTGAAGTAAACCATACATTTATCATCGTGACTAATACACTTGCAAAAATAGATCAGAGTAAATTATGAACTATTCCACCAAAAAACAGTGAATTTTTCCACTAAAATACAGTTTCAAATTAATCACTAGCATGACGCTAAGTTCTCTGGAAAAATAGGAAGTTTCAAGACAATGTATAATAGATTGCATGGAAATCGTGTTGATAAAACCTTCCAAGGAATAAGACCACAACAGTCAACAAGAGTTCCACAAAAGAAGAGGCTCCTAAGAACCTCACAGAAAACAATATTTGTGTAAGGCGGTCATCTAGATCAAGGGTCATCATTCAATAATCAATATGGAAACATGTGTTGACATTTTCTAATGGAATCCTCTTTGGATTCACTAGTTAGGAAGAAAGAAAAAGGTTTCATCAAGAATTCTAACTTACAAAATTTTGGGATTAGAATATGATGACATATTGATGAAGCAGATCAAGAAAATGAAACTCTTTCATTCTAAGGAAACCTGTTGTAGGATGAATCAAAAGAGAAATAATGAGGTACATTTATATATATGTTGACACTGGATGCTATGAAGTCATGCCATGTGGTTGCAGGTAGTATAATTTTATCTTCAGAAGTATAATAAAAATAGAAAGTAGAAACTCTTCTGATGCATAGGTTGCCAAAAGGGCATGATCTACACTAGATGAAATCGACATAATATGTCCTCATATGGAATATGAGGTGGTTGTACATTATCAAGGAACTGTGCAATGGAAGTTCCCGGGAATGAAATAAAACCGTGGAGAAAGAAAAAGGAATATCATGGGAAGTACAACCATGGAAAGAAGCAATCAACATCCAAGAAAGCCAAGAAGACTTGACTAGGAGATCTCCAGGGAAGATATGTGGACTCTAATAGAAGTATGGAAAATATAGAGACCCTTGACAATACATCTTTAGGAGATAAAAAAGGATGTTGATGCCTACAAGAAGGATGTCATGGTGAAATATCATCACTAAGGTAAATTTTGATTTAAGTATTCATATTTATAATTGAATAATATCTAATGAGCTTATTTAGAGTAGCCAAAGGGAAGTATATGTCTTCCACAAGTTGATAACCATATTGTAGGATGTAAGATCCTTGGAAGAAGTACGGTTCGAAGGAAAGTAGCATGATATAAAGGTAGACCAGATGAAAAATTTATGGATCACTTTGGGACAAAAATCAAAAGTGATGGGTGATTTGAGCCCTAATGAAGATATCCCAAAGATGAAGACTCCTCAAAAACGAATAAATTCATGACATCAAAGAAAGTAGTTCTTCATGAGCAGCTCGGTGTTTTCATCATTGCTGCTACAGGTCCCTGATTAAGAGGGGGGCTGGTAATAAGTTTATTACCTGGTAGAAACTTGGAAGCAAGTCCCTAGGAGCCTGGACAAGTCCTTGGCTAAGAGGGAGCCTTGAAAAGTCCTTGGATAAGAGGGAGCTTGAGAAAATTCCTTAATAGGAATGGGTATGTCCTCCCTAATTAAGAGGGAGAGATAGATGTATCATTTTGGTCTTCACCTGGAAGACATAATGTGGGATTGGATAATCCTCTGGCATCTGATACTCTTTTGGGGATGTATTAGGTTATCCAAGGTAAGAGTAGTCGTGAAAGGACAGGTATTCTTTAAGGATTAGCTATCCCCAAAAGAATAGTCCTATGAGGTCATACTCGGTGAACATGCGGGTGGAGATTGTAACTTGGAGACAATGATGAAGATGTCTATAATCATTGGTCTCGCCAGCATTGTAGTTCATGGTCTCGTGAAGAGATGGAGTTGTTAATCAAGGCCTTGTAGTGTGACAATGTTGGTTAATAAGATGCTATAATAGGTGGATTACCAATCAAATTTTTCTTATGAGATTCTTTAGATTGAGAGTGACTATGTACCATCATGAATACCTCCCTAGTTAAGAGGAAATGTTGGAACGTGTAACTAAGTTTGGTATTCATAATGACTTGTAATTATGAATTTATGTAATGCAGAAGACAAATATAGTGTCTGGCTTTAGTTAAAGATGGTGAATATTCTCCTTGATGAAGTCGGCTTACACAAAAACCTCATGTCGGCCTACAAGCTAAATCCAGACACTATATAAAGGATGATGTGGCCTCATTATGGTGTAAGAAATTTTGGATCATTTCTGTGATAGAAGAGCGAAGTTTGGGTCTACATTTATGCGAAAATAGGAGGCTAGTTTGGGAAGAAAATAAGAGGTATACTTACCTTTATTCTAGGTCTATACCACCTCACACATTTCAGACAGAAGGCTATCAAAGAAAAAGATAAGTCTCTCTTCTAGTGCGTAGAACAATGCGTGAAGAAGGTAATACAATGATGAAAGGATCTATGATTAGGTCAAGAAAGTAGGTGTGCGATTGAAGGAAGAAAGTCTTATCATATCTTTGTTTTGGTCTGCAAGTTTATCTCGTATATCTGAGTGCGGCTGAAGGTAATCACAATAAAGAGGAAGGCTACAACATCATGAAGGAAGGCTCGGTCTTGAGTTTCAAATATGTCCAAAGGATGTTGGAAGTAGGCCGAGAAGAATAATTTAGGAAGCTAAGGATAAGATCAAAGGAAGCCAAGAAGAAGCACACAGTTTGGGGCTGCTAGACTAGGGACCGAGCTTCCCTAGTAAAGGTGCAGTGCAGTCTAGAAAGAAGAGATCAGCTAGAGAAGCCGAGAAGAGTAGTGAAAAGGGTCTTGGAGACATACTGGTGTCAAGGGTCTATTTCATGGTTATGGTACTCGTCAATGGAAGATCTATAAGAAGAATTTGTTTCGGGTTTTCCTCTCCAAGAGGGAGAGGTTTTGGCCTTGGCTTGAAGAGCCTAAACTTTGTGTCTCTTGTGTTTTGATAATTGACTTGATGAAAGACATAATAAGCTAACAAAGATAATATCTAAGTAAAATAAGCATAACAAGTTCACAATTAATTATCATGAAAGAGAAATTGAATTAAACGCCCTAATTTCTCAACAAGGTCGATATGCTCTTTACTATCGTTACCTACCCCTTAGAGTAACTATGAGGGCTCGAGGGAAAATACAGATAATCATTGCAGCAGTTCTGTCCAAGAATGCTTGAAGCAGAAGAAGATTCAAAAGCTCTTGTTACTTGAATATGAAAGATTTTGTACTAGTACAATTTTCAAGCAAGAAAAATTTCTCTACAAGGGTGAGAATTTTTCATAGGAGGAGCTAAAAAACATCAAACTGATGATACAGAGCAACCTGTATAAATAACTTTGCATATTGCTTGAGGGGCGTGAGAATTTTGAGGAGGAAATCTTAGCAGATATGGATGGTTCCAGTGTACATGAACAAGTTTCTGCCTCAGATGATAGTGATGATAAAGAAGCTGCTCAATGTACTTACTCTCTTAATACAAAATTGAAACCATTTTCCTAATGGCTTCTGGAAATTATGGCAATGGGGGATTTAGATGGTTTTTTCCCAGCTGCAACATGTGAGTATGCCCCAATAGTTGATGAAATGTGCAGGGACCCTGCAATTCGGGCTACGTATGCAAGAAGAAATGAGCTGCATGTCCTCCCTGATGTTGCTAGTCACTTCTAGGAATGGGTTGTTGAGGTATCAAGTAATGCATACAGTTCGTCAGAATCAGACTTTTTATATGCTGGAGTGACTCAAAGTAATCGGTTAGCATTTATAGAATTTTCAACTGATGATCGCAGTCCAATGTCAGAACCTTATAATGAAAACTTTGATTGTCCAACTCCAACTTTGAAGTATCAACTTATTAGAGTAAATAATAAAGGATTAAATGAACGCTATAAGTGGCTGGAAATATTTGAGAATGTACGAGTTGTAATCTTCTGTGTTGCTATAAGTGAATATGACCAAAAGTGGGCTGAGAAATAAGATGACCTTCAGTAAATACATTTTTGAGAACGTTGTGGAGCATTCATGTTTCAGAGATACACCATTCATTCTATTACTAAATAAATATGACATTTTTTAGGATAAAATTAACAGAGTGCCACTTACTGTATGTGAGTAGTTTAAGGATTTAAGTCCAGTGGAAGAACACCACAACAATCAGTCACTAGACCATCAAGCTTACTATTATGTGGCAATGAAATTAAAGGATCTCTATGCATCTCTTAGTAGCCATAAGTTGTTTATATGGAAAATGAAGGCACGAAATCGCAGCACAGTGAATGAAGCCTTCAAATATATTCATGAAATTTTAAAGTGGGTTGCATATGTGTAAGAAAAGATCTTGCAGTACACGAACGTGCAATTGCCTGATCTTTTCAAATTCAAGTTCTGACAGAGCCTCCAAAAGTCTTGCATCCTTCTGCCTAACTACAATTTCATTCAATCTTAAAACCTCAACTAATTGTATTGCAACCCTTCTATTTTCTTTCCAAGTTTCTTCATTTTGATTGAGTGCATCATTCCTTTCCCTAGATACTTCATCCAATTGCTTGGCAGTGTTTTCTCTTTCTCTGAAGCTTCTACTAGTTGACAAAGAACCACATCTCTCTGCCTCTTGAATTCATTACTTTTATTTAGTTCTCTATTTAAAATCACCTTCAAGTGATTTTGCGTTGTCTCCAAACATGCTTTTTCTGTTTGAGCTGCCTTTCTTGCTTGCCTTTCACTTTCAAGCTCCAAGATAGCCTCCTTCAGTCGTTGCTATTTTCTCTTAATTCCTGCATCTGATTGTTTCAAGCTTAAAGCTTCATCTAATTGTTTTGAAATATTTTTTTCTACCCTCCAAGTCTCTGAGATTTGATGGAGGGTCTCTTCATGTTTCCTTGCAATTTCACCACTTCGATTGATTTCTTTATCTGCAACCTTCTTCAAGTACCTAAATGAAATATCTAGGTATGCCTTTCCCATTTCACCTGCCATCCTCACTTGTCTTACAGATTGAAGTTCCAATATATGTCCCTTAATAATTTCTATAGATGTTTCAAAAGAAATGTTTGGCAATATGACTTGAATGGCCATTAATTCCTGTTTGTAAAAGAAGTCTGGACTCCTTGTAAAAAATATCTCTATATCTGACTTTGCCATTTCTCTTACAATACTTTCTTGCATTTCACATTCAGATTCCAAAATATCTGTCTTAGTTTTTTCTACATAGGCTTCAGAAAAAACATTCAGTGATACGACTTGAATGGCCATTAAAACCCTCCTATAGTGAATGTATGGAATATATCTTATGTGATTTAATGTCCTCTTGGAACCATATTTTTCTATTTCTGTAGCATTATTTTCTTGTCTTTTAGACTCAAGCCCAAAATGGGGTTCTTAAGTACTATCTCCCATGTTATTATTGCAAGTTCCTTCGAGTTTAATGTTTCATATAATTGTTCAGCAAATTTTGTTTCTACTCTCCATGTTTGTCTGTTTAGAGGGAATATGTCATTCATTTCCCTTGGAAATTCACCACTTTTACTAATTTATTCATATGCAATCACCTTTGAGCATTTAAATGAAGTCCCTAAATACACCTTTTCCATTTCACCTCCCATCCTTGCTTGACATCCTGATTCAGGTTCCAAAATATCCACCTTAAAGTTTTCTGCAGAGGCTACAATGGAAATGTTTGGCAATGTGACCGTTAACTCCCCCACATTAAGAATGTCTAGACTGCTTCTAAAGATTTTCCTTGAATCTGCCTTTGCCATTTTACCTGCCATCATGTCTTGGCTTCCAAATTCAGGTTCAAAATTTTATGGAGAGGCTTCCATTAATTCTTGCTTGTAAATAATGCCTGGAATGGCCATTAAGTGATTCGATGTCATCTCCAAACCTGTGTTTTCTGCTTCAGCAGACTTCCTTGCTTGTATTTGAGATTCAAGCTTAGAAGTAGCCCTCTTATGACATGCCCTTTTTCTCTTTATTTCATCACCTTTCATGTTTATAGCTTCATCTGATTGTTCAGGAATCATCCTTGGTTGTATTTGAGATTTAAACTTCGAAATTGCCCTCTTAGAGTGTGCCCTTTTCCTCTTGATTGCATCACCTTTCATGTTTATAGCTTCATCCAATTGTTTAGGAATAAATGTTTCTACTCTCCAAGGCCGTGCGTTGTAATGGACGGTGTCATTCCTTTCCCTTGGAAATCGATCACTTCGGATGATTTCATCACTTGCAGGCATCTTAATGTAGTTAAATGAAGGTCCTGAATTTAGCTTTATGATTTCACTAGGAGTCCTTGATTGCCTTTCAGATTCAGGTTCCAAAATATCCTCATTAAAGCTTTTTGTCGAGGCTTCAGAAGAAACATTTTGCAATACAGCTGGAATGGCCATTAATTCATACTTAGCAAGAATGTCTAGACTGCAAAATGGTATTTTCAGAACATAAGAAAACCCTGTAATAAACCAAACCTGCTTAGGAAATTAACAAACACATAGCTTTATTGCAGATAATTTTTACCCCAAGAAATGATAGTTTGAGAGTATAAGAAACCTACTTAAAAATGAAAACCTACAAAGGAAACAATCAAACAAATAACTTATTCCAGGTATATTTTTACCCCAGGACAAACTTATAAGTTTGACAGTTTCCCAAGAAGAAGGTTTCACTGGCTTTGTTCCCAGCTCCTTTTCTATTAGTATAGCTAGGATAATCTGTTATTCATGCATGGGAATTTTCTGAGTTAATTTTTATGGTATTGCAGGCCCGAAATTTCAGGATATGACCAGATTTCTGAGATTTGACCAACATTGACTTCTGTTGACCATGATTTGTTGGAAATGGATGGGAGGAGGGTTGACTTTGGTCTTTGTGGCAATCTTGGTCTTGGTCTTGGGTCTTGGATATCTCACTTTGATCTGATTCTGTAAGAAGAGGATTTTCTTGGGTTTTCCCCCTTGTGGGGTTTTGCCCTGGCTTGGAGCATAATTTCTTGTGTTCTTTGTCTCTTTGTGATATTCATGTTTTTTACTTTTGGTAATTGCTTGATGAAGAAGATAGCATAAGTAACAAGAAGCCAACAAAATTCACAATTAATTATCAAGTTAAGATAAATGTACCCTAATCTACAAGCATCTTGATTTCTCAACATGGTGTCAGAGCTAGGTTGAAGGAAAGGAAAATTGAAGATAATAGTTTGTTGGCTTATTTTCTTATCCCTGTGGCACCTTAAGAAAAGTATCATACACATTCTGTGACATCCTTCCCTTAAAATACGAATTGAAAGAGGCACAGTACCTCTGTGATTCAAGTTGAAGAAAGACATCAATATTCCTGTGAACTGAGCTCATCAATAAAGGAAGGACTGAAATACTTAAGGGCTAGAAAAAGAGACCTATAATACATGCAAAGACTCTATGGAATTATCTCTGTAAATCAAGGATGAAATCCATATCTTTGTTGTCGAGAAAACATTTGGCATAGGTACACATATTTGAGTCTCTATGTTGATTTATGAAGTAAGTTTCCTGTACTAATGTGAATTTCAGAGGCACCTTCTCCTATGATAAGCATACAAGTCATTATCTTTATAATCTACAAAGTAATCAAAGAAAAATCAAATGGCTTATATGAAATCTGTTAAAAGAAGAAAACTTACTGTGACAATACTTCCAGTGGCAATCTGAGCATGACTGTGAGCTCCTGTCCGAATCAAATAGACCAAGTGTATTCATGATATTTGAATAGTTTGAGTAACCAAAATCTTGTAGCTGACATCTATTACTGCTGAGTTCAAAGGCTAGTCTGAGAGTATGAATAAGTCCAAAATTTCCATAATGATTGAAGCAAGTTTGTTTGGGAAAAATATTAAAAACGGATATCTGAGATAATGTTCTTCGATCAATACAAAAAGGTTCTGTGACACTTCTATGAGGTATCAGAAGCTTACTATAGCAGCAAATATTTGAAGATTCAAGGCATCAATGATCACACCAACATGAAATGATACAAGGTCTATCTAACACTATATAAGGCAGCTCGACTAATTTGGGAGACTATCCATCTTCGACATCTAAAAATACCATCATCTTCATAATCAATGCAAATCTGTGGCACTGTGAGATGAAGGATAGAAGTGTATTGTGATCTGAAGTTAAAAGAAACCAAAACCATGTGGATCGTCTCTGAGGCATTTAAATGTACAAATGATGAAATTAAAGACATGTAAAACAAGTCTTATCTGTGACATAAAGTACTGAGCATCTCTATACCTTTGTGCAAAATGAATCAAAAGTCTGTGATCTACTCTATGCTACAGGACCAAAAGACTAAGGTACATAGTCTATAGAAGGGACCAAAATCATTACTGTGAATAAAAGCCAAGATTTTGATCAATTCCAAGTCTGAAGCTACACTTAATGATAGAATTTACATTTGTGAAAAGTTTGAGCATCTCTATGACAAGTAGAACATGTATATTTGTGATCTGAACTATACAAAGACATACAAAACTTTTTGAATCATCAAGAATCAGAGTTTAGTGGCATGTGTGAAAACCTGAGGGATGCTACTTTGTGACAGAATTTATTATGATGATATAAGGCCCATCTCTGTGACACTAGAATATGTAGCAGCATTATATCTCTTCATAAGGACTGTGAGGGTATAGGGAATCCGTGACACAAGTTTGTGAAAATAGCACCCTTCTCATACATAGAATAACGACGAATTCAATTCTTGAAGCCAACCTATTTCATATTGAAAGAGAAAGCACACTGAAAGTAGCTCAAAGATATCTCTATCGCTTATAGCCAAGCTTGATGGCTGAGACCAGATCACTAATAAGCCTGTTGTGATCAATTGTCGGGGCATTGCCCCAGATGATCATTACAAGTCACTTCCAGTTGCATGAATTATTGTTGAGTATTATATGCATCAATTTGCGATCTTTGAGGCTACTTAGAGTTTGCTACTATGTCTATGTTGTTGGCATTTGTATGCTCTTAAGTGATTACCCTGAGTCGAGGCATTTTTGAGTTTTTGATAACTGCACTTGTAGCCCACCTTTATATATATATATATATATATATATATATATATATATATATATATATATATATATTCTTATAGTCCAAAGAAGATTTAATGGTTAACAAAACCTATGATTGTTGCATGAAAAAGCCTTCCTAAGTGATGCACACAATGTTTTTATATATAGTCCAAAGAAGCTTTAATGGTTAACAAAACCTATGATTGTTGAAAGAAGCCTTCACATTGTTTTGCAAACTTTCACTCACTGAGAGAATTTCAGATCAACCCTATGTTGTCATGGTTAGACGACTCAGTGATCAACTCTAATTGATGTGTGGGGACAAGGAGAATGATGATGGAAACTTTAGCAGAATGGGAAGAAAACTTGGGTTGTTACAGGCAGTGACTCAGAAACCATTCTCAAGGCACTGATTGTGAAATAAATGGAGGACGAAATGGAAAGAATAGAAGAAAAGGCATTGGAAACCTGACAAAAAAATTATCGCCTCACACAGTGACTAATCATCCATGACAAACTTGATAAAGAAGAAATAAGGATAGAAAAAATTTGGGATGAAAAAAAGCAGTTTTTTAACTAGAATCTCAAGCCAAACAATAAAAGTTATTTGCACAACGACATCGAGCCTGCAATTTATCACAGAGACATCAAACCCACTAAGAGAAGGAATCAAAATATTAAACTGTACACACCATTTCCAATGCTGGAAGCACCATGGGAGTGTATTAGCGTTGACTTCTTGTTGGAATTGTTGAGAACCCAATGAGGTAAAGATTCTATATTTGTAGTTGTTCAATGATTGTCAAAAATAACACATTTAATTCTTGGTAAGAAAACAGATGCTGTGACATACATTGTTGTTTTTTCCTTTAAAGATATTTTTTGTTTACATGGTTTTCCAGGAAGCATCATCTCAAAAAGAGATAGCAAGTTTATTTGTCATTTCAGGACCCGTGGAAGATACTTGACACAAAATTTCAGTTCAGTGCCTGCATATCATACGCATACTAATGAGAAAACTGAGATAGTTAATAGAAGCCTTGGAAATCTATTAAGATGTTTAATTGGTGAGAAATGAGAATAGAGGGATTAGGTATTGTCACAAGATAAATTTGTGTAGAATAATTTTGGTGAACATGTCTACAAGGATTTCCAATATTTTGATGGTAGGTCATCAAGAGAAGTCACTGGTTTGGCTTGCTTGCTTAAAGAAAGCAAGAGAAGTGTAAATGTGGAGTCATTCACTGAGCATACGGAAATGCATGAGAAGGTGTAGCAACAACAACAATATCCCAATGTGAAATGGCATGTGTGAATATTCGAAAAGGGAATCTTGTTTTAGCACAATCGAGGAAGGAAAGATTTTCTGAAGAGCACCTATTACAAGTTGAAAAAGATGATGATAGGTCCTTGCAATATCTTGAAAAATATTTTGGACAATGATTATGTTTTAGAGTTCCCTGAGGGTTTGGACATCTCACCAACTTCCAACACGTTTGATTTGTGTGTTCACGAAGGTATTTCAAATGGGAATCAATATGTTGGAAATTGGAAAGAGTAGATTCCAAAGCATAAGAGGGATGAGATCACAAAGATCTTGAAAGATAGGGTTGTGGGAAAAATCTAGAGAACAAAGAATTATTTTGTTCATTGGGAAGGCAAGGGCTTGAAAGAGACCACTTGGATTTTGAAAGCAGAGTTGGGATGAGTCACTCAGCGTTCACCTGTTTGATCTACACACTTGCGAGAGGGAGCTCACTTTTCTTCTTACTAGGGGAGTCTAATGCAAAAGTGTCCATCGGGAAGGCAGGAATGAGAGAAAATAGGGAAGTGGAAATATAATAGAAGGAAGAGGAGATGAAAAAGTGGATAAAACAAAAGTACCAGGGTGAATTAAATTGGTTTTGATATTCCTCTTTGAACTTTTGTAAGCCTAGCTGAAGCTTACACCAGCAGACACTCCCAATAGTTATTTGCGGACACTCCCAATAGTTATTTCTTGTAGTATACAAAGCCCATTGAAGCGTATCATGTAAATTTATGAAATATGTGGTGTAATATAAAATTTGGTTGTGTAATTTGGGGGTTCCTCCCTTTGTGCCCTTATTGATTTAAAAAATTATGTGTCCTTAATTTTATTCATTGTGTGCTCCGGCAACAATAATGATGTGATTCTTAATGTGAATGAGCCTTCATGTGGTATGAGGGTGCAATCACAAGCCAATTTGTCCTTGCAGGCAATAGTGCAGGCCTGAAAGATACAAATGGAGATGCATCACCGACAACTTCTAGAATGCATGATGAGTTGGAAACCATCTAGCCAATCACTCTCCTAGTCAAAAGTTGCACTGAAGTAATCACTACAATAGAAGAAAATAGTGTAGAGAAGCAAAAATGCATTCACTATGTCTCACACTTTCCTGCCAACAACAAATAGTTCTTAACTATATCCCTTGCTATCTCCGAGAATCCATCCCAAACCTAATATTGATGGCTGAGACCAGATCACTGATAAGCCTCTTGTGATCAATTGTCGGGGACTCGGGGCATTGCCCCATATGATCATTACAAGTCACTGCCAGTTGCATGCATTATTGTTGAGTATTATATGCATCAATTTGCAATATTTGAGGCTACTTAGAGTTTTCTACTATGTCTATGTTGTTGGCATTTGTATGCTCTTGAGTGATTACCTTGAGTCGAGGCATTTTTGAGTTTTTGATAAATGCACTTGTAGCCCACCTTTTTGTGTGTGTATATATATATATATATATATATATATATATATATATATTCTTATAGTCCAAAGAAGCTTTAATGGTTAACAAAACCTATGATTTTTTAAATAACCCTTCATAAGTGATGCACGCAATATTTTTATTTGTAGTCAAGGAAGCTTTGATGCCAAAAAAAACCTAATATTGTTGAAAGAAGATTTCACATTGTTTTGAAAACTTTCACTCACTAAGATAATATCAGATCAATCCCATGTTTTCGTGGTTAGACGGCTCAGTGATCAACTGTAATTGATGTGTGGGGACAAGGAGAATGATGATGGAAACTTTAGTAGAATGGGAAGAAAACTCGGGTTGTTACAGGCAGTGACTCAGAAACCATTCTCAAGGCACTGATTGTGAAATAAATGGACGACAAAATGGAAAGAATAGAAGAAAAGGCATTGGAAACCTGACACAAAAATTATCACCTCACACAATGACTAATCATCCATGACAAACTTGATAAAGAAGAAATAAGGATAGAAAAAATTTGGGATGCAAAAAAGCAGTTTTTTAACTAGAATCTCAAGCCAAACAATAAAATTTATCTGCACAATGGCATCGAGCCTACAATTTATCAAAGAGACATCAAAACCACTAAGAGAAGAAATCAAATATTAAACTGTACACACCATTTCCAATGCTGGAAGCACCATGGGAATGTATTAGCATGGACTTCATGTTGGGATTGTTGAGAACCCAATGAGGTAAAGATTCTATTTTTGTAGTTGTTCAATGATTGTAAAAAATAACACATTTAATTCCTAGTAAGAAAACAGATGTTGTGACATACATTGTTGTTTTGCTCTTTCAAGAGATTTTTTATTTACATGGTTTGCCAGGAAGCATCATCTCAAACAGAGACTGCAAGTTTATTGGTCATTTCAGGACTTGTGGAAGATACTTGACACAAAATTGCAGTTCAGTGCCTGCATATCATCCGCATACTAATGAGAAAATTGAGATAGTTAATAGAAGCCCTGGAAATCTATTAAGACGTTTAATTGGAGAGAAACAAGAATAGAGAGATTAGGTATTGTCACATGCTAAATTTTTGTAGAATAATTTTGGTGAACATGTGTACAAGGATTTCCAATATTCTGATGGTAGGTCATCAAGAGGATTCATTGGTTTGGCTTTCTTGCTTAAAGCAAGCAAGAGAAGTGTAAATGCGGAGTCATTCACTGAGCATATGGAAATGCATGAGTAGGTGTAGCAACAACGACAATAGCCCAATGTGAAATGGCATGTGTGAATATTCGAAAAGGGAATCTTGTTTTAGCGCAGTCTAAGAAGGAAAGATTTCTGAAGAGCACCTATTACAAGTTGAAAAAGATGATAGGTCCTTGCAATATATTGAAAAATATTTCGGACATTGATTATGTTTTAGAGTTCCCTGAGGGTTTGGACATCTCACCAACTTCCAACACGTTCTATTTGTGTGTTCATGAAGGTATTTCAGAAGGGAATAAATATGTCAGAAATTGGAAAGAGTAGATTCCAAAGCATAAGAGGGATGAGATCACAAAGATCTTGAAAGATAGGATTGTGGGAAAAATCTAGGGAACAAAGAATTATTTCGTTCATTGGGAAGGCAAGGGCTTGAAAGAGACCACTTGGATTTTGAAAGCAGAGTTGGGATGAGTCACTCAACATTCACCTATTTGATCTACACACTTGTGAGAGGGAGCTCACTTTTCTTCTTACTAGGGGAGTCTAATGCAAAAGTGTCCATCGGGAAGGCAGGAATGAGAGAAAATAGGGAAGTGGAAAATAGAATAGAAGGAAGAGGAGATGAAAAAGTGGAGCACGAGAAAAAAAAGTACCAGGGTGGATTAAATTGGTTTTGATATTCCTCTTTTAACTTTTGTAAGCCTAATTGAAGCTTACACTAGCAGACAATCCCAATAGTTATTTGCGGACACTCCCAATAGTTATTTCCTGCAGTATACAATGCCCATTGAAGCGTATCATGTAAATTTATGAAATATGTGGTGTAATATAAAAGTTGGTTGTGTGATTTGGGGGTTCCTCCCTTTGTGCCCTTATTGATTTAAAAAATTATGTGTCCTTCATTTTATTCATTCTGTGCTCCGACACCAATAATGATGTGATTATTAATGTGAATGAGCCTTCATGTGGTATGAGGGTGCAATCACAAGCCAATTTTTCCTTGCAGGCAATAGTGCAGGCCTGAAAGATACAAATGGAGATGCACCACTGACAAATTCCAGAATGCACGATGACTTGGAAACCATCTAGCCAATCACTCTCCTAGTCAACAGTTTCACTGAAGTGACCACTACAATAGAAGAAAATAGTGTAGAGAGAAGCAAAAGTGAATTCACTATGTCTCACACTTTCCTGCCAACGACAAATAGTTCTTAACTCTATCCCTTGCTATCTCTGAGAGTCCATCCCAAACCTAATATTGATGGCTGAGACCATATCATTGATAAGTCTCTTGTGATCAACTGTCAGTGCATTTCCCCAGATGATCATTACAAGTCACTGCTAGTTGCATGCATTATTGTTGAGTATTATATGCATCAATTTGAAATCTTTGAGGCTACTTAGAGTTTGTTACTATATGTATGTTGTTGGCGTTTGTATGCTCTTGAGTGATTACCCTGTGTCGAGGCATTTTTGAGTTTTTGATAACTACACTTGTAGCCCACCTTTTTGTATATATATATATATATATATATATATATATATATATATATATATATATATATATATATATATATATATATATATATATATATATATATATATTCTTATAGTCAAAAAAAAAGCTTTAATGGTAAAAAAACCTATCATTGTTGAAAACTGCCTTACATTGTTTAGAGCTTTTCCTCTTTGAAGATATCAGGCAATCCCATGTTGTCATGGTTAGATGGATCAATAATCAACTCTAATTGATGTGTGGGGACAAGGAGAATGATGATGGAAACTTTAGTAGAATAGGAAGAAAAATCGAGTTGTTACAGGCAGTGACTCAGAAACCATTCTCAAGGCACTGATTGTGAAATAAATGGAGGATAAAATGGAAAGAATAGAAGAAAAGGCATTGGAAACCTGACACATAAATTATCGCCTCACATAGTGACTAATCATCCATGACAAAATTGATAAAGAATAAATAAGGATAAAAAAAATTTGGGATGCAAAAAAGCAGTTTTTTAACTAGAATCTCAAGTCAAACAGTAAAAGTTATCTGCACAACGGCATCGAGCCTGCAATTTATCACAGAGACATCAAACCCACTAACATTCTGTTGGATGAGGAAATGAATGCCCATATAGCAGCATTTAATGGAAAAATATTTAATGGGATATCTAATATTTTCAGAATAACTATGTTCCTCCCCTAGGTGATTGACAAAACCGCTGGGCAATTCCATTACTTCAGAATAACGAAAATACCTTTTCCTTTCGGCATCTGGATTTCCTCCAAAGGTGACTGGCACTGATTCTAAATTGGGTTTTCCATGACCATTCTTGAATTTCGGAGTAGATTTATCAATTAAAACCTCTCACTGAATCTTCTGAACAACATCCTAGGCTGCCATTAACAGAGAAACTTAGTTTGGGCTTCTTATTTTTGCATAAAATGCACTGCATAAATCTATAATTATCTTAAATATTAGGGTATCTGAATACCTGAAAACTGCAAATATAGGTTGCAAGATGGATTCGCTAGGGGCTGAACTTTCCTCTGCAAATATTTCTCTGCTCCACATTCTAAGGGATAGTCAAAGACTTGCCATGGAATCTCTGTCTCCATATTAATTTCAACATCATGTTCAGAGCTTTAGGGCCTCCTGAAAACTGTGATAATTTCGAGGAAAATGTTCGGCAAACATTCCACGTGATTGAAGGATGAATTAGAGCTCGAATCTAGTACAGGAATGAAATATTTGTAGTAGAAATTATTTGAGAAGAGCAGCGTGATAAGACATGTGATAAGAGTTACAATGTTTGCAGTTCGTCTTGCAGCAGGGTGTAGCCACTATTGAGTGTGTTGCTGATTTTGTGAGAAAATCAGGGATATCAAAGGTGGAATTGAGGTTGAAGAGCTCAAGCAAATGGTGATGTGGAAGAAGCGATAAGCACCGGAGCCAGAGACTTTGTTGTTATTCCCATAAACAACAAGATTTGCTATATAGGTTCCCAATCTCGAATTCAGGGGTCATCACCATTTACGAAAATTTCTTATTGAGTTTTCCGTGTCTTGCGAGAGTGCACAGATTATGGTCTGATTTCTGATTTCCATAGCATGGCAGCTACATCATACAGGAATAATTTCTTAAACCCTTACCTTCTCATAGGCCTCTCAACAGATGGAGGAGGAGGGGGCGCCTTCTTCTTCTTGAAACTGAATAATCGATTCGTCATCTTTGCTCAAGTCGAACTCTTCAATGCACTCTGTAGCGATGAGAGGGTATTAAGGCTTCCCTCCTCTAGCTCTGGTCTGGTCTACTATTTTTTTAACTGAATTTTTCCTGTGTTTTGTTTGCCCGCCAATCCTCCATGACAATAATTACTTAAAATTTAAATTTAAGTGGAGTGGGAAAATGATTTTCGGATGAGAAAAAGCATTTTAATGGGAAGGGTCAAATAGTTATATATATATATATATATATATATATATATATATATATATATATATATATATATATATATATATATATATATATATATATTCAATATAATAAATATTTTAATTTCTTAAAAGTTATTCAAATATTGTAAATATTTTAATTTTTTTCAAAATAAAGGTGGAAACTATGTTGAGCTTGCAAATTATTTTTTATCTATTTTTGTTATGTTTTTTTCTTGTATATGATTCATCTAGATTCATCTTAATTTTGGATCTATCAAGTGTTTAGAGAGATCAAATCTAAAAATGTTTGCACCATAAGAGATTTGATTCCTCCCTCTCGGCCCTTGGTAGATCTAGATTTAAGATAGATCTAGATTGGCTTAATTATTAATTTTATGTTTTTAATTTTTATTTTATTTTGACGTACTAAAAATGTTAAAGAGGACCTTACAACATCTTTACCATAGGACAAGAATTCAACACTGGAGAAACCCTAGAGGCCCACAGAAAAATTGCAGGCGGAGAAAGGTTCGTGGAGTTTTAGGCTAGGGTAGGGCATAGTTTTGACAAAGAGTGAACAAGATTTGGACAATGTCAAGCTCTCATATCCTTGTCAAAATGCAAAATAAGATTAAATGGTAACCATGAGTGTTTTATCACATGATATATATTTTGTACAAAGATGGCTGCCATGATAAACCCTTTGAAGACACACAAGTACTCGTCAAATATGCTTTTTATATGAGATGTAGATTGCTTACTATTGGACCCACATGGAGGAGGAGGAGTTGGTGGATTACGAACTAAAGGAGGGGGGTTTTCAACAAATTTGGTCTAGTCCCAAGGATTTTATCCATTCGCATTTCAAAGTCAACTTAGAAGGTCACCATACCGCAGCTTCTAGGCCTACCAAATCTTTAGAAAACAAAGTTAAGAATTCAATAGGCAACTATCTAGCGGTTTGAAGGCCCTAACCCCTGCTTTAGCCATGCACTATTCAGGTCCTTTAGTTTCGGCTACCTAGTGCCTAAGGAAATTTTTCAGGGGCTAAATAACTCTTCTTGGGATCTTTGCCTCTAATTTTAGTTTCCCTATTGTCCCAGACATTGGAGGAATACATACAATGTGTTACTGCTTCCTTATGGTTTTCAGATTTTTTTGAACACAGCGGGGGTTCTTCACTCTTAGAAACCTCTCCGTATTTTTTTCCCGTATCTCCTTCATCTCAAGTGCCATCAACCTCGCCCTCCTTTGGTGAACTAGTGAAGGAGAGTCTTTCCTCGGTGATGGAATAAGGTCAAACTAACATCATGAATGGTCTTGGGGTTTTCATGGAGAAACACTCTTGTGAATAAGGAGTTATGATTCAAAAGTAGTCTGAGAAAGAAAGGAAGAGGAAAATCCATTGTATTATTAAGAAGAAGAACATAGTCCTCCTTTCTCTAGTTTTGGGAGTCAACGTCACAATTCAAAAGACTAAGGAAATGTCCGAAAAATCCTTGGTGGGGCAAGTAAGGGGTTCCAAATTTAGGTCCTCAACCCTAAAAGTGTGTACTAACAAGGAAATCTTGCCTATTGTCAAATGTCCTCCAAAGGTGTCGCTATTATCCCTAGGTTGGAATCATTTGTGCTTCGAAGATGTAGCAGACACCCAGAAGGTGATGCAAATGAACATTTAAGAGATTGTGACAGGAAGTGTCAATAAGTTCCAAGTGTGCTAACGAGGGAGTGACAAAGTATGCTGGGCAATGCTAAGGCATGCTAGAGGCCATGGAAACATGCCAAGATGTGCCAAGTGCTAGGGTGTGCCAATGCATGTCAAGGAGTGTTATGGAGTGCCAACGAAAAACAAGGGAGCACTAGTTTCAAATGCATGGAAATGAATGAATAAGAGTGTGTGACAGGGAGTGTTAATGAGTTATAGGTGTGTTAAGGAGGGAGTGACAAGGTTATATGCTAGGTAGTGCCAAGGTATGCTAAACTACCAAGGCATGTCAGGAAGTGCTAGGGTGTGCTAGGGTGTGTAAAAGCATGCCAAGGAATGTAGGGGATGCTAACACATGCCACATAGTGCCAAGGCATTTAAGAGATGCCAGGTGCTATGGTATGTCAATATATAAACTGTGTTTTTTAGTTGTTTTACAACCATAGTTGGATGTGATAAGTCTTGTATTGGTAAATTTTTAAGTGGGATGAGTTGAGATTTGACATGAGTAACCTAAGATGAGTTACATGTAGTTCTTAGGTGAACAAAGTATACATTGAATTTCCACGACATATGAGAATTTGGTTTTGGTCTTAGAATATTTGATGCAAACACACTCAAGTGCCACAACACATCTACTTTGCACAACGAAATCTACACACATTAGGGAATCAACTAGTGCACATGACAATTTTTAACTTCTTCAAACCGTTCTTCGTTAAATTACAAACTATAATAGAATAGGCTAGAGCTCTTGTACCAGGGATCATGACCCTTTACAATCACACTGATATAAGGAATACAACTAGGGCTTGGTGTTAGTATTTTGATAACCAATCTACCTCGAACAAGACAACACTTTAACCACTTTTTGATGGTGGCCACTCATAGCCCTTTCAGTCCACATGTCCTGAACATCACATCTGGTAGGTCCTCTTGCCTCCCATTATGCAACTCCTCAATTTTCCTCTATCAATGATCAACTCCTAATCAATGTATAGATAGGATTTAGTTGGACTCATTTGTATCATCACTTGACTTGGGGTCTCTCTATCTTTAGATAACTTCACATTTTTCCTTGGAGGACTATTTTGGACGATGGATGCATTTTGATGTGTGGATTTCGACTATTTTTATGTTGGAGCTTTGTTTTTGCAAATGTGAAGCTGGTTGGATATAATCTCTAAAATTGTGAGTGAAAATTTAACTCTATTCTTGTTGTTGTTGTATACTATTGAATTCACTATAACTAGGGCTAATTTTTGAATGATGGAAATGTGGAATTATGTGTCTATTTAGCTGATTTAATGTATGGGCCATTTTTAGATGAATGAAATGTCTTAGAGACCATTGTATCTCAATAATATTGCACCATTTGTATGAAGTATAAATTCTTGAAGGTCACTTTTCGTATTCCTCTAACATTGGACGAAGTTGACTTTCTGGGCCTCCTTGATCAAGAAACCAAATTCTTGCTTATTATCATCCTTGAATCCATATCCCCAAGTGAATTAGGCACTAGTACCTCAAAAAGGGTGGTGATTTCCCCCCATTTTTTCACAATTTTCCATTTTTCCCTAGGTCTAGCCCCATTATGTCACCTAGGGCATCAATTTCCCAGAAATCTAGCCAAAGGAAAACTTCAATCTCCTAGAGGCAACTGTGTTGGTGGGTCCCCTCACTCTCCTCGGAATATGGGCCAATTATGATTGTGGAATCTCCAGATACCTCAAGCCCTATCTCTACGATCAAGTTTTTCCTAGGTGTTCCCAGGGCTAGAACCTATTAGGATCAATTTGACCCATCGAAGTAAAAACTCTTGCCTGATCCTTTCCCCTCACATTGTCTAGGATAGGAACATCATTGGTTGCTAAATTCCATCCCTGAACCTTGGCTGGGTCCACTTGGCCCTGTGTGGTCCCCTTTGGTGTCAAAGGCCTTTCATCAAGGACCATTTGGGAATCCAAGTTCCCAAATCATTTTATGGATTGAGAACTTTCTTCATAAGTCGTATTCTTCTCCCTTAATCCTTCAATCCCCCTCCTCTCTCCCTATAAGATCAAGTCCCTTGCTTAAAAGGCAAGGAAGTCCCACTCTTTATTATATCTTAGAGAAATGGATTCTAGGGCTAGTTGGCTGACCCACTTGACTGCTACTTTAGTCCTTCAAAGTCTGCATATCCTTAGGCCCTATGCACCTACCCTTCTACCAATCTTGTTGTCCTTCACAAGTACAAGAGTTAGGCCTCTTCTTTGACAGTAACCTAACAACCCTCCAACTGTACTTGGACTACCATCAATCTGCCCAACCACATTCAATTATTTTTACTTATCTAGGGCCCACAATATTCTCTTCATCTACGAATCTTCAAATCTTCCACCTAACAATGGTTTGAGTCCTCTCAAAATCATTGTTCTTGTGTATCGACAATTTGATCTTTGTTGTCCAATCTATGAAAAAATATAAACTACTCCTCTTATCATCCTTCTAACAATCTGTAGATCACTGAACTAGGGTCATAAATTAGCCACTAACAGTACATTGACTAATTTTGTATAGGTTGCTTTAGATATTTGTCTAAAACTCTCTAGATAGTCCACCAAAATCAACTCCTCTACATGTCAATCCATTCTTCATATGGCACATTTATTCTGCATGCTCAATCTTATGCTCAGGTTCCACCCTCCTTTGGATCTGCTATCTCCACACATACTGAATCTGCAAACCATCTTCCATATCCACGATCTATATTGCAAAAATAAACCTCGCTCTAAGGGTCACAACTGTTCTTCTTCTACGCAAATTTGTCACAGTCTTAAGGGCATATCTTATGAACTAAACATGCTAGGAAATTGTCTTAACTAGGGTTAAAGAAAAAATTGTGGTGATGTTTGGATGGGTGCTAATTTTTAGGGTTTTCCATTTTTATAATTTTCTTTGTTGTGCTTTCTACCATGTTACCTAGTTACTTTCCTGTTGCCCTAGAATTTTAACTTTTTCGATGTCTATCTCTCTATTGTTTCCTGCCCCATTTGAAATATCATCCTTATTTGGTAGGTGTTTTCTTCAATATAGTGTGAATATTTTTCCATCACACAACTTCTGTGGCATTTGTCTACGCAAATAGCTTGTAAGGCCCATTCATCATGGTATTTGATGAAATGAAATGATTATCGATGATCACAACTAATGGTACTTGCAAAGATTTACTCTAACAATTCTACAGTTTTCTTGTGCCAACAATTATATAACATTTTAACCTCATGAACTATTCTCCTCTGTTCTCTTAGCTGATGCTATACGCACTTATTGTTGTTGTCAAAGCTTTTACTCTCTAGTCCCATTGAGCTATTTCAGTTATTTGAGGACATTGATCTATTTTCATTTAATTTCTTCAATTTTTATGACTATTATGCGTTACCTTTGGCCAGTGACTTATTTCTTACCTATGATTTTTCTGCATAAGCATTCCAGCCAGCCAGAGCAGCAAGGGCAGCAGGAGCCACTCAGTCCAGCCAAAGCCCAGCAGGGGTAGCACAGAGGCAGCAGGAGCCATGCAGGGCTGACGCAGGCCCAGTCAGGGCAGTGCAGGGGTAGTGTAAGCCCTTCAGGTGTGACATAGACCCTTACTGAGCAGTGCAGAGGTCGACATAGGCTAGTCAGGCTGACGTGGAGGGATTCGGAGCAGTGTATTATTGCCATTTTTATTTCTCTGTTGGGTGAACCAATTTTGGTGCCTAGGATTGTTGTACTTAGATTCTGCATAATAATGAAAACCCTCTAGAGCTAGCTGCACCGTTTTTCCTGCATTGGGATTTTTCTGGGGACAGTTGTCCAAAAAATCCATGTGCCACTTTGTCTATGAGCATGCTATTCAATATTTGATCTGTATGCATAGGTTGCTAGTTGTATTTACTATTTACTTCACTAATTTATTAAATATTTCATAAATTAACTTGTAACTTAATTCATGTAGGAGAATTAAATCAAGATACTGTAGTAGGATTTATTAGATTAAGAAATTTTCACATTCCCTAGGTCTAGCCCCATTAGGTCACCTAGGGAAACAATTTTCCAAGAAAATAACTAGAGGAAAACGTCTATATCCTAGAGGCAACTGCATTGTTGGGTGCCCTCACTCTCCTCGGAACTTGGGCCAATTCCGATGGTGGAATCTTTGAATACCTCAAGCCATAGCTCTAGGGTCAAGTTTTTTCCAGGTGGTCCCAAGAATAGAACTTAGTAGGATCAATTTGACCTATCGAAGTAAAAATTCTTGTCTGTTCCTTTCCCCTCACCTTTTCCAGGATAGGAACATCATTGGTTGCTAAATTCCATCCCCGAACCTGGGCTGGGTCCACTTGGCCTCGTGTGGTCCCATTTGGTGTCAAAGGCCTTTCATTAAGGACCATTTGGGAATCCAAGTTCCCAAAGGATTTTAGGGATTGAGAACTTCCTTCATAAGTATTTTTCTTCTCCCTCAACCCTTCAATCCCCCTCCTCTCTCCCTAGAAGATAAATTCACTTGCTTAAAAGGAAAGAAAGTCCCACTCTTTGTTTTATCCTAGGGAAATGGTTATGAGGGTCACTTCCCACCTATTAATTGACATATACTCTACAAGTGACTTCCTAAACTACCGGGATTCCACCCATCGGTGAAATTCCGTGAAGAGAAAGGAGCCTTAGTTGTGGTGACAATGGGCTAAGCCTCCATCGTTTCCCTTGCCCTAGCAGTTGCCCTCTTAGGAACCCCTTTTAGGTCCACTACTAGTTTGAGTGGTAACAAGTTGTTCACAATTCCATTTGTGAACAACTCTTTGGTATGCCCACCTTTTCCATATTACATCTCTAAGATGAGAAGTCCAGGGCTATGGACGCTGCCCTTCTTCTCTCTGAATCAATCCTCTACAATACAGTGAACTAGGGCTAGTTGGTCGGCCCACTTGATTGTTACTTTAGTCCTTCAATGTCTACACATCCTTAGGCCCTATACACCTACCCTTCTACCAATTGTGTTGTCCTTCACCAGAGCAAGAGTCACGGCTCTTCTTTGACAGTAACCTAACAACCCTCCAACTGTACTTGACTACCATCAATCTGCCCAACCACAGTCAATTATTTTTATTGATCTAGTGCCCATAATATTGTCTTCATCTAGGGATCTTCAAATATTCCACCTAACAATGGTTTGATTCCTCTCAAGATCACTATTCTTGTGTGTTGAAAATTTGATCTTTGTTGTCCAATATATGAACAAATATGAACTACTCCTCTTATCATACTTCTAACAATTTGTAGATGACTAGACTAGGGTTATAAATCAGCCACTAATAGTCCATTTACTAATTTTTTATAGGTTTCTTTAGATATTTGTCTAAAACTCTATGGAAATTCCACCAAAATCAACTCCTCTACATGTCAAATCATTCTTCATATGGCACATTTCTCCTGCATGCGCAATCTTTTGCTCAGGTTCCACCCTCCTTTGGATCTATTGTCTCCACACATACTGAATCTACAAACCATATTCTAGATCTATGGTCTTTATTGCAGAAATAAACCTCACTCTAGGTCTCGCCGTCTTCTTTCTCTGAAATTTGTCACCAAATCTGGGGCATACCTTATGACACTAATATGCTAGAAGGCTATGCAACTGAGAATTATTATGCTTATGTGCTTCTAAGCTACATGCAGCAAACCCTATCCACACATATAAAAAACACGACTCTTGCCTCCATAAGAGACTCGACCTAGCTCATATGGATCCATAGATTTTGGGCATTTCTTTGACTGAATCTTGACATGAACTTCAGATCTCAATGTCGACCCTCAAACTAGGGTTAAATCAGTCAATATTACACCTGCGTCGACTTCTGTTATGGCTCTAAATTACAGTGCAAGCCCTCTTCCATTTATGTTGTTCTTTATCACAGACCTTGCCACCTACTAACCACCACAAGGCAAGATGGTATCAACCCTCTCTTCTATTTCATGTAGAAAATATAGCCAATGAGATTCAATATAATCTTGTAATATACTAAAACAAGATACTGAATCCTTCCTACAGTTTGTAGAAACAAAACATGATCGCACAATCGCATATAAGTAAGAGAAACAAGTTATCAATACTTCCTTATAAATGTCTCACGGGAAAGCAAGCTATAGGAAACCCTCTATCTCTTACTTTAAATGGAAATCAGGAATCTGGCTCTCTCATACTTCATCTCTTAACAATTCAAACCTCTGCAGTTGTCTCCTATTTGATCTAAGACTCAGGTCTAATGTAGTCGATGATTAGCACATTGCTCACTGAATTCATGAATTATCTCATATTAATTAGGAAAATCAACATTTGTGATTACTTAATCATCATAGCATCAATGACTTTATAATTCCCATGGGAAATTTTCTATAAATACAACTGATAGTTATGTTCCTCTGAACTGTGTTACAATAAGGATGAAGGGTCTTTTTTATTATTTAAAAATAAGATAAAACCCTAAACAACCAAAACCCTAACCCGAGGATATGTAACACCAAGTGTTTATGGGCCCTGTTGGGGTTAGTTGGGTAGCCAACTTTCCGGGGTCGTAACTTGGTCATATGATCTTTGTTTGATGCACATGATACCTCGTTAGAAAGATCTCTCCGAGGACTACAACTGTTAATGTGATTTCTATGAAATCGCCAAACGTTTCATTCCAAAAAAGTGTCGTTTGGGGCCTCAAAACAGCTCTGGAAGTTCAGGACCCGAAAAACTGACAAAAATAGTAATTTGTGCTATGATTAAGGAAACTGAAAAACTGAAAGAGACAATGGAGAGGGCCCAAGTGGAATAGGCGGGTGGCCACCAATATCCACCTCGATCACCTTAAATTGAACTTACTGAGCTAACTTAATCATCATGAATAAGTTAAGTGACACAAGTTGTTTTGAGATGAAATTACAATTTATTGTCCAATTTATTTAAGGGGAAAATAAATTAGATGCCTCACATTCCTCACTCCTAGTACATCAAAATTCCTCACCAGTATGGGTGAATTTTTTTTTGTCCTTTCTAGTTGCCAATTTCACTGTTTCTTGTTGCAAATTTAAACACTCCCTCTGAACAAGAAAGGAATTCAATATATCCCGATCCGGTACCTTTGGAATGTTTTGCATGCTACACTTCTCTAGTGTTTTTTGCACCTGAAAATCCTGAAACTAAATAGCCTCCGAACAACTTACTCAGTATAATGCATATGTCATCAGAGTCTTCTAACTGTTGCTAGCTACTCCACCTATTTAGTACTAGATTCTTTGTGCTGCTGCTGACATCTGCATCCATGCCCTTTGAACTATTTATAACTCTAATTTGTGATCCAGTACTTGACATCTGTCACTCTGATTTTTGTCTTGCTGACATCTCACTACATCAATCTAACTGATCCTTCCTACTACTATTGTACTGTGGGCTCCTTGTATCCACGTTCGATCCATGAGACACACCATCTCAATGGACCTTGCCCAAATTTCTTATCTTGGGATTATGTCTACACATCACCCCACCTTACACCTCAAGGTATGGTTGCTCCCTCTTCGCATCTGGCTTGAAATTTCCCCCTCATGGAAGTCTCTGCTTGAGTGGATGGTTCCACTCAATCTCCTCTCTACTTCTCCAATTGTGGAAGCTACTCCACAACCTTCTTAGACTACTTCTCATGAGGATGCATGTTGAGAGGTGATTTATGCTCCCTCTAAACCACCAAGTCTCTAACTTTTGCCTTTCTCCTCAAAGATTTGCATGTATATGGTACCTTAATTACATATAGGTTCTTGACTCGCACACAGTTTAATTGTCCTGATGTTACAAAATGTTTCTAAAAAAGAGTTGATTTTAAATCGATGATATCTCCCTCATCCAAGCTCCGATTCAACCGATTTGTTTTTTTTTCCCATTTGGGTAGATTTTCTCAAGGAATCCAAATATTCTATTTGGTTTTGAAAATTTTACACCAAAATATTCAAATATTCTCTGCAAACTCGCCGCCCAAAAAATTCCTGCTCTGATACCATGTAGAAAATCTAACCAACGAGATTCAATCTAATCTTCTAATCTACTAAAACAAGATATTGAATCCTTCCTACAATTTGCGGAAACAAAACAAGATCGCACAATCACATATAAGTAAGAGAAATAAATTATCAATCGCACAACAACATGATGTATTTAGGGAAAGAAACTGCTCAAACCCATATATCTCTATTTTGTATTAAGTCAAGGAATCATGAAACAATACATTAATGCTTAATCTCTCATGAGATTCTCTAGCACTCTCTCAATTGTCTCCCATTGATATATGCAAAGTCAGTCTAAAAACTTAGCCAATTCTCATCCTTACTTCAGCCTACCTTGCTCATGCAATTCCTGGGGAATTAACTCCTTATTAATTAGGAAAATCAGTCTTCCTTGATTGCTCAATCCATCATGGCATCCCAATGACTTTATAATTGCACATGGGAAATTTTCTCTGAATACAACTGATAGAAATGTTCCCTTTAACCTTTGTCTCAACTGGGTATTCCTCAAACTGACATGCATGCAACTATTAATAGAAAATTATCAGTTATATGATTGATCACTCATTGTGAATTAAATATAATTTAATTCACTGGACCTCTCACTAGCTCATCACTTAGTAAAAACCAGTTAATCTAATTTAACTCATTTAATCAAGTTAATTACACTTGCACTCCACTAATGCATCAACTTAAACTAGACCCCAAAAATATTAGAATCCCTCTAGATGCCTCATCTTAGACCCTCAAGTACTTGAATTCCTTGAGCTAAATCGGTCATCATGACTTAATTAACTGACACAAGTTGTTATGAGATGAGATTACAATTTATTTTACAATTTATTCAAGGGAAAAATAAATTAGATGCCCCACATTCCTCACTCCTGGTGCATCAAAATTCCTCACCAGTGTGGGTACATTTTTTTTTTGTCCTTTCTGGTTTCCAATCTCACTGTTTCTTGTTGTAAATTTTAACATTTCAGAATTTGATGCAGCCTTCACACAAAGACACCATTGAAATCACATGCCCAGATTATCATGAGAAACCTCTCTTAAGCTCGATCTGGTAGAAGAGAACCAAAAATATGCCATCCTACTTTCTAGCGCAAACCAACCCTTAAGTTTTGTAACATTCTTCTGAACCCTCACATGATGATCTTGCTCTTGGAGGATGATCATGACCTCCCTTTAGCAACCCTTACTCGTCCCTCGTACTTGACCTAATTTAGGACTACATCTCTCTTCACCCCCTTGATGTGTTAGATAGTGGGAATACATGTCAAACATGCTAATATGTGCCAAGTGATAAGGCATGCCAAGATGTGCAAGGGTGTTTCAATGCGTGTCAGGGACTGTCAAGACAACAAAAGGGAGAAAAAAGTTAAACTACAAGGAAATGAACACATAAGAGGGTTAATAAGTCATCAATTTACCTTTTCCAAGAGGGGCATGCTAGGCACACCAACACTAGGCAGCAATAGGTGCCAAGTGCAAAGTCTTAGTGCATTCTAAGTGCCAAGTATTCCTTTGTTGCTTCTCATCTACTTTCCAACAATTGATAATCACAAATAAATTTAATATTAAACCATGCCAAATCATACCAAGGCATCTCAATGTATTCCATACATGCCAAGACTTTTCAAGCGCCAATATGTGTTAGGGACTAGTGTTATGCATGTTATGAAGTGGAAGGGAATGTTGAAGAGTGCTAAGGTGTGCTAGAGAGTGATAATGCATGTTGATGAGTGTTAAGGATTACTAGGAAAAAACATTAAGGGAGAACTAGGAAAAAATTCATGGAAGTTAATGAATATGAGGAATGTGTGCCAGATACTAGTGTTAATGAGTGTTACTTGTCATGCCAAGGAGGGACTGACAAGGTATGCTAAGAATTGGTAAGGAATGCTAGGGAATATCAAGGCATGTCAAGAATTCTCAAAGTGTGCTTGTGAGTTCTAGGGTGTGCTAATTATATCATGTGCCAATTAATAGTGCCCAGATATGCCAATACATGGTAGGTGCTAAGGATGTGGTGCAGGGTGCTAGGGTATGTCAATATGTGTCAAGGCAACAAAAGGAAGAACCAATAAGAGGGTTAATAAGTCAGCACTTTATCTTTTTGAAAAGGGGCATGCTAGGCACACTAATAATAGGTCCCAATACATGCCAAGTGGCATTGTGTCAAGTGCTAATGTATGTCAATGCATTCAACCAAGGTGTTCTAGGGCATGCTAGGGACTATATACAACATGCCAACACATGCTAGGAGAGTTCCATGTTGTGCTTGCACATGCCACCATGTGTTTGGGTGTCAGTGTGTAATATCATGTTTCGGGGATATCTCTAAAACACAACAAACTCCAACCAGAGATAGACTGGGAGGGCATTTACCGGATATTCTGCCTGTAAAAAGAGGATGAGATTCGGAGGCTACCTGGCCCTTTCCAGACTCTGTATAAGAGTGAAAGATAAACAAGCCAAGTGGTATAGAACTATAATGCTAAAAAATATAAATAAATAATAGTGCAACAGACATATAATAAAAGAGGAAGAAATTACGGCAACTCATCCAGAAAACATAGAGAGGAAATGCTAAGCCATTTTATTAATCTGAGAAATATAATGGAGTACAATAGGTGATAAGAGTGATGAAACCTAATCTTTCTCAAGGAAAGTGACGAAACACTCTCAGAAAATACAGGAAATCGCTGCTCTATGAACTGCGTCCCAGCTGCTGGAAAACTGCCGTGTAGCTGCTACTGCTGGAATGGGCTGAAGAGTAGGGGCCGATCCCCTTGCCATAATGAGCTCAAAATCTGCAAACCTCCTTTAGTCACCGACCCAGACAAAACCCAGAAACCATATCAAAAATGGCCAACCCCCAAAAATCACTAGAAAATGCCTCCTCAGGGAATTACACTGGCCTCCAAGGCTCTGCGTGGAGGCTAAATGGAAATAGCTGAAACTCCACCTAAAACTCTTCCAAAATCCTCTTATGGGAAAAGGCTGACCCTATGCTCAAAATCTCGGCTGAATCTCCTGCAGAAACCCCAATCCGGAGCACCTCCAAAAGGGACTGCATCCTCTCTCCCAATGACTGCACAGTCTCTATAATCTCCAGCTCTGCAACAAACCCAAACAACAAAACTACTCACAAGATACTGAAGAACTAACCTTGCCCAAGTAGGCACTCGAATTCCCCCAGGGCTAATGGTGAGATCTCCGACCGGAGAAACTCAATGCACTAAATAATGCTGCAGACAGGCTAAACAACCAGTGTGCTCAAGAAGACAAACGTCTAGCTCAAAATAATCAACTCCAGAATGAATCAAATGAGGAGGATTTTCCATCTTTTATAACATTGGTTTCCCTCCAAAACCCCAATGTAGCCTCTCTCTCCTCCACGTGCGCATCCTCATTTGCGCAGAAGCTTCTAGAGTGTACGTGGATCCTCTCCTCTACGTGGTGATTGGCCCCCCCTTGGCTCCCCTTAAGTCATAACGTTGTGCTAATAGGAGGATGTTTTATTTCACTTAAGTGAGTTAGACCCTCTCTACTCACTTTTTATTTATTTACAAACTTTAGACAACAAAACTATACAAAAATCGAATATTCCAGTTAGCTATCGCTAATTAGGAATATTACAGTCTCCCCCGGAAAAATGTTGCTTGTCCTCAAGCAACTGAAGTGATGGACGCTACAAAATCTTCTCGCTCTCCCAAGTGGCATCCTCATTTGCAAAATTATTCCACCTCACCAAGAATTCCTGGACCGTCCTGCTCCGTAACTGCCTCTCCCTGGTATCAATAATGGCCTTTGGCTACAACACCAAGTGCCCCTCATCATTTGTAGGTGGTAGCTCATCTGTCACTGTCACCTGCTGCTCCAGTGCCTTCTTCGGGAATGATACATGGAAAATGTTGTGGATCTTGCTGCCTTGGGGCAGCTCCAACTCATAGGGAACCTGCCCAATCCTGCGTATCACCCTATATGGCCCGTAAAAGCGAGGCTTGAGCTTCTCATCTCCCTTCTACTTCAAGGATCACTGTCGGTATGGCTATAACTATAGGTAGACCAAGTACCCTACCTCAAACTGTCTCTCCACTCGACCTTTGTCAGCATACAAATTCTACTGGTTCTGTGCTGTAGCCATATTATCCTTGAGAGCTCGGAAGATGTCTTGACTCTCTTGGATCCAAATCTTAGCTCTAGGAACCTTGCTAACACCGAACATCACATCAGTACAAGATAAAGGATGGTACCCATACAAAGCATAAAATGGTGACATACCAATAGACATTTTATGTGTGGTGTTGTAGCAGTACTCCCCTAAATGCAACCATCTCAACCATGCTCGCTACTGCCCACTGACATATTTACGCAATTAGCCCTCCAGCCACTTGTTAACTATCTCTGTCTGTCCATCCGTTTGTGGGTGGTAACTGGTACTCAGTGTCAACTCCGTCCCCACTAGTCGGAAAATCTCCTGGCAAAATCCACCCATGAAACAGCTGTCCCTGTCACTGATGATGGTCTTACGAAGACCATGTAGCCTGAAAACCTCTCTGAAGAACAGCTCGGCCACCTGTGTTGCTGTGTAATATGGAAAAAAAGTTGGCATACTTTTTCAGTCGATCAACGATGACAAAGATACAATCCTTGCCATGCACCATGGGAAACCCTGTGATGAAATCCATCTATATGCTCTCCCATTTCCCTTCTGAAATGGGAAGAGGCTGCAACAATCTGGAGGGATGGCTCGTCTCCCCCCTATTCCTCTGACAAACATTGCACTCCCTGATGTGCTGGAGTACGTCCTCGTTAAGGCCCTTCCATGAGAACCTTTCTCTAATGGTGTTGTAGGTTTTGGTAAACCCCTGATGGCCTGCCAAAGGAGAATCGTGTGATTCCTGGAGTATCTTCTTCTTAAGCTGAGATCCCTCAGTCAAGAAGATCCTGTCCCTGTAATAGATAATCTCATCAACCACCCTATACCTGTCATCCGCCACCTATCCATCTAGCACCTCACATGAAAATATGTCCTTGGAGTACTCTAATAAAAGTCGAGCCCTCCAATCTGTATCCAAGCTCATAAGAGATAACGTGGCTGGTCTACGTGAAAGGGCATCTGTTACCATGTTATTCTTACCCTTAACATACTCAATTTCAAATTCATATGCTTGGATCTTACTGATCCACTTCTGCTGCCTCTCCTGTAGCTACTTCTGCTCCAAAAATAACTTGAGGCTGCTATGATCAGTCCTCACCCTGAACCTGTTCCCTACCAAATACTGCCGGAATTTGGCTAAAGCATGCATGATGGCCAACATCTCCTTGTCGTATATAGAATACAACCTCTCATGCGGAAGGATATTCCAGCTCTCAAAAGCTATAGGGTGTCCACCCTACATCAATACTACGCCGATCCCCTCTCCCGACGCATCACACTCCAAGACAAATGGCTGCGTGAAATACGGCAATGCAAGCATGGGGCAGCAACTCGTCACCTCCTTGAGCCTATCAAAGGCTCGCTGCGCTATATCAGACCAAATGAATGCCCCCTTCTTCATCAAATATATAAGGGGTGTAGCAAGCTGTGAGAATCCTCTGATGAACTTCCTGTAATAGGTACATATCCCAATGAACCCTTGAAGTTCTGTCACGTTTTGTTGGCTCCGGCCAACCTCTGATGGCTCTAATATTATCCTCGTGGACCCTCACTCCATCCACTCCAATAATGTGACCCAAATATAACATCTCCATCATCCCAATCTCACACTTGGAGAGCTTAGCATAGAATTGTTGCTCTTCCAAGATGCATAGTATTGCCTCTATATGCTGGAGATGCTCCTCCCAAGTCCTACTATATATGAGTATGTCATCGAAGAAAACCAATACAAACTTCCTCAGATGACTGTGGAAGATATGGTTCATGCAAGACTGAAAGGTGGCTGGTGCATTGGTCAGCCCAAAAGGCATAACCAAAAACTCAAAGTGCCCGTAGTGACACCTGAAGGTGGTCCTGGGAATGTGTTGTTCCCTCACGCGAATCTAGTGGTACCTTGATCTCAAATTAATCTTCGAGAAGAACTTATCTCCTCTCAGCTCATCCATCAACTCATCGATCCTGGGTATAGGGTACTTGTTCTTCAGAGTCTTCTTGTTCAGGGCCTTGTAGTCAATGCACATCCTCAAGGTGCTATCCTTCTTCTTTACCAACACTACAGAAGAAGAAAATGGACTCGTGCTTGGTCTAATGTGTCCAAGAGCCAACAATTCTTGGATGGCCCGATCAATCTCATCCCGATAGGCTTTGGGATGCTTATAGGGGGTAGTGATCACTGCCTGAATACCCTGCTCAAGCTCAATGGTATGCTCAAACCCTCGATCTGGTGGCTAACCTGGTGATATATCCCCAAACACTACCTCATGCCTGTCAAGGATGGCCTATATATCTAGATGAACTGCCCAACCGGTGGCCTCTACCTCTAATGCCCGCAGCTCAACCGCCCACTCTATGTCTCCCTCCCAAAATTCTGCCTCCATCTGGTGTGCCGAAACTGTCTGAGGTGGGTAAGTATGCATCCCACAGATCTTCTCATGCTTCTCGATCTTCTTTTCATCCCACTCCATCTCTAAGGCCTCCCAATCCATGGTGACCTTCCCCAAAGTAATCAACCACTGAACACTTAACACCACATTGGTATTTGGTATGTTGACCACGAAAAAGTGATCGGTCACAGTGTAGGTACCCATCGTCACTGCCAACTCTGGTACATACCGGGCACACTGCATCTTCTGGGCTCCTGGGACCAATATTGAAAACTCGTCAAAGCTCTCGGTCGATATACCCCTCTGCTCAACCATCTGTGCATCAATTAAGTTGTGGGTCGCCCCACTGTCAACCAAGACTGACACTCACTAGCCCGTACTGTCCCTCATACGCGCAACGTCAAATACTTAGGAACTCCTCGCAAAGCTGCAAGGGCCTCTCCTGTGGGTGCAAAAGCTGCACCTCCTGTCCTTGGAGGTGGAGGCGGCAACTGATCCTGGGGCGTATGACTATCTCCTTCCTCCTCATCATCCTCCTCATCCTCTTCCCCGCTATCATAAGAGAAGACCTCAATGAAGTGTGCTTTGCCAGCAGCACACCTATGCCCTAGTGCCCACGGCTCTTGAAAAGTGAAGCACAATCGCTTCTTCCTCAACTCCCTCTTGGCATCATCATCTATCTGTGCTCATCCTGGATTCCCATTTGGAGGAGGAACCCTCACATCCTTTCCCTTGGGCTGGAAACCCTGTCTCTGGGGGTAAGGTGTCTGTGTCCTGGGTAATGCATCGTGTAAGTCCTTGGTCCTGCTGATGGCATCCTGGAGTGTAGTCGGTCTAGTAGATCTGACTAGACCTTGAAGTGGCTCTGCCAATCCCTCCACAAACATATAGATCATCTGTGTTGCAGATAGATTTGGCACCATCACCGAAACCCTCAAGAAATCCGCAATGTAGGTCTTGGGGCTCCCAGTCTGCTTGAGCCTTGTCAGCTCAACAAAATACTGTTCCGGATCCCTCCGGTCAAACCGCTCCATCAACCTCCTGGTAAACTCAGCATATGTCATCACTATGGAATGCCTGAGTGTCACCATCCCATGGAACCACCAGTCCTGTGCCTCGCCATCCAAATGTAACGTCGCCACCTTGATGGCCTCCATCTATGACATCTGATTAAGCTGGAAATAGAAGTCCAACTTCTCCACCGAAGACTTTGCCGACCTATTTGATGATCCATCAAACGTAGGCAAATGAGATCTACTAGAGGCTTGGTGGGAATCTCCATCATGATAATGCCGGTGCCCTCTATGATGGTCGCGGGGTCTACTATCCTGCTGGAGCTGCACAAAATCTCTAAACGTGAGAGCATCCCTAAATTCCTGCCCGTAGGCCTGATACTCTACAAAATAATCATTTAAGTGTCCAGGCTCTGCCTCCTGCTGGGTTCCTGCCCCTGTATTTGCTCCTAGGAAAGTGGGCATGGTAGAGTGGGTAGGTGCATGTGAAGCCATTGGCTGAGGAGCATCACGCTGAGCAGCACCCTACTCTGGAAAATAGTGGGATGTACCTGATCCCTCTCCGACATGGAAAACTCGTGGGGTCTCACGCTGTCTAGCCTCTACAGTGGTGAATCTCTGACCCATCACCTCAATCCCTCTAGCTAGATCCTGCACCGATTTGAGGTGCCTCCCCAAACTGTTTGGCCTCTGTATCATATGCCATCGTCCCTCTCTGCTCTGAATCTAATATAGGCTCCTCCTGCTCTGCGTCTGTCCCAGGCTCTCTCTCCTGCTCTATGTCCACCACCGGAACAAAGTCTCCCTCTTCGTAGGTGTTCTCCAACCTACGCTCACGGTCTATGTACTTCCTGCCTCTATAAAAAATATATGGTCTCCTCCTCAGTGTCATAGACCATAAGCTGAGCCAGAACTATGCTCTGATACCATTGTAATATCCTGTTTCGGGGATATCTCTAAAACACAGCAAAATCCAACCAGAGATAGACTGGGAAGGCATTTACTGGATATTTCGCCTCTAAAAAGAGGATGAGATCCGGAGGCTACCTGGCCCTTTCCAGACTCTGTCTAAGAGTGAAAGATAAACACACCAAGTGGTATAGAACTAGAATGCTCAAAAATATAAATAAATAATAGTGCAACAAACATTTAATAAAAGAGGAAGAAATTACAGCAACTCATCCAGGAAACATAGAGAGGAAATGCTGAGCCATTTTATTAATATGAGAAATATAATGGAGTACAATAGGTGACCAGAATGATGGCACCTAATCTTTCTCAAGGCAAATGACGAAACACTCTCAGAAAATATAGGCAATGGCTGCCCTATGAACTACGTCCCAGCTGCTGGAAAACTGCCGTGTAGCTGCTACTGCTGGAATGGGTTGAAGAATAGGGGCTGATCCCCTTGCCGGAATGAGCTGAAAATCTGCAAACCTCCTCTACTCACTGACTAGGACAAAACCCAGAATCCATATAAAAAATGGCCAACCCCTGAAAATCACCAGAAAATGCCTCCTCAGGGAATTATGCTGGCCTCCAAGGCTCTGCACAGAGGCTAAATTGAAATATCTGAAACTTTGACTCAAACTCCGCCAAAATCCTCCTGTGGGAAAAGGCTGACCCTCTGCTCAAAATCTCGGCTGAATCTCCTACAGAAACCCCAATCCGGAGTACCTCGAAAAGGGACTGCGTCCTCTCTCCCAATGACTGCGCAGTCTCTATAAGCTCCAGCTCCGCAAAAAACCCAAACAAAAAAAATACTCACAAGATACTGAAGAACTAACCTTGCCCGAGTAGGCACTCTAAGTCCCCCGGGGCTAAGGGCGAGATCTCCGACTGAAGACACTCAATGCACGAAACAGTGCTGCAAACAGGCTAAACAACCTACATGCTCAAGAAGACAAACGTCTAGCTCAAAATCATCAACTCCAGAATGAATAAAATGAGGAGGCTTTTCCATATTTTATAACATTGGTTTCCCTCCAAAACCCCAATGTAGCCTCTCTCTCCTCCACGTGCTCATCCTCATCTGCGCAGAAGCTTCTAGAGTGTACGTGGGTTCCCTCCTCTACGTAGTGTTTGGCCCCCCCTTGGCTCACCTTAAGTCATAACTTTGTGCTACTAGGAGGATGTTTTATTTCACTTAAGTGAGTTAGACCCTCTCTACTCAATTTTTATTTATTTACAAACTTTAGACGACAAAACTATACAAAAATCGAATATTCCAATTAGCTGTCGCTAATTAGGAATATTATACAGTGTCATCACAAGATGTTCTAGGTACAAAGATGTTCCAATACATGTGGGGTGCTAGGAAATTTTAGTGTGTGCCAAAGCATTAATTTAAGGCGTGCCCAGATTGGTGAGGATCGTTAGGTCTTTCTCATTAATAGAAGTGTCAAAGCCTGATTATATATTAAATAATATACTTTGTACACACAATAGTGGAACTTTATCTAAGGAAATTTTCTAGATAATAAACTTAATATATATGAATCATGTGTTGACTCATAGGAAATCTCTATTCGACTAGTCATTACTTGAGGGAAATGAAAAACACTAATTACTTCTAAAAAAAATTACTGACCTTAACCACTATGGCCTTGGGCATATTATAAAAAACACTCAACAATAATGGTATTAAATCATTAAATTTTGACAAAAAATATATTAACATGTGCATAGCATCATCAAAAACTCATTGGAATGATCAATGATGACAGGCATTTTTTGACCGTCACCAAAAGTAACAAAAAGAGCGTTGGTGAGGGTCATTAAAAGTTCGTCACTAGAAGTGTCACCAAAGACAGAATTAGTGATGGGCCTTTAGCGACCCTCACCAAAAGTCTCATTGAAAATGTCTTTGGTGATGGACCATAAAGGACCATCACTATATACACTTATAGTGATGGTTTTTTAATCATCAATGATGACGAACATCTTTTGACCATCACCAAAAGTAACAAAAAGAGTATTGGTGAGGGTCATTAAAAGTTCATCACTAGAAGTGTCAACAAAGAGAGAATTAGTGATGGGCCTTTAACAACCCTCACCAAAAGTGTCATTGAAAATGTCTTTGGTGACGGACCATAAAGGACCATCACTATATACACTTACAGTGACGTTTTTTTAAGGACCGTCACCATATGTGACATTGGTGATAGACCTTAAAGGTCCGTCACAAGCATGACCCTCACCAATGTGCTTTTTTCTTGTAGTGTCTAATTTGTATTCTTCAAGGTAAATTTATAACTGATCTCCCAAACTGGCATAATTATGGACTAGTTCAGTAGAGAGAACTTGTACGACATGCCATGTGTCACTGTTTCCTCCTTCAACTTTGAAATTGATACACAAGAAACTAAAATTCGTTTAATTTTGGACACTTTTTACAAACTTCCATTTTGATGTCTATAATAAAAGTTATGATGCTTTTCCTTCGGCCACTTGTTTGAGATGAAATTATGGAGCCAACAAAAACCCTAAAAAAGGAAGCTTAATTACAGGGTATCGAAGCGAATTCGGGAAATATAATCAGCTCTAATTTCATGAAAAAGCTTATCAAGAAAGAAAAACGAGGTGTAATTGCACAATTATGATAACTATAGGTTCAAAAAATATTTCCAGAACTTCACGAGAAAGGAAAAATCATATTATAACCTGAAGTAGTCACAAAAACAAGAACTTGAAAGAGATCAATTTTAGAATATCTAATCAAATGAACGAACTTACCCGCTGAAGATTCGACATGGGAGGATGATAATTTTATACAGAATCATCCAAAACTACTCAAGCGTTGAGGACAAAACTTGTTAGAAGGAGAGGGGCATGTTAGGTCCCCGTAATACAAGTGTAGCCCCTTATTATTGTTTGTGTAGCCCTCTTATTGTTGTTTTTGTGCCCATGTAGTCCCCATATTGTTGTTATTGTGCCCCATAGAAGCCCACTATGATTATTTTTTTTCCCTTACCTTATTATTTTTATGTTGACTATTATGACCCCTTAGACTCCTATAAATAGAAATGAGGTTTTTTCTTTTTGAATCATCCAAGAATTATTCATTTATGTAATGTACAAGAGGTTTCCCCCTCGAAGTGGCTAATTTCTAAGCCATTTATCTCTCTTTTCTTCTATTTTGTGAGCTGGTCTCATAACGTGTGAACAAGCATTCAAAAATCATGGGAATATATCATTGAATTCCATCCTTTTCACACTAAAAAAAAAACTGAAGAAGCTAGAAATAGGAAACTGTGCAAGCACCCTTGCTAATAAATCTTCATGAATTTTAGCATAAGATATGTTATCTATTATCATATAACCTCACATAAAATTGATAAATTTAACTTTATCCTCTTTTGTTTTTAGTTTCTTTCGTCATGAGTTTCCATAATACTTACTTTCTAGACTACAGGAACAAGTTGGATATCCATCACAATCCCACAGTTTGAAGATGTTCCAAGCATAATGTTGCACATAACAGGATGCCAAAAACAGTAACAAACTCCAAGAAGTCTGCACTCAATAAGTGAGCACACAAAAAAATATTGAGAACCACATTATATAAATCATATATCTATATATTGTATTTATTTTTTATATGATTTTTCAAAACTCATTATGAGGTCTATTGACATGAGTATCTAAATTCAAAATTTTACACCAAATTATCAAATTTAAAGATAAAGATAGAAAAATGTGTGTTGAACTCCCATTTTTGTTTAAATCCCACATTATATCCCAACAAAAACCATTTGGTATATGTGTGATTTATATAGAACCAATCTCAGATTCTCAAGATTAATGTCGAACACATTTCATGTAAAATAAGATCAACAATCGAAAACCTGACAATAGATTCATGGAACTAAATAAATAACACGCTAAAAAATAAGGACAAAATGTTAGGTACAATAATGACTACAAAGGAATAAAAATTATTGTATTATCTATGGCATAACCTCTCCCATGTGCACAAATATAGTCAATATTTATGTACCACTATGTATGAGGGTTATTTTGTACTATGAAAAGTGAAGCAATATCTCCAAGTTTAAACTATCATGTTGTTTAGAGGGCTTCATGTAATATTGATGGATCCACATCCAATAATGGCAATGATTACCTTCATAATAAATGTGATGGAAGATGTGATGCCTAAGAAAATGATTTTCTTTTCTCAATACCATCTACAGGCCTAAATGCCTTCGTTCTTACCAGCCCTTACTAAACATTTTAGCTTTTTCTACTCTTTAAGGAGGGCTTCCATCCTCATTTTTCTAGGAACTGATGTTAGGAAAAAGAAATATTCTCTGTATATTTCTCTGTTCTAATTCTGAAATGTACAAACAATTATATAAACCTTTTCATGCCAGATAAACGATGTTCCTATATAATGAATACTTATCATACATTCATAAAAATTCAAGAATCATGGCTACAACTAAAGCAACAAATAATAAAATAGCACAAGTGATTAATATAAATGAAATATATTGATATTAAGTAAAACCCAAATCCAATCAGAACCAAAATACCTCACGTGACCATTCACATGATAAAAAGAACAGCTAACCATGGAACCATGGTACTTGGATTATAATCGAATATCAAAAATATAATTGAGAGATTGGAATTTATCCATGTGTACAAAATGACATCTCCAACAAGATTTCCTTGCATATTACTTTCTTCCATCAATATCTTGAATCATATGTTGCTACCCCTTGCAATTCAGGACCCCTAAGCCATGGTTTTTTTTCAAAATGGGGATTAATAGTAAGACGTTTATGTTAATAGTGTTAGTTGTAGAAAATCATAGAGTGCAATGTAATTGAGAGGCTTTTAACACCAATGAATAGAACATGGGGAAGCACTTAGATCAATAACCTGTATAAAGGTTGGAGGTAAGTGTTGAAATTGGTCTTGCTTCATATGAAAAACACAAAACACAAGTGAAATTAGGAGTATTTTATATTGATCATAAAAAGTTAAAGATATCAGAATATACATCAAAATTTTTAAAAATAACCTAAAGGGTAACACACCTCTAATTCTATAACATACCTCCTTGCAACATACCTCTAATTTTTTTTTCTTTTAAAGAAGTTAATTAATTAACATGTAGACCAAAGTCATTATTTAAAACTATTGTTGTTATGTCCCTATATTACTATTTTAGTCCGTTATTGTTATTAATGTAGACCCCTTATTGTTATTGTTGTACCCATGTAACCCCAATATTGTTATTATTGTGCCCTTGCATTATTATTGTTAGGTTGGCTAGGATTATATTGCGGCCCCATGGATTCCTGTATATAGAAGGACATTTTGGTCATTTGTAGCATCTAATAATTGTTCATTTATGTAATGTATTGGAGGTTTCCCCCTCGAAGTCGCTGATTTCTAAGGCGTTGATCTCTCTTTTCTTCTATTTTTGGAGTTGTTTTCATAACATTTGGTATCAGAGCTTTGGATTCTAGGGTTTCGATGCTCAAAACAAGTGATCGTGGAATTTTCGATATAACCTTTTTTCTACAAAGGTTCAGAAGCTGAAATTTTTAGACTGCGAAGAAGACATCTTGAGGAAAACAGTGAAAAGATTTCAGATCTTGTTTTGCAATATTTTCGGAGATATGATCGGTGGAAGTTAGGGCTTTTTGTAGGGTCCTAAATTTAACCTAAACAGGTCATCGTGGCATTTTCGCTATAAATATTTTTATACGCGGGTTCAGAAGCTGAAATTTTTATATAGTGAAGACGAAATCCTGAGGAATTTCGTGGAAATATTTTAGAGATTGATTCACAATATTTTCGGACATATCATATGTGGAAATTAGATTTGTTTTAGGCTCCCAAATTTCATTCCAAAGAGGCGACCGTGGGAAAATCATCATAACTCTCTCTCTGAGCATCACATTGGAATTATGTAAAAAGTGGCCGCAAGTAAATGGATTGAAGTTTCCTTTGTATCAATTTTAGATCCGAAGGAGGAAACACTAACACGTGGAACGTAGTACAAGTTCTCTTTGCTAAACCAGTCCATAATTAGGTGATTGTAGGAGATTCGGTATATCATTTCTTTGAAGAATATGAATCAAGTCAGAGCTGTGGCATTTGAAAGAAGATTCATAGCACTACTACAGGGCAGAATTTTAGATATTGAAGAGCCAAAATCACAGAGATAATTCAGTTTCAATCTAGAGCTCCTCAAAAGTAAGAAAAAGGTGTGTATTGTTTACAAATTGCATAAGTCTTGTGCGAAAAATCAGTTTGAATTGATTCCAAGGGCATATTGTAGCATAGATATCAGTATTGGGTTCTAAAATGCCACCTAAAAAGAATTCAACACCCATTAAGCCTTTAGAAGTCTCTACTATGACTCATGAAGATGAAGAAATGTGCAATGACATATCAAAATTACAAGAGCAAGTGCACCAAATTTCACTCTCGCAAAGAGAAACAAAAAATAAGATGGATGGAATGGAAGTTGGCATGGAAGCTAAGATGGATGGCATGGAAGCTAATATGGATGGCATGGAAGATAATATCAATGAAAAATGAAAGACAACATGGAAAACATGAAGAATTATCTAAAACCAGACATAAAAGGTTTGAAAAAGTTGATACAAGAAATGTTTCCTATTGGCGAAAAGATAGTGGAGGAAACTCATGATGAGAACAAAATAATTGTTAATAACGATTTCATACACTCTAATGTTGGATGGAAGAACCACCATATTCCACAGACGGATATGAGGAATTTTGATGGCAAGGATCACGTAACATGGATACTACATATAGAGCAATATTTTGATCTCAATAATGTGCAAAACACACAAAAGGTATGCATTGCAATTTTACATTTATAAAAAAATACATTTGTATGGTATCGATGGATTTTCTCTTGTAAACAAATTGTCGCTTGGTCAGTTTTTATAGAGGAAATGATAGCACATTATGAGGATACAAAAAGCTACAGCTTCTTTAGCCAATTCATAAATCTAAAACAAAAGGGTTCAGTGGTGGAGCACATTGAGGACTTACAAAAATTGAATATAAGGGTAACTGATATTCCAGAGGAACAAAAGATTAATGTCTTCATAGGGACTTTAAAGGATAACATACAACATGAAGTTCACGTTTGGGAACCTAATTCATTGGAAAAGGAATTCAGGTTGGCAAGAAAAATTGAATGTAAAATTATGGCGACAAGGAAGCCTACCACTCACATATATAAACATGGAAGTGCTGCTACTCCTAGATTTCCACAACCTACATGGTTGACACCACAACAATTGGAAGAAAAAAGAGCAAAAGGGATTTTCTACAGTTGTGATAGAAAATACACTAAAGGTCATAAGTGTAGGTTTTAACCCCGAACAGAAATTATCTACACACGAATCTTATAACATAAAATAAACAATAGCGATAGCATAAAACATAAAACAGCTAAACACAAAGATTTTCCCCTAGATCCCAAATCGAGATGACTAGCTTGATTTTTTATTATATTCCTTTTAGTGTTACAACACATATATATACATGCCGAAGTATACATGAACCTTAATCCATTAACTCTGGATTAAAACATAACCGTAGTTCCCTTGATTGGATTTACAAAAATACCAGGGGCCGAAAACCATCATACCCCAAAACCATGTGCAAAACCATGCACAAAACCATGGGCATGGACTACCCACCGGAAATTAAGGACCAAAATTTTTCGCCAAGGTGCTGCCCCGGACCCTGACAGGGGGGGGCTACCGCCCCCGCTGTGACCCCCCCATTGCGCCCAGCGCAAAGGGGGGGCTATCGCCCCCCCACGCGTGCTTATTTTTTGAAAGAATATAACACATACCCAACATTCTCCCACTTGTTGTTTTCTTTTCTCAGGGGGCCACAAGAGAGCTTAGTCATTGGCCCAATTATTTAACACCCATTGTTTCTATACACGAAGAGAACTTCTGAGTGCTCACAGACTTCGTCAATGCATCTGCGACATTCTTCAAAGTGTTCATCTTTACAAGCAACACTCTTTTAGCCTCAACCATATCTCTAACAAAGTGATATTGAACATCAATGTGCTTTATCTTTGAATGATAAGTAGGGTTCTTAGCCAAGAAAATTGCACTTTGGTTATCACAGTCTATCCTTATAGCTTGTTGTACCAACCCCATACTTGAACACAATCTTTGAAACCAAACTAATTCCTCGCTTGCATGAGTGGCTGCTATGTATTTTGCCTCTGTAGTTGAATGAGCCACTACAGATTGTATTTTACTCATCCAACTGACTCAGCCTCCAAATAGGCTAAACACATACCCACTTGTAGATCTTCTTTGGTCCAGATTTCCAGCCCAGTCTTCATAAAAAAAACCACGAATGTCCAACATTCTTTCCAATCCTGGTCTTCCATGGTAGCACAAGCCATAATCACTAGTGCCATGTAAATATCTGAAAAACCGCTTCACTGTTGTCCAATGCTCCTTCCCTGGGTTTGACATAAACCTGCTCAATACTCCCACTGCATGTGCAATGTCTGGTCTAGTACAGACCATTGCATACATTAGGCTACCCACTACACTTGCATATGGAACACGGGACATATCCTCCTCTTTTTCTTATGTCTTGGGACACTGTTAAGCAGATAGCTTTACACCTATAGGAATAGGAACATTCACCGGTTTACTATCCTGCATATTGAACCTCTGCAATATAGTCTCGACATACTTCCTCTGGTTTAACCAGAGCTTCCTCTTTGCCCGATCTCTCTTAATTTCCATGCCCAAAATATAGTTTGCAACACCAAGATCCTCCATGTCGAATTTGGAGAACAGTTGGGTCTTCAAATATTGGATAATTTCTTTGTCATTTCCAGTCAACATCATATCATCCACATACAAGAACAAATAAATAACACGGTCACCAATTAATTTAAAATAAACATAGTGATCCTCCTTGCTTCTGGTGAAGCCAAGTCCCCGTATATAGGTATCAAACTTCTGATACCACATCCTTGGTGACTGTTTTAACCCATACGGAGACTTCTTCAACCTGCATATCAGTTCTTTCTTACCCTTCACCATAAAGCCTTCAGGTTGCTTCATGTATATCTCCTCTTCTAGATCCCCATGAAGAAATGTTGTCTTCACATCCATTTGTTCTATCTCAAAATAAAATGCAGCAACAATAGATAAAAGTAATCTAATAGAAGTAACTTTGGCAATAGGAGAAAAAATATCACCAAAATCAATTCCCGGAACCTGGGAATAACCTTTTGCTACCAATCGAGCTTTGTATTTCTCCACCTTGCCTTCTACATTAATCTTCTTTTTAAACACCCATTTTCTCCCGATGGGCTTCCTTCTACCCAGCAACTTCAGCAGATCCCATGCCTCATTTTTGTGCAAGAATGCCATTTCATTAACCATGGCCTCCTTCCAGAGTTTTCCATCCTCCGAATCTACTGCCTCCCTGACAGTTCCGGGATCATCATTAGTTATAGTTAAGGAAAAATTTGAATAGAAAGCAGATGGAATATACCTTTTTGGTTGTCTTCTTTCCCGAGCTGATCTTGTCGTAGTTGGAGTTTGTGGCTCTTCCCCTTCTGTGTCTTCTTCTGTTGTAGATTCTGATTCATCCTCATTTAGCTCAAACTCTATCTTCTCGGGTTCCTTTGGCATGATTTCATGTTTAACAACATATTTCACCTCTCTAAACACCACATCTCGGTTGTACACAACCTTCCTTGTTTCTGGGTTCCAAAGCTTGTAACCCTTTAAACCATCCATGATACCCAATAAAGATGCACCTTTCAAATTTATTATCCAACTTGGTCCTTTTCTCCTTTGGAACATGTACATATGCATCACATCCAAATAACCTTAGATGTGAAAGAGAGGGTTTCTTACTAGTCCATACCTCATGTGGAGTCTTATCCTCCAACGCTGATGAAGGTGATTTGTTAACTAAGTAACATGCAGTCTCCACTGCCTCTGCCCAGAATTCTTGTCCTAACCCAGTACAACTGAGCATGCTTCTTGCCTTTTCCATTAGTGTTCTTTTCATTATTTCCGCAACTCCATTTTGCTGAGGTGTGTATGGAGTTGACTTCTGTCGTGATATACCACACTTCTTACAGAACTCTTCAAATTCCTTCTTGAAAAACTCTCCACCATTATCTGTCCTCAGCGCCTTTATCTTCTTCTCTGTATGGTTTTCCACCAGAGCCTTAAATTCTTTAAATTTGTCAAAGACTTCAGATTTCTTCCTCAAGAAATATATCCATGCATTCCTTGAGAAGTCATCTATGAATGAAACATAGTACACATAATTTCCCAGTGAAGGAACTGACACAGGTCCAAACACATCACTGTGCACAAGTTCTAATATCTTGTTCACCCTCTTAGCACCAGAAGGAAAACTCACCCGATTCTGCTTCCCATATACACAATGTTCACAAAAATCGAAATCTAGAGAGAAATTAGACATACCTTCTACCATACCATTTCTATGCAGTATCCGAAGGCCCTTCTCTCCAATATGTCCAACCCTTTGATGCCATAGCATGGTATTTTCTCCAGAGACAACTAGGCTTTCTACTCCACTTTCAAGAACCATAGAACTGTTACACCCATCAATAACAGTGCTACCTTGTAGCTTGTATAGAGTTCCAATCCAAAATCCCTGCATTAATACCAGTGCTCCCCGAACCATCTTGCAGGCATCTTTCTCAAACACTCTTTTTACACCTGCATCATCCTTCTTTCTTACAGAAATCAGATTTCTGGCCAATGTAGGAATATGAAGAACTCCAGGAAGTGTTCTAATCCTTCCACCTTGCAACCGACTTGGCCTTTCCATCAGGTAGTTTTGGCCTTCACATCCCCCTGAAGGCCTCCACCCATGTATTTCTCACTCAAGAACCACTCGGAGTGAAGTGAAGTGAAAAGATGCACGAGTCAATAAACCATGTGTCATGATCTACCATGTGTTGAAGAAAAGCAGCCATCCCCACTTCATCCAGGAGTGGTTTTCCTGCAGCCAGAAGGAGCATAGTAATCACTCTTGCTCCCAAAGGCTTTATATCTTCATCCTTTTGTGATTGTCTTTCCTCATTTCCAGCACACCTTTACAAACTTTCCGGGAGATTTAGATCTCCCTCTAGATTTATATCTCCCACTCGAAACCTTATTCGTGTTTCTGTTCTGGGACCTTCCTCGTACAGATAAGGCATCTCCATTCTGACCCTCCATATTTCTCCGTCTCATTTCCTCCGACAGCAAGGCTGAGACAATGTCATCAAAATTCAAGGTAGTTGTATTGCTACCTATTGCAATAATGAGACTGTCCCACGAGTCTGGTAGAGAACACAACAAACTGATGTACTTATCTTCATCTGAGATTTTAATATCAATAGATGACAACTGACTTACCACGGTATTGAAGGCATTCAGATGCTCTATCACCGAGTCTCCATCCTTCATCCTCAGGTTATACAACTTTTTCCGCAGGAACAACTTATTCACCAGAGACTTAGATTGGTACAAAGTCCCAAGTTTTTCCCACAAATTATTCATCGTAGCTTCCCTAGATACATTGAAAAATACTGAATCTGAGACACACAATCGTATTGTGCTCTTAGCCTTTTGATCCAGTTTCTTCTAATCTTTATCTGACATTGTCGTTGGTTTAGTACGTGGATCTACCATGATCCACTGATCTTTATCCACCAGCAGATCCTCCATCTTGAGCTTCCATAACTCAAGACTCTAACCATTAAATTTCTCAATCTCTATCTTCCCACCGCTCACCATCTTCTTTTACCGCAAGAATCGATCCCGCAGATCTTCCACTGAACAGGGTCTACCTCAGGCCTGAGCAAAAAACCCTCAGCAGCAAAAGCATCCCCTTGAAGCCGAAACAGCTCTGATACCAAATGTAGGTTTTAACCCAGAACATAAACTATCTACACATGAATCTTATAACATAAAATAAACAATAGTGAGAGCATAAAACATAAAACAGATAAACACAGAGATTTTCCCCTGGATCCCAAATAGGGATGACCAGCTTGATTTTTCATTATATTCCCTTTAGTGTTACACCACATATATATACATGCCAAATCATACATGAACCTTAATCCATTGACCCTGGATTAGAACATAACTGTAGTTCCCTTGACTGGATCTACAAAAATACCAGGGGCCAAAAACCATCGTACCCCAAAACCATGTGCAAAACCATGCACAAAACCATGGGCGCGAACTACCCACCAAAAATTAAGGACCAAAATTTTTCGCCGGGGCGCTGCCCCGAACCCTGACAAGGGGGGCTACTACCCCCCCTATCACCCCCCCCATTATGCCCAACGCAAAGGGGGGGCTATCACCCCCCCACGCGTGCTTAATCGTGGAAATAATATAACACATACCCAACAATAAGTGCACTGAGAAGAAATTATTTTACATAGATTGTGAAGAGGAAGAAGAAAATGAACAATAATCTTCAAAACAAGAGGATATACACCAGGAACAAACCCTAGAAGAGGAAGAAATGAGTCCGACCATATAATGTAATGAATTGGAAAGAATTTCCACTCCTCAAACTCTCAAGATAGAAGGACATATCAAGAAGAAAAAGGTAATAGTGTTGATTGATTTGGGTAGTACCTATAATTTTACTCATTGTAAGGTAGCCAAGGAATTGAATTGTTTCCTATACCTAGCCCCATAATGTCAAGTGATGGTTGCAAATGGAGGAACTATAAATTTCTCTAGAAAATGCCATAATGTCAAGCTAACCATGGGGGGGTATGTATTGAATAGTCCAATGCTTTACATTCCAATGGGAGGCGTTGATGTTGTACAAGGAGTACAATGGTTACAATATTTGGGGACAGTAGCATTTAATTTTCAAGAACTTTTCTTGAATTTTTTTTCAGAAGGAAAGGAAGTCAAATTACGGGGTATCACAGGGAAGATGAGAAAGATAATAAGCTCTAATTTCATGACAAATATTTTGAAGAAAGAACAACGAGGCATAATTGCACAATTATGCTCACTAGAATTTCCAACATCAAAATCATCTATTTCTACAGATCTCCAAAACATCTTGGACAATAATTCCAAGGCATTTGAAACTCCCAAAGGACTCCCACCTATTCATGATTATGATCATGCTATTCATTTGATTCCAGGAAGCGTTCCTCCAAACATCAGGCCTTATAGATATCCTTATGTCCAAAAGAGTGAAATTGAATGTATGATTGGAGAAATGTTAGAGGCTGGTATAATTCCACCTAGTCAAATTTCTTTCTCTTCTCCAGTAGTATTGGTGCACGAGAAGGATGGATCATGCCGCATGTGTCTGGATTATATGGAGCTCAATAAGCTCACTATTAAAGATAAATTTCCAATTCCTGTGATTGATGAATTATTGGATGAATTACATCGAGAAATTTATTTTACCAAGTTGGATCTTCGTTCACGATATCATCAAATTAGAATGAAGATTGAAGATATTCCGAAAACAACATTTCGAAATCATGAGGGTCATTATGAAGTTTTGGTCATGCCTTTTGGCCTTACCAATGCACCTTCTACATTTCAAGGGTTGATGAATTCCATTTTCAAAACCTTCCTTAGAAAAATTGTGCTAGTATTATTTGATGATATACTAATCTACAACAGGTATTGGAAGGATCATGTTCAACATTTTGACAGGGTGTTCAAACTATTGCAGGAGAAAAAATTATATGCAAAACCATCCAAATGTTTCTTTGGAGTAAAAGAGGTGGAATATCTGGGTCATATTGTATCTCACAAGGGTGTTAAGGTAGACCCTAACAAAATTAAAGCCATTAAGGAATGGAAAGTCCCCACAACCTTAAAGCAGTTGTGAGGATTTCTCGAGTTAACAAGGTATTATCGCAAGTTTGTTAATAATTATGGGACAATAGAAGCACATCTAACAACATTATTGAATAAAGATGCATTTTCATGGACTCTTGAAGCAGTTAAAGCCTTTGAACATCTTAAAGAGGAATTGTGCCTAGCACCGGTCTTAGCTACAATAGATTTCACAAAAACCTTTATTGTGGAATGTGATGCCTTAGCAAATGGAATTGGTATTGTTTTAAATGAAAGGAAAGTATTTATAGAAAGCTATTTATGGCAAGGAAATGTTAACAATACTACATGCACTAAAGAAATGTCGACCTTATCTAATGGGAAGGCACTTCAAGGTAAAAATTGATCATGATAGTCTTAAAAAAATTTTGGAACAAAGAATATCTTCAGAAGAGCAACGAAAATGGGTCACAAAGATGTTTGGTTATGACTTTGAAATAATCTACAAAAAGGGAAGCTAAATGTTGTTTCAGATGCACTCTCAAAAAAGATTGAAGAGGTGGAAGCATTGCTTTGTTCCATTTCTATTATCCAACCAGACTGGATAACCAAAGCAAGGGATGAATGGAAGAAGTATGGAGAAGTGTGGACACTCATTTAAAAGTTGCAGCAAGATACTAGTACATTTAATACATTTAGTTGGAAAAATGATTCCTTATGGTACAAAGATTGCTTATATATTTGTAAGAGTTCCGAACTAAAACAAAATATTCTTTTGGAATTACACACTTCTCCTTGAGGAGGTCACTAAGGATTTTTAAAAACTTAGCACAGGGTGAAGAAATATTTTTTTTTGGGATGGCCTTAAATCTGATATTCAAAATTTTGTAGCAGAATGTTTGGTTTTCTAGCAAAATAAATTTGACACAATTAAGACCTCGGGCCTTCTACAACCTTTATCCATTCCAACTCAACGTTGGGAGGAGAATTCAATAGATTTTATCACAAGTTTACCCAAGTTCGAAGGAAAGAGTCTTATCATGGCAGTGTTTGATAGCCTTACCAAGTATGCATTATCTCATCCACTTAAAGCAAGTACAATTTCTACAACATTTATGGACACAATTCAAAAGCTACATGGAAACCCAAAGATTATTGTGAGTGACAGAGATCCCATTTTTACTTGAAATTTTTGGACAGAGTTATTTTCTTTTTTGGGTACTCAACTAGCTCATAGCTCATCTTATCATCCTTAATCTGATGGTCAAACTAAGATAGTGAATAAATTTTTGGAAGGATATATTCATTTTTTTGTATCTGATAAACAAACAAAATAGGTCAAGTGGTTACTTCTCACTGAATGGTGGTATAACACTTGCTTCCATAATGCAGCAAAAATGACCCCATTTATGGAACTTTATGGATATCATCCACCGTCCATCACATCATATTTAAGAGAAAATTCTAAGGTTCAAGAAGTGGAAGATCAAATTGAGCATCAACTATAAGTTCTCCAACTTATAAAGGATAACCTAAATTTGGCACAAAATTCAATTGAACAACAAGCAGATCAACATCACAGCGAGAGAATTTTTGATGTAGGAGACTGGGTATTTTTACGGCTACAACCATAAAAGGAAATGTCCCTCAAGCAAGCTAAGAAGGATAATAAACTATCACCAAATTACTATGGTCCTTACAAGGTGTTGCAAAATATTGGTACTATGGCATACAAATCGGAGCTTCCTGCTTCTTCGCGAGTGCATCTAGTTTTCCATGTTTCATGCTTAAAGAAGGTTATAGGTGAAAATATTCTAGTTCAAACAATATTTCCAGAACTTGATGAGGAAGAAAAAATCATATTGGAACCTGAAGCGGTCACAGAAACAAGAACTCGACAACTACAAAATCGATCAATTTCAAAGTATCTCATCAAGTGGAAGAACTTACCCACTGAAGATTATACATGGGAGGATGAGAACTTTATACAAAAGCATCCAAAGCTACTCAAGCATTGAGGAAAACACTTTTTTGAAGGAGAGGGGCATGTTAGGTCCCTATATTACTATTTTAGTCCCATATTTTTATTAGTGTAGCCCCCTTATTGTTATTGTTGTACCCCTGTAACCCCAATATTGTTATTATGATGCCATTACATTAATATTGTTAGGTCGGCTATGATTATATTGTGGTCACATGGGCTCCTATATATAGAAGGAGGTTTTTTTCATTTGTAACATCCAATAATTGTTCATTTATGTAATGTATTGGAGGTTGCGCCCTTGTAGTGGATGATTTTTAAGGCGTTGATCTCTTTTTTCTTCTATTTTGGGAGCTGGTTTCATAACAATTATACAATTTGATATGGAAATTCCACAAATAATATTGACTCAATGGCATGGTTAAGCATGATATTGTTGGTTCCAAGGCATTTTGATTTCTTCAATATGTTTAAAGTTGTTTGTAACCATTTTTTCCTTGTATCTAGTACTCCACTCTGGATGATTCAGTTCTAGGAAAGGAGGGTTCCACAAGTCATGTTAACATTACACCTTTTCCTATTCTATTTTTATTGCGACATGTCAGGCTAACATTACACCTTTACCTATACTATTTGTATTTGTCAAAGTCCAAGACCCATAATAGAACAATAAATAATAACACTAGGAGAATGATGGATAACAATAAAAATTGTCAAAGTATAATGAATCACACAACTTTTGAGAATATAAAGCTTGTGAAGGATGAAATGATATTTCTGCAACTTCAAGTCATATGAGGGATGACACAAGTGGACACATTCTTCATATTAAAATTCAGCTTCAAATAAGGTATCTCATTTTAAGGTGAAACCTAGGCTTTTTAAGGCACAACTCTCTAATTTGAGCGCAATATAAGACTACACAAGTATATTTATCTGTGGGCTCATTTTCTCTTCTCATTAGTGTAATAATCCATTAAAAGGGGAAGGTGTATGCATAAAATAATTGTTATACATGACAATTGAGTCTACCTTAAAAAAATGTATGTAACTGAGTTATCAAGCATACATAATCTTACTTGGGATTGGACCACAAGACCCGTGGGACTAAATCTACCCACCTAAACATTGAACCACATCCTGGTAAGCCTTATCTCTTTATTTAGGCTAGCTTCCCTTTACCTCAAGGGGGGAATCCCTGAGGCAATCCAATTCCAACAAGGTATGAGTGGAACATGTGACCAAATGAGTTATGGAAAATATGGGTTTAGGTTTTGGTTGTAGCAAGTGAAATGTGATATTTTTGTTTATAACATTTAGCCCACTTAAGGATACAAAACATCAATTGTTTCTTAGACTAATTAACAAATTCAGGCTCAAATGTGGTGCCAAGAATCAAATATTTTCATAAAAAACTAATAAGTTTAATTCAATATAAAAAATTGAGGGTTTATTACACTCAATAAAAAATATGAATTGAATTATTTCTATTTCAAATATCAAGGTTGCAAAACATAATAAAATATTATTTTTCATGAATTTTTTGGGTGGTTGAAAGGGGATGACTAGTTCCTTTATTTCCAAATTGTGCTAGGGGGTCAAACGAGCCTCTTAAAGAGATATCTAACAATATTTTTGGGAAAACTAGGGATGAAAAACCATGTTGTAAAAGTCCTAAAAAAAATTCAGTAATTTAGCAAGGAAGGAATTTTCATATCCATTACCATCCCAAGCAATGCGAGGCATGTGCAAAATGCACATGGTAAAATAAGAAATATTGGGAATATATTACCACTCAAACCAAATAAATGAAAGAACCGTATCTGAGTTACTAACCATTTAATCATCCCAGCACTTCAGAAATTACATGCATACACTCTCTTGAAAGTACTTACCTATTGTTTGTGCATAGCTCATTGTCTGCCAATAGAATTGAAGGACTTCCATGGATGACCAGTTGTTAGGCTGAGGAGAAGGTACATTTTACCCATATCTTTACCACAATTTTTCATTTACTTGTCTATATATTCCCCACATCTTAGCAATAAAGTAAAGGAAAATAATGCAAAAGTAAGGTAGAATGAATTATTGATAAAAGGTGTGTTTAATAGCATAAAAGAAGATTTGTTGGTATCTTTATTGATATGGGAGAGAAACAGTCAAACTGCTGACCAAGATGACCAAATGAAAATAGACAAGAAAAATAAACGAAATCGTATCGGCTCCTATGAATTAGTGGAAGATGTAGAGGCACACCTACTCTTGGAGTATCCAGTTGTTAGCCACGAAGCAACATGATCTCCTGATGGGGGGAGGATATGCTACTCTATTTTATTTCGCCTTTAAGCTATAGAAGGCTGGAGGTGAAAGAAAGGCACAAACAGTTCATGTATTATAATTTTCCTATAATAAACATATTCAGACAGAATCATCAAGTTCGTGCTAATTTACTTCTCCATTGATTAATGAATAAATTGGAATTTTTAGTATAAACAACTTTTGAGTATTCCTTAGCAGAAGTGTTCTAGAGGCTTCGGGACTAGACCTAGAAGTTCTCCTGCTATTCTATGCTATAGGTTTATTTATGGATCTTGCATTTTTATTTATCCTTTGTGTTTCATAGCACTATCATTCAATTGGTTGATCACAAGCATGATACATTATAACTCCCTTTTCACTAGATTATATTTATCATTCATGTCCTTTTATCAGGAGTTGATGCTTTTACATTCGTTAGACTAGTTTTGGCACGGTTTCTGTTCAATTCCGCATACAGCTATTTCTTGAATCATACATGCAATGTTTGGTTTGATGTTTAATTCTGAATGATGCTATTAGTTGATTAATAAATAATTCCATTGAAAAATCTGGAATAATTGATTGTTGTTCAATTCATTAGGATTTTTGTTCAATTCATTAAGGTAGTTGTTCAATTTATCAAAGCGTGTTGTTCAATTGCAATCTATTCTTTATTTCAGTCTTGAGTGGTTATTTCTGCATAAGCTTAGAATAGAATTTGCTTCTTTTATTGGTTTGAGGTATTTCATAGTTCACCTTTATGTTGGTTTGAGTGAAATTTGGGAATTAGATAATATTTCTTACAACGATATGAATTGTTTAACCTCCTTTATCACTTGCATATATTTTTCTTACACTCTTGAAATAACAAGAATTTCCCTAGGTTGATAATTAATGTAAATATTTAAGGTTACCCTTAAAAAATTCACCTTCTTGACCCAAAATTTTGGCGCCATTTTTAGAGAGAGGATTTAGGAGTGATGTCTTTTATGTCTTTTTCCTTTTGTTGTGAAAGAATTGGGTATTAAAAACGAGAGGTAAGAACCTACGTACTAGCAAGAAAAATTCTTGCTCTCTAGCCTGCTTCTCAGCAATTGTGTAGAGGTTAATAGGATAGGTGTTTTTTTTTATGACTAGGGACAAAAAGGTAGAATTAGATCAAAACCCCCAACTTAAATCCACAAAACCCAAGGGATCAACGGCCCTTGGCAGAACAACATATATAAATGAAATCATTAAGAAGGCTAAATCCTAGGCATTCGTAGGACCCATAACCATTCCTGTGCAAAGTCCTACTATAGACCCTCAAGGATAAACCTCACCATCTACAGCCCACACCGAGATTCACATAGAAACAGAAGGGTCTGAATGAAGCCTTCATGCTACAGAACACTTAAGTACTAACCTTTCCAGAGAGGGAAATTCTTGCAATTTGTAGGAAGGAGAGGGAGAAACCAGTAGTGCAGTACAGGTAAAAAATCCAAAGCCTGGATCTCCTGAGATAGTGGTTGAGACAAAGACATCTAGTATCCCAGATCGAGGAAGTGTAGAAATGCCTCCTCCAAATCCACTCCCTAATTATATTCAAATAATTTTCCCAGATCAAAAAATCCATAAAGAATATTGACACATCTTTGATCAGATGGCATATAACTAGAACCAGAGACAGACATCAACATTGGAGTATCCAATTGTTGATTCAGCCACAAATTCCTCTATGAAATCTATTCCACTACAAAACACTACCACCTTCCATGTATTGACATCAAAAGATCCGGATGCATTTTTATTTGAATTTGATGTCTTATGTAGAGAATATGACTACACCATTGACCCTCAGAAATTGAAACTATTTCCCTCTACTTTGAAGGGGGCAGCTTTATGCTGGTTTATGGGGCTCGGTGGGGGAACCATTAATAGTTGGGATCAGATGAAAAAATATTTTGTTAACAAATATGAAGATTATTGTAGGACTTGAGAACTAAAAGATGAAATCTTCAATATGTCTGCAAAAGACGATGAGACATTATAAGCATATGTTGAACGATTTCAGTATAATTTCCAAATATCTCCATATATTTCATTGTGTTAATATATTTTGAAAGCAACAATGATTAAAGGAATGTAAGAAGAATGGGTAGAGACACTTAATATAATGGGAAAAGGGGACATCTATCAACATGAATATGATGACATTATTGCATTTTGTATTAGGTGCTCTCAAGGTAGTACGCGAAGTAGACCAAACATATGGGATTCAGTTACGAGAAATTATAAACAGTCAGGTGGCAGCATGACCATGGCAGAATTCATTAATATTTTAGAATATTTTAAAACCGATATGTTAGGCACCCTCACAATGTAGCTAGATGTCCTACAAGCCAAGCAGAAGCAAGTTTAAGAAGAATAGAACTTGGTTGTTTTTTCTCATGCTATCGGAAGAAGAAAAACCAGTAGGAGTGTCCATTAGACATGGTCTAGACATGTGCTATTTGTGCCAGGGACTACGCCACTTACCATTTCCCTTCACTCCCGGGGTTGAAAGTGGTTTTTAAAGAGGCAGAATAAGAAACAGAACTAGTGTATCTAATGAATCAACATCGATAGTGGCAAGCACGACCATGTATGCCATCAGGCCCATCTTAGTTCTTTTCTCCTTTGCAATTTAATCAACAGAACCCTAGAACAGCATGGCATGGCCAATCAACTTTCTCTACCTAGCCATCCCAATAATTTTCCATGCCTCCTTGGCCAAAAAAATCCCCTTCAGGTAATATTTGGTCAAGTTTTCCTTGTTATCCCTCTTACTGGAAAAACAATCCATATAAGTCCCAGTGGCCTGCCTCCACTTCAGAGAATACAAATTGGTCTCACAATTGGTAACGACCCCTGGTAACGACTAATTTACCTATGGGAATAGGGCCTTAGAATCAACCCACATTACCAGCTCCATACGCAGTCCAACACAATCCTTAGCCTATTATGCATCCTCAACAGCCAACTCAACCCAATCCTAATCCCAATAATAGACTGGTTCAACTAACCCAGATTGTTGAGAACCCAAACCCCAAAACTGAATAGAAGCAATTAAATGAACTTATGCTGAGATCAGGGCGTGTTATGCACCTGAAGAAGATACAACCCTGCCACAACTTGAGTCTGAAATTCCACCAGTACCTAAACAATAAACTGTGACAGAAATAGAGATATAGTAGGGGAGGGATATAATTGACCAGAAATATCCTGAAAACCTTATTATTCCCTCCACTACATTCACTGAGAGATTAACACTACCTAAACCCATAGTCTCTTCAGATTTTGATCTCATAGGGGAATTAAAAAATAAATTCATTAAAATTCCTCTCCTACAGGCCATATAAAACATTCCTATCTATGCCAAAACAATTAAAGAACTGTGCAGAAAAAAAACAGGTGAGGAAAGAAAAGACTATACCAACTGTTCATGTAGTGGGAGCATTGTCAGACTTACTCTTGGGTAAAGAAACACCAATAAAATATGAGGATACAGGAAACCCCATAGTCACAGTATAGATCTGTTAGAGAGGTAAATCTTCTATGCGGACAAAGGCGATCCCTACTAGCCCAGATCAGGTCTAGCAACAATCAGTCATGCAGTGACGCAGGTCTCTAGTTACAAAAAGACAAAAACATAACGAATTGCCTACCTTAGGTCCTACGCAATGGTCATTGGAGAAAGGATGACGCTTCCCGTACTTCGCTTTGGCATATCACGATCCTTCCGCTTAACACGTCCAAACACCTACACACATGTGAAGAAACACGATGATACACAGCGTAAAATCTAAATCTTGTAACCATACATCAGTCAGAGAGGATGTAATTCATTGCATCAAAGAAAAAGACACGTGAATGAAACCATAATCAAATTCGCTTATCATTAAAATAACAAAGGAAGGATAAAACCCAAATCTCTGACACTGGATCTTCCTTCGAAGGGGCGGATAGTGGAGCATGTCTCAATGAAGCTTGTTAGAAACGGGACAAAGCTCTCTCTCTTCGTCTTGGCTCCCAAAGGCCGTCTGGCGATAGTCTCCTTGCTACAAGTTCATCTCTTCTCTTCTCTAGTGCTACTAGCTTGCTAAGGGAAAAAGGCAAGCTTATATAGATGGTGAAAGGGGAGTTGGGATCCCTACAATTGTGGGATTGGCCCTATCCTTAAGGAAGCTTCCATGATAGGTGGAAAACCACCTCCCATACATGGATATCTCGAGCCAAACCTCCCAACTCATTTTAGAGACTCGTTCAGGAGTTTGTTGGAATCAAACTTCCGCCATTTATTTTTAAAAAACAATCCTTATTAAGCTTGGTGCGAGTGATACAATGGGACAGAGCACCAGTTTGCACGCCCTCTATGGTGGATTTTCCCCATTGGCGCGAGGGCTGAACTAGCTAGTTGTTCCAAGCCTAAAAGACCATTTTTTAGGATTTTTTAAGGAAAATTTTCTTCAGAGGAATGATTGTGCTTGTCAAGGGGGATGCCATGAAAGTGGTTTCAGGTTATGTCACTGCTCACAGATCATGGGAAAGGCCCTCCAATGTGTGAGATGGGGAATGGCAGGGACGGTGAAAAATCACTGTGTAACAAGATCTCTGGTCACTCTTTTTCAAATACGTTAGTTTATTTAGGGGCGGCCATCAACATCTTAACTATAGAAACCTAAGATAAGTTAGGTATAACAACCTTGGAACCCACATCCACCTTGCTGGAACTTGCTGATAAATTTGTTATCAAAGTAGAAGGTATATTACAGGACATCCTAGTTTCTGTGGACTCATGGGAGTACCCGATAGAATTTTTAGTTATTAACCCAAAAACTAGTTTAGATGGGCATCCCATGATATTGGGACGACCTTGGTTAGCGATGGTCGATGCTTACATAGGCTGTCAAACATGCAACCTGACCATTGCTAGACAACAAATGGGTCTCTCCTCTAGTATTTGTTCCTAAAAATAATGGTAAGTGGTGAATCTGTGTGGATTACAGAGAACTAAATGAAGAAACACATAAAGACCACTTCCCCTTCCCTTTTATTGATTAGGTCCTTGATACATTGGCAAGAAAGCGGTTCTTCTCTTTTCTTGATGGTTTCAGTGGTTACAATCAAATCCAGATATCCCCTGAAGGCCAAGATAAAATGACTTTTACCTGCCCCTGGGGTACATTCGCCTATTGGGTATTACCGTTCGGACTATGTAATGCCTTGAAAAAATTTCAAAGGGACATACTCAACATTTTTTCTGGTTTAATAAATGAGGGGCTCGAGGTTTACATGGATGAATTTAATCCATATGAAGATGACTTTGATCAGGCACTGCAACCACTAGAAAAGGTGTTGGAATGATGTATTGCTACCATATTATTTTTTAGCAATGAAAAATTTCACATGATGATGACTAAAGGAGTGATCTTTGGACACTACATCTTTGTATTTGGAATACAGGTAGATCCGACAAAGGTAGAGCTAATTATTTTATAAGCCACACCTTGTACTCAGACAGAGGTACTTAGTTTCCTTGGATATGCAGGGTACTACTATAGGTTTATAAATAATTTCTCAGAAATTGCTGCACCCTTGTATGCATTAACTGGAAATGTTGAATTCCATAGGTTTGACAAATGTGATATTGTTTTTTCAGATTTGAAGAAACTGGTCTCGACTGCAATAGTCTTACGTGGCCAAAATTGGGAGCTGCCTTTTCACATTTCCTTAGATAAATCCGATACAGCGATAGGGGAAATTCTCAGTCAAGAAGAGGAGAAGAAGCCCTATGCTATTTAATATATTAGAAATAATCTCACTCCTTCCGATTTAAACTATACAATGACTGAAAAAGAATTCTTGGATGTTATTTATGCTATTAATAAATTTAGAGATAATATAACTGGCTACCAAGTATTCCTGTATACCGATCGCTCTACCATTAGATATTTAGCTAATAAACGTATTACAAATGGAAGAGTGACTCGTTGGTTTTTTCTTTTACAGGAGTTTGATATAACTATCAAGGACCATCCAGGAAAGGAGAACGTAGTTGCATATTTTCCATCTAGAATTCCAAAGTCAGATGACCCACTAGCAGTGGATGTTCAGTTCCCTGATGAGCATTTGTTCATTGTAGCTCTAAAAATGTCATGGTACACATATGTAGAGAATAATATAGTAGTAGGGAAGCTCCTAAGACACTTGACAACAAAGGAACAAAAGCTTATTGTTTAGTGCAGTACTAGATTCTCTTGGATCGGTCGATATCTTTTCCATACAGGAGCTGATATGCATATACACAGATGCATCCAAGGAGACGATATATATGACATCTTAAGGGCCTATCATAATGAACCATGTGGTAGCCATTTTTCATATCACAGAATGGGGCATAGAGTGTTACAAATGGACTATTATTGGCCTACAATTTTTAAATATGCCAAGAAATATGTCTAAGCCTGTGATAGTTGCCAAAGAATGGGTTGCCCTGGCCAATCTGATGAAATGCCATTGCAGCCACAGTTGGTGATAAAACATTTTGAAAGATGGGCATTGGAATTTGTTGGGGCATTCAACCCGCCATCGAATCAGAAGACCTATATATTGGTTTCCACATATTACATGACGAAGTGGGTAGAAATAGTGGCTTTGTCGAGAGCTACAGAAGAATTTGTGATCAATTTTCTTTTTGAGCTATTTTTGTGGTATGAATTACATAGGGAAGTGATAACTGATGGAGGGGCACATTTTGTGGGAAATAAAATTAAGACCACGCTAAAGAACCACCATGTCACCCATAGAGTCACCTCTCCCTACCACCTACAGGCGAACGGGTAGGTAGAAAGCAAAAATGAAGTCCTTGAGGTAATTCTCACTAAAATAATCTCAACACATTATTGAGATTGGGCTACTAGACTATGAGATCCCTTGTGGTCTTATCGCACAATGTGGTGAAACACCACCGGATATTCTCCATACCATCTGGTATTTGGAAAGGAACCAATTTTTCCTATTTAATTTGAAATAAAGACTCTGAGAACAGCCCAGGAAGTGGGGATGGATTTGACGAAGGCCCAAGTTAGAAGAATCCAACAAATAAATTAATTAGATGAAGCACGGTTACTTTCCCTACAACGCACTACAATTATTCAACAACAACGAGCTAAGTGGCATGAAAACCTCATAAAAAAGAATACATTATAGAAAGGAGATTGGGTACTCCTCTACAACTCAATATTTGAAGACTTCCCATGTAAGTTACGAACGAGGTGGCTTGGGATATATGAAATTCAAGAAGTGCACAGAAATGGTACCATTACCTTGATCACCATAGATGGATCTAGCTCTGCCTTTTAAGTCAATGGACACTGGGTGCACTTCTATCATAAACCACTTTCGAAAGAGTCCTTCTCTCAGTAGGTGTGTGACGACCCCACCATCCAAATTTTAACTACAGGGGATGATGGCATGATAAATTTAGGTTCATAAAAAAAAATTATTTCCTCTTGTAAATATTGTATATATGTTTCCTGCAATTTATAGTTCCTCTCATTGTTGTACATAAGAATTCCGTCTCTTTTTCCATTATTTTGATGCTCAAAACAACATTCTTTTTCTTTTTTTCTTTTGTATGTTTTGTTGTTCAATCCATTGAACAATTGTTGTTCAATTTTATTGAAAAATTTCCGTTCAATTCAAGTGAATTCCTATGTGTTTAGTGTGTTTATTTATGCTGTTCAAACCATTGAACAGTTGTTGTTCAATCGAATTGAATAGTTGTTGTTCAATGAAATTGAACAACTACCGTTCAATTCAAATGAACGGTTGTTTATTTGAGTTATTTTAATTTTGTTGTTCAATCCATTAAAAAACTTCTTTTCAATTGAATTGAACAGCTGTTGTTCAATTCGAATGAACGACTGTGTTTTTGGTGTGCTTATTTCTACTATTCAAACCATTCAACAAATGTTGTTCAATCAAATTGAGTTGTTGTTCAATTCGAATGAACGACTGTGTTTTTGGTGTGTTTATTTATGTTGTGAAAACCATTGAACAACTGAATCGAATTGAACAATTGTTGTTAAATTGAATTAAACAGTCTTTGTTCAATTCAAATGAACAATCATTTTTTTTTTTGCATGATTTTACTTTTGTTGTTCAAATCCATTGAACATTTGTTGTTCAATTACATTGAGCAGCTGCCATGCAATCTAATTGAAAGACTAATTTCTTTTCTAGTACGCTTTTATTTTATTTTATTTCTCTGTTTTTCTCAAATTTTTGTATTTTGATGATTCCTTTTCGAATATCCACTCTTCCTTTACACATCCTCACCATAAAAACCATTTTAAGAAAAGGAATTGGCACATGAAGAGGAGAAAAGAAATGATATTACTAACATTATGATATTTTTAAATTTTGATGAAGCTGACATGGTTTATCTGTATAATGAAGGGCTACATATCTCCTGTTCAGATATATTATTACACGATTTCGTAGTCTTATGCTGGTATATCTTTTTACACTCTCAAGTAGAAATTCTCTTTGACATGAGGGTATAGGAATATGAGTACTAATTGTATTGGAATTATTTTTACTTCTTACACCATCCATAACTCTTAAGGAGTTAGTCAGCCTCCCTCCATTTATAACTAAAAAGGAAAATATTATGTCTATGTGCAATTTTTTTAAAAAGAGAATAAGGGGTTTCATCATGAGCCAACCTACCATGATCATAAGGGTGTAACATGTGACATTCCCACAATGGCCAACACACTAGGGCAGTGACCTTCTCGACAGATAAAACTGCTTGAAGGAAATGAGGTCTCATCACGAGTCAGCCTGATCACTCTATTAAAATCCCCGTCAATGGCACTATTACTATTTGGTCACCACACCAACACAATGGTCTCTCTATAAAAAAATCAAAATGCCTACTTTTAAAATATGTCTATGTGCAAAATTTTTTAAGAAGAGAGAATAGGGGTCTCATCACGATCCAACCTACCATGATCATAAGGGTTTAATAGCTGACATTCCCACAATGGCCAACACACCAGGGTAGTGACCTTATCGATAGCTAAAACTGCTTAAAGGACAGAAGGTCTCATCACGAGCTGACCTGATCACTCTGTTACAATCCCTGTGAATGGCACTATGACTATCTGGCCACCACACCAATGTAGTGGTATCTCTATAAAAGAAGAAAAATGTCTACTTTTGAATAAAGGTTTTTGTCTCATTTTCGAGTTAAAATAGCAACCTTGTCGAGGCTATGAACGCCTGCTAGAAACAGAGGCTTTTCTTGTGGCATCGAAGTATTTTTCTAACAATATCTAATTAATTTTATATGCCCTATTTCCTATTTATCCATTCCTGAAATAAATGCACTGCTTGAATAAGTGTTATCACTAACTACCGACATAATTAACTATGAGTGAATTATCTTTTTGTACTAAATTAAGGGATGAAAACATCAATTATAATATGTCACCTGTCATGCTTCTGTCATACTATCCCGTAAAAATAGGACATCCTTTCATAATAATTGCTAATCTAATTTTCTCCCCTTATTTGGTCATTTCCACCTGATGTAAAATTACCAACTTCTGACCTTTACTTCGTGTGCATTCATGATTGCTACCATCTTTCCTCTTTTCTTGAGCTTTAAGGCCGTGGATGCCCTTATCTCGTAGATTTGTGATGATTACCAGCTTCCAACCTTTACTTCGTGTGCATTCATGATTGTTACCATCTTTCCTCGTTTCTTGATATTTAAGGCCGTGGACGCCCTTCTCTCATTGGAGGGGGTACAAATAGTCATAATGAATAAGAATGCGAATTAAACTTATGAATCCCTTCAGATCTATTGGTTGGACGAAAGAATCATTGCATTTATGTGGTGAATTCACATCTTTAATAATATATTTTATAAAATCCGCATGAAGTGTTTATGTTTTTTTAACTAACATATCCAAAAGAAATGCATGCAGAAAGGTGAAGAAACCAGTTCTAAAAACACAGTAGCCATGGGTGGAAATTCTCTCTACAATGAACCCACAAATTTTCAAGCCTCAAAATTAGCATGCACCATTCTCCGGAAAGCTGGATGGATTCCAAATCTACACGGAATACAAGGGTTTAATACAGAGACAAAATTTGAATTATTGCAAAACCTGCGAGAAGGAAATGCCATAGTCAAAGGAAGAATCATACTAGTCTCCGAAGAAATCATAGTTGAGGTCTCCCGACTTCCAATAGAAGGATAAATATGGACTGATAAACATGTCCTTCTACAAGAAGCAATTTTAGTGTGCCAAGACCTAGGTGAGCCATTGGAACGAAAAGGGAAAGGTATTAATATTGTGTCCTTGATGCAGCCTTGGCAAGAATTGGCAGTCTTCATCTAGAGATATATCACATGTGACAGATGCTAGGATGTGATAAAGTCCCATCCAATTAAACTATTAGCTATTCTCATGCAAAAAAAATTCAATTAACTTGCCCTTTTTCCTAAATTCTGTATTACATGATACTGTTGTTCGAATTATAAGAGATAGAAATCCTTAAGTAGTTGTCAACCACCATGGCTTGATTAAATTAATTATCATTCATGAGTTAAACAAACATCAGATAACATGGGACAACTTTGTTAATCCTACCCTACTTGCACCTAAAGAAAACCCTGACAGATCAGAAATTGAACTCCCTAGAAAAACCATACCCAGGGGAGCAAGAGGGAAGAGAACCCATGTCTTGACCACAGGACCAGGAAAACGGAGATAGTCTGAAAGGTTACAACTACGTAAAAACACCTTTGTATTGCCAAATTAGGGGTGACCATCCCATACATCACCTTTGAGCCCTCAAAATATGTCCTTACAGGACTACGAGGAAGAAATGGCTCAAGTACTTGAGCAAATGAGAACATCTCACGAAATTGGGAACCCATTTGAACAATCTAAGGAACAGAGGGACCATTTGAACCAGTCTGCCTTTGCTAGCAGCTATGGCCATATTCAAATCCTACCTTCCAATGATGAATCACAGGATTTTAGGGCCTTATCTTCCTCTGATGATGAATGGGTGAGTAGGGAAGACCAGATAAAGAGAATATCTAAGTCTAGAAACCAGTCAGGGGATATTGTTCTATTAGAATGGGACACAAGCATTGAGATAGTTCCCCTGACACCTGAAGATAATATTATTCCACCCAGTCAGGACATCAATGATGAAAGAACCTCTTGGATGACTGAAGAAAACATCATTTATGATAACCTTAGAATGGGCACAACTGCTCCTGAACTCGAAGCCACTGCTATTCCTTCTTCTACCAAAACCCCTCCGAAAGAAAAATCAACTGAAGTAAAATTGAGAAAAATGAGCAGGAGATGCAAAAAATTAAGGAAAATAGTAAAAAAGATAAGGAAATGGTTGAAAGAAGTAGATAAGGCTTGGAAGCCTAAGAAGGAATTAGCTACCATGGGAACCCAAAAATATTTTGTTACCCAAGCGGTAGATACTATTGAAATTTCTGTACAAACTAATTTGGTAGATATTGCGGAAGTCTCTATGCAAACTAAATCGATACTTGTAGCAGATAAAGATACCTAGACATATTTTGTTACCCAAATGGTAGATACTGCTAAAATCACTATTCAAACTGATTTGATACTCACAGAAGACACATGAATTCAAATAGAGGAAATACCTGCGTACACTCCTTTGGTAGAGAAAGATGCAAATCAAAAGCTTCTCAATACATTAACTCAAGTTCAACATGAATTAGCCTAGTGCAAAAAGGAAGTAGTGCCATTGAAAGAACATCAGACATTACTCAAACAATTTCAATACCTTTCTGCAACCGAAGATGAAAAATTTTCCCAGCTCAGGGAAGAGAGAGTAAAAGTGAAAAGGGCATAGGATTAATTAGAACAGACTAAGAAGAAATCGGCATGGTTTGTTCTATTTACTCATATATATTGACTTGCAGAGCACCTACCACTAATTATGGTTTGTTTTTAGTAGAAATATATTTATTGTTGAAAATAAAAGCTATGAGGGCAGGGAAGCCCACTACTTTTAAAACCATTAAGGAATTTTTCCAATATTGCAATGAGCAGGATGAGCAGGTCCAACATCTTTTGTGTGAATTGTACAACCACCTAATTTTGAATATTGGTCCTACATGGATAGGGTGCAGATACAGATTTCACATCATTTGGTATCCCCCTGAAGACTATCATCATGATTATGAGTTACCAGAGGGGCACAAACTCAACATTTGCAAGGATAAAACAAAAACATGGTCTTAGACTTTAAAAGGAAGAAGTATATCTTGCATATTATTTAACCCAGCTACACCTCAACCATCTGTTTGCATAAGGACCTGCAAAAAGGTAAGCAAGGGAATATGTTGGTCCAAGGAGAAGGTACATTTTACCCCTATATTTACCACAATTTGTCATTTACTTTTATATATTTTCCCTTCATCTTAGCAATAAAGTAAAGGAAAATAATGAAAAAGTAAGGTAGAATTAATTATTGATAAAAGGTGTGTTTAATAGCATAAAAACTGATTTGTTGCTGTCTTTATTGATACAGGAGCGAAACAACCCAACTGCTGACCAGGATGACCAAATGGCAGCAGAAAATAAAAGTAAATGGAATAGTATCAGCTGCTATGAATCAATGGAAGATGCAGAGGCACGCCTACTCTCAGAGTATTCAGTTGATAGCCACGAAGTGGTAGCATCTCCTGATGGGGGGAGGATATGTTACTCTGTTTTATTTTGCATTTAAGCTATAAAATGCTCAAGGTGAAAGAAAGGCATAGATAGCTCATGTATTATAATTTTCCTGTAATAAATGTATTTAGACATAATCATCAAGTTCGTGCTTATGTACTGCTCTGTTGATTAATGAAATAATTTTCATTTCAGTATAAACAACCTTTTAATATTCCTTAGAAGAAGGCTTCTAGAGGCTTCGGGCCTAGCCCTAGAATTTCTCTTGCTATTATGTGCTATATGTTTATTTACGGATCTTTCATTTTTATTTATCCTTTGCGTTTCATATCATTATCATTCAATTGTTTAATCGCAGGTGTGATACATTATAACTCCCTTTTCACTATATTAGATTTATCATTCATGTCCTTTTATCAGGAGTTGACGCTTTTACATTTGTTAGAGTAGTTTTGGTGCGGTTGTTGCTCAATTCCAAATATAGCTATTTCTTGAATCATACATGCAAAATTTTGGTTTGATGTTTAATTCTGAATGATTCTATTAGTTGATTAATAGAGAATTCCATTGCAAAATCTATAATAATTGATTTTTTTTTAATTCATTAGGATTGTTTATTCAATTCATTAAGGTAATTGTTCAATTCATCAAAGCATGATTTTCAATTTCAATCTATTCTTTATTTCAGTCTTGAGTGGTTATTTCTGCATAGGCTTAGAAAAAAAAATTATTCTTTTATTGGTCTGAGGTATTTCATATTTCACCTTCAAGTTGGTTTGATTGAACTTCAAGAATTATATAATCTTTCTTACAACGATCTCAAGTAGTTAACCTCCGATATCACTTTCATATATTTTTCTTACACTCTTGAAATAACAAGACTTGCCATGGGTTGATAATTAATTTAAAGAATTAAGGTTACCCTTAAAACAATCACCTTCTTGACCCAACACCAGTCATGGTAGAAGTTGATTCTTCTCCACTTGTTTTATAGATACATAGAAAAGTGTCATATGCTAGTGCAATGAAATTTTCTACAGAATCAAGGTATATGTGCACACATAATGAAATAGAGTGTCAAATGTACCTGGAATGGCAGGTAAGGTTGGATGGTCTTGCCTCTCCTTTTCGTCTTGGGCTATCTCCATGGTTGTGGACTGTTTCGTTTTTATAAAAATAAACATACCACATGTTAAATAATGGTGATGAATAAATACTTAAATCTAAAATCATGACTCTATTAAACACATGAAAGTAACCTGGAACCATAGAAAAGACATTATTTGATTGAGTATTTCCTCGCTTATTGAAATATTGAAACTCAAATGGTTCAATTTCTGATGGATCCACATTTAAATCAATTTCCAAACCATTGTTTTTTCTATCGCTTCTTATTTTCTTGGTAGGGATAAGGAAAATCTTCTTCCTTGTCAAAGATGAATCAAGAGAACCCAACCCAGGTGTAAAGTTAGAATCCAAAATGTGAAAATTATTAGCTTCATACAACAATTTCTTAACCAGACCATTCATCTTCTTTGTCTTTTTCAATGTAGTAGGAGGGTTATCTAAAATGAGATGTACATGGCTAAATAACTCATCCCTTTCCTAGTGAGTTGCATTTGACATCTGCATCAACAATATTTGTGGCCATAAAAGTAGCATCCACATCTACATAATGGTTTCGAGGCTCTATATTGATCTCAAAAGGGCCATTGAATAGTTATCCTCTGTATGTTGATGAAGCAATGGATTTGAATATCTGAGTGGAAATGCAACCAATTACCATTTATGGCATGCTTGTAAATGTTTACACAAATATACCATTAAAATTCACACATTATAAAATTTGTATGATACTAGGTGACAAGGTATTTTTTACCGCGATATGTCTGAATTCTCACCCAGTAATCATGGGTTATGCTTTCATGAGGACAACAATTAACATCTATAATTTTTATTGCTCGTTCCACTAATGATTAAAGTTTCTATTATCTCTTATAGTTGTTTATAAATCCTTCTTATTTTAATATTTCCTTGAACCAACAACAAGGTTAAATAGTTGTTTGTAGCATATGCAACAACTAATCCATCCTATGCGAACCTTTTTTCCTTATATTCAATAGAAATGTTTTCTTTAGGTAACAATGGTATGAAACACCAAAATTATTGGTCTCCTGATTTTCATGAGGAAACTCCCAACAACCTTTCACCCACATCCCTAATTGCAAATCGAACTATTTTAGTCTCAATATATCACATTTATACAAGACAAAAATGTATATAATACAAAAAATTTTCTTACATACGAATCTTATCTCCAACAACCCAATTGTTGTGGAAATAGTCTAAGAACTTATCTTCATCTGAAAATTTGATAAAAATTTGATTTATTGCATCTTCCACTTCATAATTGAGAGTGTGTTTCATGATGAAACCTAACTCACTTAACATATCATTGGCTTTTATGGAACTAGTGGCCAACTTATTAACATTTTTTAACCAAGCCCTCCATACATGAAAAACACATAAGATCACATCACAACATATGATCCTCCTTCCATATTCAATTCATTTTAGTGTGCTATTTTTATAAAATGTTGAAGTTTGGTTATATCATGACAATTTTAAAGTTACTTCAATGCAATGATTTCATCCAATGCATTATCAACCATGAAGGAATTAAATTTCCAATCACGACGGATTTGGAAACACTTGTGCATGAGATGCTCCAACCATAGTGCAATATCATCTTATGTGTTTCATGATGTCACAACCCATGCAACTGGAACCTTGCTTTGTTGTTCGTCAAATTCTACGAGTGTATGAAATTGATATTATCATATTCAACATTACATAAATTCAAATACAAGTTATTAATCATGTTAAATGTCTACAAATTAAATAAGTATAATCAATCGATCATTAGCATCTGACTTACCCCATATTTATTTCTATTAAATGTTGAATCCATGGCTATTGAGCTAGTGTGCGATAGCTTAACCATTGTCTCCAACATCCACTTTGTTTGAATCCCTATTATAAAAGGGACCTCCACACTTTTGTTCTTTTGGTAGGAGAAAAAATATTCGTAGTGCTTTTGATACCATATTTTTACATTCATTTCATCCTTTTTGTGAAGTTGTTAAATATTTATTTTCCAACCTATTATATATATATATATATATATATATATATATATATATATATATATATATATATATTTCCTGCATAAGAATAAATTCCTATCGCGAGCTATTGTTTCCATGTCAACATGTTTAATGTGGGTTCTATACACTATATCAACAAGTACTCCCATAAAGAAACAACTCTCTACAAATGAAACGTCCCTTGAAATATTTTTCCTATGCAATGTCTTGGTCTCACCTGAAGTGTCATGTTGGCCATGAAAAAGCCAAGCTTCCCCATCTTCATGTTCATACATATTGAAAGTTAGTATTTCTCTATCAGGAATTTCATTCATAACCTTCACAATAAATTGGCATTGACAACCCCTCTTATGAATAAATTAGGTCCTTCGTTTAGGTGGAGGATATCCTCTTTTGTTCTTTGGTCAAAGTGAACAATGGTCCAAATGAAAAATGATAACTACACCAAAAATTTAAAATGTTAGTACATAAAAATAAAGAAAAAAGTGGTTTCAAAGGATATAAACAATGAATTTTTGAAATACTCACATTTCATATTGCAATGCAACAATATTTCTTTGTTCTGGTTCTTTGTTTGTTTTGCATATGAAATTACATGGAGCATTGAAATTTTCTTCCTCTCCTTTCATAAAGTCAGAAACTTGTTTTAATGGGATTAAGGAAAATTGATCAATACTATTGCTATTTTGATTTATTTCCATCCAAACTAAGTCTTTACTAGAGAAGGTCATTTTATCTTTGAAGTCTTACACCTCAGGATCCATGATATGCTTCCATTTATTTCACTTTCCCATTTTGAACCGATTTGGTTAAACAATATTCAAGGACATTAGAGAAATAAATTAGACATAAACATGTTGGCGGAAAAGCTATCCATTCTAAATCAAAAGAATAAAAAAAAATAGATGATAGAAAATGATTCATTAATTTTTTTCGTCCCTTAGCTAGCTTATTTTTAGTTCTAAAAGAATTGAAATGCTTACGAGACTCCAAATATGTTCTTGCAGCTAGTCTTATTGGTATTGGAAGGGGAAAAAATGGAGGAATTTTTTTTAAGGAATTGTAGGATGTAAGGTAGCTTTTGGATCCTATCTAAAATATTAAGCATTTTAAATCTTTTGTAAATGCAGCATAGTTTTTCAAGTTCTATTGATGATCAATAGGTGAGGGGGGATTGTAATGCATCTCTAATGTCATTAATGAACACAATGTTGGGAGCCCAACAAATCACTCTATTTTGATGCCTTCTATTATTCAACCCATATGAATGGGGAAATTTAGTGGTCATCAGTAAAATTATGCCATTTAATTTCATTTATAGTAGGATATAGTTGAGAATGTGGTTCATTTGAGAGTATATAATGGTTGAATGTTTTCCAAATGTATATATGTGATTTCTCAACCTTTTCTTCCTCTGATATGATAGTCAAATATATCATGTTTGACTCATAATATATTTTCTAAGAGTTAAAATCTCCCCCTTGATAAAAGTATGCAATCTCAACTTTGATTGTCCTGTTGTTGTATATTTTGAGTATGCACTCCCAACATTAGTTGTCATGTTGTTTAATTCAGTGAGTATGCACTCTCAATTTGATTTTTTCTGTTGTTTTATTGAGTAGTTATTTCAAGAATAAATAGATTGGTAGGTATGAAGCTCATATTTATGAAAAGAGCACTTATAAAGGCATTATATTGAACCCTTGTATATTAGGATTTAGACAAATATACTTCAACAAGGATGGAGTTATCCTTTAACAAGAATGATATAACTGGAACAATATATCAATACTAGTGTCCGTTTTCATTAATTCATAGTTCTAATGACAAGAAACTTGAAATCCCAGAGATTTTATCAATTGAATATGGAATGTGGCAGCATTTACAATGAAATACACCAAAATTCGAATTAGAAACGATTAAATAATGCATTTTTCGTTTCAAATAAAAATAATTTCACAAAATATTCAACTAGATGAAGTGGAATAATACTCATGTCAATTGTTGCAAAGCGAAAAACCCATTTTTCCAAAGATACAAAATGTAATAATTGTTTTCATGATTATTATATAATAGTCTCTACTCAATAACAAACAAGGGGGTCTCATACACCAATTTGGTGTTTGGCTTGGTTGTGGCCTTAAAATTGGATAATAATAATATAACCATCCATTCCATTTCCCCACCATCGAACTATATACTAACTAAGAAGTAAAGATGTACATAGTATATTCCTCTATTCAAGATTTTTGTGAGGTAGTGTGTCCACTCTAGCTTAAAACCAACGCAACAGAGGCATGAAAGATCGCAACTTGGATTGTTTTGTCTATATACTTTATTTAACCTATAGATTGAAATTGCAAGAATGCAGTTAAAAGATTGAAAGTATTCCAATACCCTGTCCATTGATTCCTGAAGCATATTTTGCTTGATAATCATGCAAGTTTGAGTGTGGATCTTTGATGAATTATTCATTCTATTTTGAACAATATTTAAGGAGGAATATGCTAGGCTTGGATGCGTTATTTAGGTTGGAATTTTGATTAAAATATCAAGGTTTGGGGGGATCATGTATTTAAATGTTGATGTAATTTATGAAATCTTGAAGTGGGTAGATGGCACTACACTTTCAAATGTAGGATGCACGTCATCTCTCTTACACTCTGTTGTAAGAGAAGAACATATTTGGGAGGAATTATGCTCCTCAATGTGGCCTTCCATAAAAAATGCAGAAGTGAAAATTTTGATTTCTACACTGGGTGGGTTTTGGAAGTTCTATACAGATTTCTTTCCTATGGTCGTGAACAGAGAGATATTTTATGTTATTCACTGCAATATGGAGATAAAAAAATCAGAATAATTATAGTTGGATTAATGTGATAAAGAGATCCACAATGTTTCTCCCTTTGATTTTGTTTCACTTATTGATGTGCATTATAGGGATAAAGTAATTTATTTCAAAATACTTTGGGGAATCCCTTGTGCAGATGATTTTGATGGTTGGTTCTCTAACTTCTCTTTCAATATTGATGTGATAAGTAATTTTGACATAGGCGAGAACAATGAGGGTCATGCTAATATCTCCTCGACAGATGGGCTTCCAAAAATTATATCTCTTGAGAGAGAAAGGGAAGATGGGAAAATTTGGAGAGAGATTTGGAACAACATAAGGCTTAGTTGGATCCTTTTAAATAGAAGGGAAAATAAAGAAATAAACATTGCTAGTTGGAGTCCCTAGGAGGAAAAAATAATTGGCCTACTCATAAGGATTTCCTTATACACGTTGGTACCATACTTCTAGTCCATAAAATTATGCCTTTTCAGATTGTTTAGTGTGTCCTTTTGATGAAGTGTATAATTTCAAATGATGGTGTTGGGGATGGTTCTTATACAACTCTGAAGCTTAATGAGCTTGTAATGTAGCTGGAAGAGATGGGAGGTGCCCATGTAAATGGACGAAACACCATTCCTAGGCCATAGATAAATAAAAATCATGGAAGAACAAAGAAAAAAATACCTTAGAAGAATAGGATTGGGATCCGGGAACATATTCGAGGGATGATTCCTCCCTAGAACGCTAAATCTAGCGAAAAAGATAGAAAGGTGGAATTAAAACAACTTGAAGTAGTAGATACAAGATTTTCTATGCCTCCCTTCACACCTTACATGGAAAAGCTACCTTGGCATAAAGGTTCCATTTCATTTCTTTCACAATAGTTTCCTCGTTATGGTAACCATTATGGTTTGATTTGGTCAAGTGGGAAGGACCAAGGTGGTATTAACTGGGACAAGAAACCAATTGATTGGTTGGTATATTGTTGTTATTGCCATGATATTGGTTATGATACACATGATAAAGATGAGATGTTGAAAGCATATATTTCTTTCCTTAAATTCTTGGAGAAAACTGAGATGAAGACAAAAGGAAATCCTCTCATTGTCGAAGCTTACATAACAATTTGTATAATAGGTAGTGTTTTTTTTCTCTTGTTTTTGAAATATATATTTTTTCTATAACATGATTAATAGTGCAGGAAAAACCTCCGAAGACCTTTTTCAGACACTGTAGATGGCCTTCTATTGAATTTTTAGGAAATGTTTCTACTTATTTGCGCTGTATAGCTTGTAAATTTGTAGGAAGGGCCAAATTACCCACATTTGATGTCAATTGAATCGAAACCTATGGGCTGAAATCCACCATTTGCATATTTTCCAAATTTTCCTCATTGAAAGGGACCATTTAACATAATTTATGGGATTAAAATTAATATTTGTTTCATAATTTTTCCTGTTTTCCATAGGAACTATATAAAAGGAAGAGAAATTGGAAAATATTGGGAGATTTAGGGAAAATTTTCTAAAATATATCATGAGGAGACTAACAATTTAGACTAAAGGATATATCAAGAAGGAATAAATGAAAATACATATAGTGAAATTCTTCAAAACTTTTACCTCGCTTAGTGATTTTCAATGGTTAAACCATGTAACATTGGAAGCAAAGAAAGTGACCTTGTGCTCCTTTTAAAAATCCCTTTCAACCTGTGACCTTCGTTTGAACCGATGATGTCGGAGGATGCGAAGCATATGGTTTCCTGATGCAGAAACTTGGTTATGAAATGGTAAAATCACGGTCACAGTCACCATGCATAGGTAGGTTTTGGCAAGGTCAATCGCAACAAAAATGGTTAAATGTTTTCAAGCTTTGAATTGTTGAATGAAGCTGCAACAACCTGCACATGGGGGAATGATTTCAAGATTCAAGGCTATTATATTTGGAGGCTCCAACTAATTTTTTCTTCCACCCACGCCATTAACTCGATGAGTCGGTGGATGGGTTGTCATATGTGACATTAGATCGCCAGATAAATATGAATCCTTTCTGAATATGGAGCGATTGACATCGAAGGGGGCATAGGAATTGTTGGTGGCCTTTCTAGCCGGCAGACAATCCGAGCAAATCCTCTGCATGGGTAGACTAATCCTTAATGATAATACATATATTATTGATTTTTTTAATAAATATTTGTATATGTTTTAATGTAATAATAGGTACGCACGATACTTATATTACATTAAAACATACACAAATAAATTAATCTAATCTAATTTAGAATGAGGTTTTCCAGAGTACATTGCTAAGAATTTCAATATTAAAAATTAATCTTAAAGCATTTTATTTTTTGCAAAGAAATTATATTGGAAAAATGTTGGCATTTTAATGAACTTGTACTTTTGTTTACACATTCTTAAAAAATATGCACTAAAAACCTCATTAGAAATGTCTTCTTAGCATAGTTACTTTTAGTATGTTTGTAGTTTCACGGGAAGAACATTGATGCACGAGCATCAACTCTATGCATATCATTTTGTTGGAAGCCTAAATCGGCAATGTGTAATTTTGTACAAAATCTCATTTTTCACTCACTTTAATTAGAAATTTAGAATATTTTGTTGTGCACTAATACTAGAAGGACTTTGGATCATTACATTCTTGGGATATTTAGGATGAGTTGATGTTTTGACCAATTGGGCCTTTGTAAATAGTGTCAAGTGTTAAGATGAGGTGTTAGTTTTTTTTCGTGATTTGATAAGTAGGCTTTTGCCAATGTAACAAGTGTTAGATTAATTATTTGGTATTTTTGGAATGTTGGAAAAATGTTCCTTTTTTACTATTTTTTTAAGATATTTTTGGAAAAATGTTCTATATGGAAGTTTATGTAGAGTAATGTGAGACATCTATTTTGGATAAGAGAGAGACGATATTTTGGTGTTCCAGTGAGTTTGAGGAGGCTTGAGCAAGGGGCCATTATACTTCTTGTAAATACTTTGTTCTGAAATGAAATAGAATCAGGTTTCCATTCATTTCCTATATCTCTCTATTCCATTGGAATATATTTATATTGTTTCCTTGATGGGGGATGTGCATTCCTATGTTAATTAGATTAGAACTCATGTATCGCGACGAAGTCTATTGTCATCACAATGAGTATAAGGGAAGAGAACTCAGATCTTGATAATTGGTGTTGGTGTAATGATTTCAGAAATTTTTACCAAAAATTCTTCACTTAATTCACTGGTGACAAGTGACCCTAACAACAATATATGGTTGTTTAAGATTTATATATTCAATGACAACACAGGAAATCCTTGCATCAAAAATATTGTATGCGATCCAAAACATAAAACAACAAGAAATAATTGATGCAATAACCCAATAGAAGAATACTTTGAATAAATAATAATTTTATTAGAAAACACCTCGTGGAGCAGATCTACAAAAAGGGCCTGCAAATCCACCTCCATGGGATGGATCCTTTAATATCCTTGTGCTTCAACAATATTTTCTCTCTCTCAATGTATGAACCCAAAACAAAAGATGGAACTCAAGTGAGAGCTCAAATGTGAGAAAATGATAATACTTATGACAATAGTGATAATGGTGAAGAATGAATGGAAAAACCTCTAATTTATAAAAAAGTATCAGGTTAAACTAGGAATTAGGAAATAATAAAAATTTATTGACCAAATCGAAATCTAACCGTTAGGAATACTTTATTTTATTTTTGGGAGAGGGAAAAGATATTCAAAATTTGCAAATATCTATATTTAGAAGTAATTAACAAATAAAATTATTTATTAACCACTTCACGAGGATCAAGAAAGGTGTGAAATTGAAATAATTATTAAAAAATGGTTTAATAATTATTCCAAAAATAGAATTAAGGAATAATAAATAAATAATGATTTATTTAATTATTCCTATGTGAGTTAGTCAAATTTGACAAGGAATAATTATCAGATAATGATTTAATAATTATTCCTAGAGAAAATAAAATAAATAATGATTTACTCACCTATTCTCATGGGGTTTTTTAATAACCAGATGGAATTTGATAGAAATGGTTTACTAGATTGTTTCCTATAGTAAAAGTGATTTTAATATGGTAAAATTAATCCAACTACATGGTGTATTTTGATCCACCTAGTTAGAACTAGCTATGTCATCATTTTTTATGTGATAAAAGATTCCACCCCAATGTATGAGTGTTAGGAGCATATCATATGAACGAAATACAGTGTAGGTTACACTTCCATGAGACACCAAAGGGGAGCCATAGAGAGAGAGAGAGAGAGAGAGAGAGAGAGAGAGGTCTAGCTGAAGCAATGCATGGAAGGAAGGAGGAATGGAGGGGGTGAGACCTACTAATGTGATATAAGTCTCCTTTCTATTTTGGAGTACATGATCTCAAATGAGGAGGGGGGGTGGGGGCATACCCATACCCGACGAGATAACTGAGTACAAATAATAATGGTGAGCCAAAAAATGTGTGACTGAGATACAAATTACATTATACTGATATGCTAGCATCAATGGGCCAGGATGGGGTAGAATAATACAATGAGTCCCATATACATGATGTGCCTATAAAAATATTGGCGAAGGTTGAATACAATAACATCTAATGATATGAGTACATGAGACACAATTCCCCTCAATCTTACATGATGAGGGGGAATATCAACCAAACAAGCCTTGCTGAATAGGAATAGACTCTGAAGATTTGGATGGATCATCGGAAGGAGACATATGTGCTATGAGTGTTGCAAGTGCCTGTGAATGAAAAAATCTAATATATGGAACTGAATCTAAGGGTGGATCATAATCTGCTGCAATCCATGCATGTGGGGGGATGCATGAAAGCCACCCCCTCATAACTTCTATACCAACTCACACACACCCGAGAAGCATTGGTAGAATTTGTTGGATCATTAGACCATCAAGTCATGCAATAATGAGCTATAGTCGAGCACACAAGAAACAACCAAGTAAAAGAAAAATAATAATCCCCTTTGATTGATCCTAGGTACCTCACAATGATGAAGGCTGGAACCAAGGTACACCACCCTTTATACTACAAGTCTGGAATAAATGCATTGAAGTCAACAGAAGAGGGCTCGCCTGAGTTGAGATAATGAGGAATCCTCAACAAAGGCACAAGGAATAATAGTAATGTGACTAATATAATGACACTGGGGATGATGATGGAGGTAAATAAGATGAGTGATGGACTTACTAATTCCATATTTCGAGCATAAAATGCATGGTTGACCTAGTAAAGACTAGCTTGATTTCAAAAGAGATGTTCTATTACTCAGATGAAGGCTTTCGAGATACAAAGAAGTATATATGGAGGTAAAATATGAGAAAAATGGGATGAATGTGCAACAAATATGGATGAAACATTGTAATAGGATTGAATGGGACTCAAAACAAGCTCCATGAATTCAAAGGTGACTCATCTAGGATACTCTAAACAAGGGTGACTCAATGATGCTGCCATATAGGGGAGGCCCAAGAGGGACCATAAAAACATGAGTAAATAATGGTTACTCATGATGAAAATCGATACATGAGTTGACAAGTACAATGGTAAAGTGGTACTAGAGGATAAGAGGCTCATATGAGGAAATTTGACTTTAATAGGCGGTAAAGTGACACCTCATGGAAAAAATGGCTTCATGTAGAAGTGTCAAATTACCAAAAAAAGGAGACTCATTATAGAAATCAGCGATATATTTCTAACGGCGCTAACGGTTCATCAAACTGAGCTACGGCTTGGCCGTAATGGGCGACATAAAAAATATATTTTTTATTATAAAATGGTTTCTTTCCCCCAAATATAACTCATCTACATAGTGAGCTATGGGAGAATTTGGAGAGGAGGAGAATGCCCTAAATATTTAGTAGATCATAGTAGAAAAACTCACATTCAGAATTTGATTTGCGACTTTGAGGTAGGTGGCCTTAATTATCTAAAGATGGCCTTAATTCTTCTTGGAAGGATGGTTACCAGTGAAGAATCAAGGTAAGAAAGGAATACATGAATGAATATAATTGTGGAGATTTAGCATCATCCTTGCCCACCAAGTTAGAAGTGGGGAATAAGTGGTAAGTTTTTCATCACATAGATTAGAATGTTTCATTATATGGTATCAATCATCTACGATATGCAATGTGTATATGGCTCGCCAGAGAGGCCGGTAGGAGAAACTACCCAGGAATGAAATGATAATCAATCATACCTAGATTATTGGGGTCTAAGTCGAGGCTTATGTTAATAAAGTGAGGATGTGGAAAGTGACCATCATGCCCCTACGCATGGGATATTTCCCCCCAACATATGATCGTGGAGGGGACTTATTAGGTATGCAAGGGTCAGAATGATGCCCCTAGTTGGATGATTTTGTGGAGTTCCATTGTGTTCCAAGTGTTCAAATAATGGATTCAAGAATTCAATCCTACTAGAATGAGATGCTATAGAGGATGATGACGAGATGTAGGAGCATATGTGCCCCCCATTTTTGTATGTATGGTTATAAAATTCTATGGACATGCCGAGTGTATTTAGAATAATGGAATCTAAACACATTTTGATTATTTGGTTCACCATTTGTGGTTTATGGTTGTATTTCTATGGGAATATGGGTGCAATATGAGAAAGGAAATGGAGGATTACAACTATCACTTGGAACTGCATATATGAATCAAATGGAATGAATTTTTGGGTTTGCATGCATGGTGTTACAATACCAAAGAGTGGCTTTATATATAATAAATTTATTCTCACCTAAATGACATGGTGATAGAACGAAAATAATGTTTAAGGGATTGGGTCATTGATGGAAGATAGTGGAATGATTAAGTGGATCATCCTAGAGTGATCTGAAGTGATATGAGACTCTAGATGTTCTTATAAATAGGGAAGGATAATGGTAGTAGGGTAGACACTACTAGATGCACTAGGGAGGTTGGGGAGAGTTGATTCTCCTAGAGTTTCAAAGACGAATGCTCCATTACCCAAAAATTGTGTGGAAATGTAATGGCCACAAGGTAGATGTGGTTTGTGTGCATGGGTTTCGATGTAAGAGGTATTTAAACCAATCGACTTCACCATGGATGAAATATTTTGAATACACAACATATTGATCATGGGTTTGTTGCGAAAGGAAGTACACAAGATGATGTATATAATCACAATGATAATCGTGGGTGGTCATGGCTTGCATGATGTCTTCATTAGAATGAAATATGGGGGGGAATAGAGGAAGAAGGACCACATGAGGAGGACTGCTTAAATCATCTTAAAGAGATACAAGTTTCACATATGCATCTTCAAAAGAAATGGGCATATGACTAGTAGATGAGACATATACCGATGTTGAGACGAAAGTGTTCTCCAATGAAGGTTCGACATAATCACAATAGTAAAATCCAAGAGAGTCTCAATATATTGATCCCATGGATGATGACAGGTAGAGAATAGGGTTGAAACTATCTGTCATATCGACATCAAGAGAAGGGATCACAATGGGTGGTTGAGAGACCTCATGTTCTAGCATAATAATGGGAACAAAAACCATAGGTAGAGGGGAGGTGGAATCAATACGAGCAGAATATAACTCTTGAAGTACTTAAAGAGTATCATGAAAATATTTTAGAGAGGGAACACGGTGGGAATAATGGCCATATTTATCACACAAGCACAAGGGTGATTCATGCGTAAGGATTTATTATTCTTATATGAATCGAGTAAGGTGACATGCACCTCGGGAATGTTAGAGTTAGGAAAGGTATCAGAGACCACATTTTTTATATGAGGGAGCTTATGAGAATTATTGGTGGCATGCCCCAAAACATCACAAAAAGTGCATGGAAGCATACGTTTTGGAGGCTTAGGAGGAGCTAAATATTTTTTGGGTTCCTTGTATTTGGTTTCCTTTTTCTAAGCTTTTACTCCCTCACCAGATGCTTTTGCAAAAGGATTGGTTTCTTTTTGAGGTTCTTTTGGGACTCAAAAAAAGGAAGGAGTAGTTACAACAAGCCGAACAGGGGTCAAAGAAGTGTAAGGTTTAAGTTGATTAGGAGGAGTGTTTGTGAGAGGATCAATGTAGCAGAATGGGATCCTTAAGGTGATAATAGGTATACTCAATGTAGCCATTACAAGGTTATACAAGATTCTAGGTGACGAGAATAAGAAAGGTATCTCACCAAAAGGGTAATGACCTAAGGAACTACTCCTCGATAATTAAGAACTTAGGGAACGATTTCGGGCTGGAAAGCTCTAGGAGAGATACTAGAAGAAGGAAATGAACCTCAAGGAATTATACCTGAAGGGTGGTTTGAGTTGGGAGAAATAATTTTCAGAGAGGAGGGATGTTGTGAAGGCATACTATGCTATTTTCTGGAATTGTGTGACGCTTGAAACATGAAAATACTGAAATTTCTAGGCTTGGAAGGGACAGGTGATGGGCCCTAACAAGAACCAAAAAACGTGGAATCTTCTTAGACTCTAGGAGAAACATTAGTGAGGGACATGACAACCTTATTATGAGTTATCGATGAGATAGTGTACTAAGGGGAAGTGTGAGACTGAGGATTAATTAAGTCAACTGATCGATAATGATTATCTTTCCATTATGAGGAAAGCACATCTTGTAGAACATATGTGACAATAGAAATGGAATAGGTGTAAGTACGACCCAAGAGGATGTTATAATCTAATGGGGCATCAATGAATTTTATTTCAATTAAGGTTGTCTTGCTGGAAATAGTAATTGGAGAGTTGTGATATAAGCTAAGGGGCCATGAGGGATGTCTGTCCCAAGCAAAAAGAGTGATGGTGAATGGGGAAAGTTCAGGTGAACCATGTTTATTCCAAACACTAGCGACCATCACATAGATGAAGGGGCTTTTGTATATGATACACCATTGAATAGTAGTGTTTCTTATGGATACACGTATTTGAAAGGAAACAAATGAAGGAAGGAAGGAATATTATGATTTTTCAACATAAAAGACAATCATATGATGGTAATAAGGATCCAAAATGTTCAAAGTAGATAATAGAGATTTATGTTGGGATGTGCACATCGAGAGGACTTCAAACACTAACATGGTAGCAAGAGACTACGCCAAGTCATATACTATGCTATAGGTATGGACAACTTTGATAGAAGAAATGTTTGGACGTAATGGACCTTTGGGGATCCTAGGAACAACCTCTACCTTAGGGGTTGGGGTCTGTAAGGTGCCATTTGGTAACGAAAGAGGCTCAGTGGAAAATTGAGGTTGGGAATTACTTGTTGAATTTAAAGGGGGCTTGTCATACTCGCGCGATTGAGTCTGTAGGTTGAATTGTTCAGTAATGAATTCATCAGAATTTATCATGAGGATCTAGTAATTATTGTAGCCATATTGTGAATGTTGGGGAGTTGCATTATCCTATGTGATTTGGGAAACCTTATATCCTTGATGAGGAAAAGGATTAGTAAGCACAACCATTTGTGATGAAGCAAGAGGAGGAGGAGGTGGAGAAATGGGTTCCGGTCCTCTAGAAGCATCTACTTGAGCTTCCTATACTTGGCGCATCTCAGGTAAAAGGGGACACTCATGATTATAATGGCCAAAAACACCACAACATGAATAAGGTTTATTCGTACAAATATCCTTGTTTTTCTTAGGTTGTCTTCCTTATTGGTGGGTTGCGGGATTGTGATGGTTTCATGAGGTTTAGTAGTCAGTGGGCGCTGATTACCTTGATTACCTTGATATGGATGGTTTTGGTTACGTCCACTTGTTTCGTCTCTTGGGTTTGGGGGATTGGTTGCGCTCTGATTAGCATACAATTGACCTTCAAGAGGAGGTTTCTATTTTTGCTGGGGTGGAGGAGGCATGGGATGTTGTGGCATTGGTGCCAGAGGGGCTGGAGCACTAGGCGGTGCATGCGAATAGTAAGGAGATGGGGCACCATTACGATGAACAATTGAATCAACAATTGGCCCTCACATCTATTGATTTGTATGGGAATATGTATATGACATGCTTGGACCCCAATAGCTCTTACCATGTGAAGGATTGGGAGGGGGATAAGTTTAAGAGGAACTAGTCCCCCTTGGGGTTGGACATAACTCATCATATAGTGGATTTTGAGGATGTGAAATGGATCCAAAGATACCTCCCAAAACATGAGATGCACTTGGTGAATTTACAACACCAATCCGAGGCAGATCGGAAACGATGGCATAAACATACCCTGACTGTGCATAGATCATGTCATATTTCAAAGCTACTTTCAGCTCTTCTTCCTTAGGCTATGGGAAGTGGGATGTGACATATTTACCTATGGGGACCAAAATCGTTCTAAGAAACCAATCCATATAAACACGATCTTCGAATTCAAGGGCCCTACACATGATCCTCCTTTTGCACCATTCTTGAACATGGTTAGAGAGGTGAGTGGAAAAATGTTGATGGAAATACTGTTGGGTATGTGTTATATTATTTCCATGAATAAGCACACGTGGGGGGTAAGAGGGGGACAGGGGGGGCGGTAGCCCCCCCTGTCGGGGTCCGGGGTAGCACCCCGACGAAAATTTTTGGTCCTTAATTTCCAGTGGGTAGTCTGCGCCCATGGTTTTGTGCATGGTTTTGCACATGGTTTTGGGGTATGATGGTTTTCGGCCCCTAGTATTTTTTGTAGATCCGGTCAAGGGAACAACAGTTATGTTCTAATCCAGGGTTAATGGATTAGGGTTCATGTATGCTTCGGTATGTATATATATGTGTCGTAAGACTAAAATGAATATAATGAAAAATCAAGATGGTCGTCCCGATTTGGGATCTAGGGGAAAATCTCTGTGTTATCTATTTTATGTTTTATATTCTCGCTATTGTTTATTTTCTGTTATAAGATTTGTGTGTAGATAATTTCTGTTCAGGTTTAAAACCTACATTTGGTATCGGAGTTGTTTCGGCTTCAAGGGGAAGCCTTTGCTGTTGAGGGTTTTTTGCTTGGGTCTGAGGTAGACCCTGTTCAGTGGGAGATCTGCGGGATCGATTCTTGCAGTGAAAGAAGAAGACAAGTGGCGGGAAGATAGAGATCGAGAAATTTAATGGTCATAGTTTTGAGTTATGGAAGCTCAATATGGAGGATCTGCTAGTGGATAAAGATCAGTGGATCGTGGTAGATACAGGTACTAAACCAACGACAATGTCATATGAAGACTGGAAGAAACTAGATCGGAAGGCTAAGAGCACAATACAGTTGTATGTCTTAGATTCAGTATTACTGAATGTATCTCGGGAAGCTATGGTGAAGTATTTGTGGGAAAAACTTGGGAATTTGTACCAATAAAAGTCTCTGGTGAATAAGTTTTTCCTACGTAAAAAGTTGTATAACCTGAGGATGAAGGATGGAGACTCAGTGACAAAGCATATGAACGCCTTCAATACTGTGGTAAGTCAGTGGTAATCTGTTGATATTAAGATCTCAGATGAAGATAAGTGCATCATTTTGTTGTGTTCTCTACCAGAATCGTGCGACAGTCTGGTTATTGCAATAGGTAGTAATACAACTACCTTGAATTTTGATGACATTGTCTCAGCCTTGCTGTCAGAGGAAATGAGACGGAGAAATATGGAGGGTCGGAATGGAGATGCCTTATCTGTACGAGGAAGGTCCCAAAATAGAAACAAGAATAAGGTTTTGAGTGGGAGATCTAAATCTAGAGGGAGATCTAAATCTCCTGGAAAGTTTGTAAAAGTGTGTTGGAAATGTGGAAAGGAAGGGCACTACAAAAAGGACTACAGATCTAAAGCTACTGAGAAAGGAAAGGGATCTGATGATGCTCCTTTTGCAGAGGCAAAAACCACCTCGAATGAAGGTGGGGATGTGTATTTGGCTTCTTCTTCAAATACACATGTAGATCATGAGTCATGGTTGATTGACGCAGGTGCATCCTTTCACTTCACTCCCCATATGGAGTGGTTCTGTGAGTATGGGAAATATGATGGTGGTGATTTCTTCCTAGGGGATGATAGGAAGGCCATAATCATTGGACGTGGAAAGTTCAAGTTGAAGCTGCAAGGTGGAAGGATTATAACACTTCCTGGTGTTCTGCATATTCCTGCATTGGCCAGAAATATGATTTCTGTAAGCAAGATGGATGATGCAGGTGTAAAAACAGTGTTTGAGAAAGATGCCCGCAAGATGGTTCGGGGAGCATTGGTATTAATGCGGGGAGTTCAGACTGGAACTCTATACAAGCTACAAGGTAACACTGTTATTGATGGGTGTAACAGTTTTGTGGTTCCTGAAAGTGGAATGGAAAGCCTAGTTTATCTCGATAGAAAAGACCATGCTATGGCATCAAAGGCCTGGACATATTTGAGAGAAGGGCCTTCGGATATTGCATAGAAATGGTATGGTAGAAGGTATGACTAATTGTTCTTTAGATTTTTATTTCTATGAACATTGTGTATATGGGAAGTACAATCGAGTGAGTTTTCCTTCTAGTGCTAAGAGGGCAAACAAGATATTAGAACTTGTGCACAATGATGTGTTTGGACCTGTGTCAGTTCCATCACTAGCAAACTCTATGTACTAGGTTTCATTCATATATGAATTCTCAAGGAATACATGGATATATTTCTTGAGGAAGAAATATGAAGTCTTTGACAGATTTAAAGAATTTAAGGCTCTGGTGGAAAACCAGATAGAGAAGAAGATAAAGGCGCTAAGGACAGCTAATGGTGGGGAGATCTGCAAGAAGGAATTTGAAGAGTTCTGTAAGAAGTGTGGTATAGCACGATAGAAGACTACTCCATACACACCTCAGCAAAACGGAGTTGTAGAAAGAATGGACAGAACACTAATGGAAAAGGCAAGAAGCATGCTCAGTGGTACCAGGTTAGGACAACAATTCTGGGCAGAGGGAGTAAAGACTACATGCTATTTGGTTAACATATCACCTTCATCAGTGTTGGAGGATAAGACTCCACATGAGATATGGACTTGTAAGAAACCCTCTCTTTCACATCTAAGGGTATTTGGATGTGATGCATATGTACATGTTCCAAAGGAGAAAAGGACCAAGTTGGATAATAAATCGGAAAGGTGCATCTTTATTGGGTATAAGGATGGTTTAAAGGGTTACAAGCTTTGGAACCCAGAAACAAGGAAGGTTGTGTACAGCCGAGATGTGGTGTTTAGAGAGGTGAAAGATGTTGTTAAAAATGAAGTCCTACCAAAGGAACCTGAGAAAATAAAGTTTGAGCTAAAGGAGGATGAATTAGACTCTACAGCAAAAGAAGACTCAGAAGAGGAAGAGCCACAAACTCCAGTTGTGAGAATATCAGCTCGGGAAAGAAGACAACCCAAAATGTATAGTCCATATGCTTTCTGTTCAAATTTTTCTTTAACTATAACTAATGATGATCCTAGAACTGTCAGGGAGGCAGTAAATTCAGAGGATGGAAAACTCTAGAAGGAGGCCATGTTTGATGAAATGGCATCCTTTCACAAAAATGAGGCATGGGATTTGGTGGAGTTGTCGGCTGGAAGGAAGCCCATCGGGAGAAAATGGGTGCTTAAGATGAAGATGAATGTAGAAGGCAAGGTGGAGAAATACAAAGCTGAGTTGGTAGCAAAAGGTTATTCCCAGGTGCCGGGAATTGATTTTGGTGATATTTTTTCTCCTACTGCCCAAGTTACTTCTATTAGATTAATTTTATCTGTTGCTATTGCATTTGATTTTGAGATAGAACAGATGGATGTGAAGACAACATTTCTTCAAGAGGATCTAGAAGAGGAGATCTACATGAAGCCACCTGAAGGCTTTATGGTGAAGGGTAAGAAAGAACTGGTATGCAGGTTGAATAAGTCTCTGTATGGGTTAAAACAACCACCAAGGATGTGGTATCAGAAATTTGATACCTATATATGGGGACTTGGGTTCACCAGAAGCAAGGAGGATCACTATGTTTATTTTAAATTAATTGGTGACCATGTTATTTATTTGGTCTTGTATCTAGATGATATGTTGTTTATTGGAAATGACAAAGAAATTATCCAAGATTTGAAGACCTAGTTGTTCTCCAAATTCGACATGAAGGACCTTGGTGCTGCAAACTATATTTTGGGCATGGAAATTAAGAGAGATCGGGAAAAGAGGAAGCTCTGGTTAAACCAAAGGAAGTCTTTTGAGATTATATTGTAGAGGTTCAATATTCAGGATAGTAAACCGGTGAATGTTCCTATTCCTGTAGGTGTAAAGTTTTCTGCTGAACAGTGTCCCAAGACACAAGAAGAAGTGGAGAATATGTCCCATGTTCCATATGCAAGTGTAGTGGGTACCCTGATGTATGCAATGGTCTGTACTAGACTAGACATTGCACATGCAGTGGGAGTATTGAGCAGGTTTATATCAAACCCAGGGAAGGATCATTGGACAACAGTGAAGCGGGTTTTCAGATATTTATGTGGCACTAGTGATTATGGCTTGTGCTACTAGGGAAGACTAGGATTGGAAAGAATGTTGGACAAAAGAAGAAATACAAGTGGGTATGTGTTTAGCCTATTTGGAGGCGCAGTCAGTTGGATGAGTAAAATATAGTCTGTAGTGGCTCTTTCAACTATAGAGGTAGAATACATAACAACCACTCATGCAAGCAAGGAAGCAGTTTGGTTATAGAGATTGTGTTCAAGTATGGGGATGGTACAACAAGCTATAAGGATAGACTATGATAGCCAAAGTGCAATTTTCTTGGCTAAGAACCCTGCTTATCATTCAAAGACAAAGCACATTGATGTTCAATATCACTTTGTTAGAGATATGGTTGAGGCTAAAAGGGTGTTGTTGGTAAAGGTGGACACTTTGAAGAATGTCAGCAGATGCATTGACCAAGTCCGTGAGCACTCAAAAGTTCTCTTGGTGCAGAGAAAAATGGGTGTTGAAGAATTGGGCCAATGACTAGCTCTCCTATGGCCCGAACTCCTGTGGCCCCCTATGGAAAGAAAACAACAAGTGGGAGAATGTTGGGTATGTGTTATATTCTTTCCATGAATAAGCACGCACGGGGGGGTAAGAGGGGGGGGCGATAGCCCCCCCTTTGTGCTGGGCGCAACGGGGGGGGGGGGGGGGGTCACAGGGGGGGCGGTAGCCCCCCCTCTCAGGGTCCGGGGTAGCGCCCCGGCGAAAATTTTTGGTCCTTAATTTCCGGTGGGTAGTCCGCGTCCATGGTTTTGTGCATGGTTTTTCACATGGTATTGGGGCACGATGGTTTTCGGGCCCTGGTATTTTTGTAGATCCGGTCAAGGGAACTACGGTTATGTTCTAATCCAGGGTTTATGGATTGGGGTTTATGTATGCTTCGGCATGTATATATATGTGTTGTAACACTAAAAGGAATATAATGAAAAATCAAGTTGGTCGTCCCGATTTGGGATCTAGGGGAAAATCTCTATGTTTATCTGTTTTATGTTTTATGCTCTCGCTATTGTTTATTTTCTGTTATAAGATTCATGTGTAGATAATTTTTTTTTAGTGTTAAAACCGAGAAATACATGAAGAGTTCGATACCGGTGTCATAAAACAGAGGTAACTAAAAGTAGGACAAAAATTATTTGGCAATAGTCGCAAAAGTGGAATGGGAGGCACGTCATTGGTCCACATACTACTTAGAAGCAATCCTAGTAAGGGTGTGATGTAAGAGGCGAAGACGGATGGAGCCTTCAGTGACAGAATTGGATGAACACCACATATGGAATGAGTGAACAAGATTTTTGGATCTTCTCAAGGATCTCCTTTGAATTTTTAAATGTTAGAAGGAAGCTTGGTAGGCATAACATGCCAATTGGGGTCATGGAGAAGAGGGTCATTGATAAGTTGGCTAAAATGAGGAAGAATAAAACCATCCATAAAGGGAAGCCATGGAGGAGAAGTGAAAATATTGGTAGAGGTTCTGCTTGTGGGTTTACCTTGGTTAGTACCTTTGTTACCACCTTTTTTTCCTGTACCCACGTTGGTGCCTGAAATGGTGGAGGTACGGGGTTGGGAAGACACAAAGTCAAAGAAAGAATCGGAATAATCAGTAGAACCAAAGTCAGAATGAGTACTCCATGGAGGGTGTTCACTCTAACTCAATGGGGAGAAGTAATATGTCCTAAAGGAATCTCGGGGTGAAGGCCACGAAGTCTCCATAAAAAAAACCTGGGGACATAGTGATGTCAATAAAATCATGAATGAAAGGACTAAAGGATGATAGGTGAAAAACGAGCAACAAACAACAATCAAACACCTAGTGGAATGGTTCCAAGTATAAACTAACTATATTAATATGCTATTCTAATTCAAGCAAACACCTCTTATCAAATAAAAATGACCTTTAGCCTATAGGTGGTCTAAATCCTCAAACAAGTTGAATCTACTATTTCATATGGCCTTCCAAAAGACTCCATTCTTGATGGAATCTAATTCATGCAAGAAGAGTTGTTCAGAGAAAGGTGGGTTAGAGAACAAACTTCTTCTCATGTCCATTCCTATAGGGTGATTTCCTATGTTTGGTCATTATGGTTACCTTCATCCCACAATGGTGTTCGATTCTTAAGCTTCTTGGTGATTAGCCACCACAGGGAATTCCTTACCATGAGTTGGGTAGCCTTGAGGAGAACTAGTTGCACGATGAGCTAGCCTAACCCCCTTTGAATTGGGTGTCAAACACACTATGGATTTGGCCCGTGGGATTTTGAATGATTTTAAGCTCCCTAATAAGTCAACTTCTATGCCTCAGTGTAAGTGATCAATGGGTTTTATTGGAATTTTATCCCATCAATCCTACACTGAACGACAAAGATTGTTTGGCCCTGGTGCCCAAGTGGGCTTAATATATATGTGTTAGGTTATTATTATATGAATTTTTTCAATTATTGGTGTAGACATGTTAACCAAGCTAACGTTTGCTTAAGGTGTGAAAGTGTGTGTGAAAAGTGTGTTCAATGTATGAGTTAATTGAGCATGTTTTATGATGCTATGTGATGCTAAAATAAAGTGCTAAAAAACTGTAAATAATGTTGTAAATGGACGATAAAATAAATAGCCAATCTAATCACACAAACCCCACCCAAAAATACTATCAAACAAATAAAAAATAGGTGATAAACAAGATACTAAAAGACGCAAAAATTTCCTAAAAGATATAATATCAGAGGGACTGTGATCTAAAGGCACTAATCTGTTGTAAATGGTGCAGAAAAACAAAAAAACTAAGATGTGAAAAATGTTTTAAAGGATAGGAAAGAAGCTCTAAAACCTAGGACACACAAAGGGATCCTAAGGGGGAAAGGAAACACTAAAATCTAAATAGATTAAATGATGAAAAAACCTATCCTATAGGGTTGTAAAATAATGGATTATATCCTGAAAATTAGTGGATGAAAATGTTGTACCCTAGACTCCTCAACTCATAAAATCTCTTCCTGAAAGGTTGAGGTGTACTCTAAACCCTAGGGTTTTATTCCTTCCTCAAAAAGAAAAAAATAAGAGAATATAGGCTTAGTGGTGAATCGAGAAAGAATGGAAATCCTGCCCAACACACAAAAAATAGTTCATAATTAAAAAAAAAAAATCTAGAAAAGTGGAAAACACAATTTCTGACCTGAATAGTGTGTTGGAATGTGGGAAATAGACGAAAAAATGTGTTCCAGAATGCAGATAAGGGGTTGAAAAATGAAATTTTCTCTTTGTACTCTCAGTCAGCAGATATTACCCAGATTGTGTCATCTCCTACTCCGTTGATAACTGTGTCCTACGAAAAATATCTGGAAAACCAAAACAATAAGAAAAAAAAAATTCCAGGAAACGAAAGGAGATCTAAAAACAGAAATTGAGAGGCTAAAATAAGTTGAAGAAAATATTGAAAACAACAGAAATGACAGTCTCTAATGATCTAAATTACTACACGATCGTATTTTCCATTTTTTATTGTAAATATTTCGGGAAGGTGTACAAAAAAATCTTCACTTAAGTGACCCTATTAACAATATATGGTCGTTTACGCTTCAAATCTGAAATGAAAAAAATAAGAAAACCATACATCAAAATGATTGTGTGAGATCTAAAACAGAAAGAAACAAGAAATAACTAATGCAATAATCCAATAGAAGAAGACTTTGAATAAATAATATTTTTATTAGAAAATACCTGGTGGAGCTGATCAACAACAAGGGCCTAAAAATTCTCCCCCCCGTGGTATGGTTCCTTTGATGTCCTTGTGCTCCAATGACCTTTTCTTTCTCTCAATGTGTGAAAAACCCAGACAGAAAATGGAACTCAAGTGTGAGAAGATGATAATGGTGATGATGATAGTGATCATGGTGAAGAATGAATGGAAAAAATCTTGTTTATAACAAGTATTGGGTTAAACTAGGAAATAGGAAATAATAAAAAATTATTGAGCCAATCCAAATCTAATAGTTAGGAATACTTTATTATATTTTTTGGAGAGAGAGAAGATATTCAAAGTGGTCAAATATCTTTATTTAGAAGTAATTAAAAAATAAAATGATTTATTTATGATTTCGTGAGGATTAATAAATGTGTGAAATTTAAATAATTATTAAATAATGGTTTAATAATTATTCCAAAAATAGAATGAAGGAATAATAAAGAAATAGTGATTTATTTAATCATTCCTATGTGATTTAGTCAAATGTGACAAGGAATAATTATAAAATAATGATTTAATAATTATTCCTAGAGAAAATTAAATAAATGATGACTTATTCAATTATTGTCATGGGGTATTTTAATTTTAACCAAAAACAATTTAATAGAAATAGTTTACTAAATTATGTCCTATAGTGAAAGTCATTTTACTATGGTAAAATTAATCCTACATGGTGTATTTCAATCCACCCAGTTAGAACTGGCTAGGTGATAATAATTCGTGCCTAAGTCTATAATTCTTATACATTTTTGAACCATGTGTGTGGGTTGGCATGTGATTATGTGTGTTTAAAATCCTAAATGAATTGATGACATCTCATATTGATTATAAAGGTGTTGGATATCTGCGTAGTTTGTTGAGTAGATAATGGATGTGGGGCGAAGTCATGAGAGGAAAAGTAAAAAAACATTGAGGTATCATTCAACTCAAGGGGAGGTCGTGGAAATTGTAACTAGCACGTTATGTGAGTAGTTAAACTAAGTAACGAAGAGGGATCAAATTCTTGCAAATGAAAAGTTGCAAGGAACAGTGTAGAGTAACTGTGTTTTGCTAAATAAAATATTTCAACCCCGAATAACGTTGTTGGTTTGAAAGTTTGTTTGGGCCTCTCACTTAGTCGGGTAAGTTGGGGAAGGAACTAGTCAGATCAGCCATGAAGCAGAAAGGGAGGAATAAGCCCGTAGTCCTGACCTTTGACTCAAGGTGGGACCTAGCCCACTTGATCAGGCTTGAATTCATTAGCGATGAAAATTTGTAATAAAATCTGAGTCCCTGAACTCGAGTAATTCCTGTTCAAGTCAGTTTTAATAGGTGGCACAAATTTTTTTCATTATATATATATATATAGTCAAAGGCATACAGGTGGAATAATTTTTTCACACTAGAAGAGAAGACTGAAGAAAACATACTTGAAAGAGGAAGAGAAACACAAAGAATTGAATAATAATTACCATAGTAGAACATAAGGGTATTGGGAGTAAAGTAAATTTGAGTGGAGGAGAAGACTCCAAAATTAAGAAGGTAAATATGGTCTTTGAGTTTTGCTTGATAAGAGATTGGTAGTGGCATTACATTTGGCTTTGATCATGTTTGAGAAGAAAACAATAGTTTTCTCGAGCATTTTGGTAGAAGAACCTTGCAATAGAATGGTTGCATCCAAAGAATTCCTATTGATAAAATAAGTCCAAAGAAAAAGGAGAATAGAAAAAAAAAAATTCTCAAAAGGTGAGAAGTAGGTTCGAAAACCATAGAGGAGAAAGGGGTCCTCAATAAGTTCCTAAGGAGGGAACCAAGAGGGACACCATTAGCCAAAGTTGGGTGTGGTTTTCAAGTAACAAGTAAGGAAGGGCTTGTTATGAGGCTAGGTTGCAGCTCAAAATGATCATGGAGAAGCTCATGGGGAAAGAGAAGGAAATGCCCATTATCAGTCATGGAAATAATTTAAGCTAGGGCCACATTAGAGGAGAGACACATGCCAAGAGCAATGACATGAGGAGGAAGTTAAGCAAAGAGAAATATGATAGAGACCTTGTTGAGTTGAAGGAGAGACTTTACATCATAGTGAAAATGCTACAAGAGAGGGAAGAAGACAAGATATGAATGTGGAATCTAAGGAAAAATTCCAGAGTACTTGTTAGAAAGAAGGATTTTAAGAAGAAATCCGAAAAATATAGAGAGTTGGGGAAAAGGAGGATTAGGCCTTTATTAAAAGCGTGGATGGAAGAAGAAGAGCTTAGAGCAGCCAACCGTAAGGAAGGAGCAGTCCATTACTGCAAACCAGAAGGAGGACCATTCCCTGAAGATAAGAAGAGGAAATTGGCGGAAAGTCTCTTGGACTATGTGAGGATTCCAAAACAACAGGAGGAGTTGTTAATAGAAAAGGAGGCTAAAGAGCTTTATTTTCTTGAAACTAATAAAATGTGTGTGGATGTGGGCCATGAAAAAGGAAAACCATTAAAGGCTATCACAACAAAGAAGGATAAGATGAAATTGTATCTAAGAGGAAAAAAAAATGAGAATTCAACTAGTGAAAGGAAGAGCAATGAATTTGAGGGGGTAAAAGATAATACCATTCCTAGTGAACTTGCAAAGAAGAAAAATACTAATGGAAAGATAATATATTTATCTTTATGAAAATACCTCCTATTGAATGATTATAAGCTTTTTCATTGTTAGGTAGAAAATTTGGATAGGTTTTCCTAGAGGAGTAAACCTCCAAGGTGACTTTATAGAAGCAAGGGCTTGAAGAAGTAAATTTTTCTCTCAACGATCATGAAAGTGAGTCTTGAAATAAAGGAAAGTGATTTTCACATACAACCAAATTGAATTTAACTTCTGAATATGACCATATGGAAGAGGAGGAACAACTCTTTAAAGTTATTAAAATGAGAGGAAGGGATAAAAAAATGATTTATGGAGACACAACCAATGAGAAAAAGAGACAAATTTTCAATATTATTCCATCACAAAATAAAAGGATTTAAATTTTTTTGAGGATAGGCTGGACAATCCCAAGACTGAGGATGACTTCATGAAGAATGCAGATTGGAGACCGTAAGAGGCTGAAATGCTCAAGGTACAAAATTTGTATGGTTAGCATATTTTGGAGACATAGTTGCTCAGGGAGTACAAACAGTGTTGTTAATGAAAAAAGGAAAGGAGGATAATGTTGAGATTAGTTCACAGTGACTTCACTGGGGGAGAAATGTCATATCACATGCATTCTAGGGGATATGTATTGAGGAAAAAGTGACATAATATATTGAGCATATAATAGGGGGTAAAGGGTGTCTATATGTTGTGTATAATAAATGGAGCTCAAATTTAATGAAAATATATAAGGGTGTATGCAAAATGTTAATGGAAAAATCGATCCCTACAATATCTAGTGAAAGTGGGGCCTTTTCTAAATTGGGAAGGTCCATTGGGTTCATATTGGCAGGGGGTTAAATAAATTTATTTTTAGAGCTATTTTCTAATATGTAGTAAAATTAAGTGTATTTTTAAGTATGCCATGAAATCATGTTCTATGTTAGAGGTTCATTGAGAGAAGCCCCTCTCGACTAGTTTTCCTTAGGGAAAATTTATTTCATTTGAAATCAAGGCATATGGAGTAGAAAATTATCTTGAGAAGAAGCCAACAATTTTCAATGGTTGAGGAAAATAAAGAAATGGAAACTTGATGTTAAAAATCCATCAAGTGTATATTAGGGAACCCATGGGGAGGAATGTAAATATTCTACCATGAAATTGGGCGCCATACAATGAAGTGACGATTGAATCCTTGAAGACATTGGAGAGGCTGACTGATACCAACATTCTAGGACAACAAGCAAGGAATATCATGTCCCAACAAGAAGGTATACTGGACGTGCAGGATGAGAAGATAATTATGATAATGAAGTAAGTACCTGGAGAATGGTACAATGGTGATGAAATAACAATTAGTCTCAACATTTGGTTCACTGCAGAAGATTGCATCAGCATGTCTAGGGTGTGACAACTACAAATTAAACTATGTGATAGTGAATGGAGAAGGATAGACAACAACAATATGGTTGCAAAATATTACATTTTCAAGGCAAATGTAGTGTAAGAGAATCATATTTGGGACCCTATCAAGATAAATTCATGACTGGAACAACAAAATAATTTGACATATGGACAACAACAACACTTTGTTTGGGATCTTGGAGGACTCGACACATTTGATGAAGAGCTCAAAAAAATTTCCACTCAAGGAATGTGATGTAGGAGCATGAACCCCAGGCATCTTATTTTTTCGGAAACCCAAAGGTTTCATCCGTAATTCTATATGTAAATCTCATTTTTCACTCACTTTAATTAGAACTTTAGAATATTTTTATGTGCTATAATTCTGTAAAGAATATAGATCATTGCATTGTTAGGATATTTAGGCTTAGTTGGTGTTTTGGCTAGTTGGGCCATTGTAAATAGTGCCTAGTTTTAATTTGAGGTGTTACTTTGTTTTGGGGATTAGCTAAGCGAGCCTTTGCCAATGTAACAAGTGTTAGATTAACGGTTAGGTAATTTTGGAATGCTAGAAAAATGTCCCTATTTCACTACCTTTTTTGAGATATTACTAAGACCATAATGTTGTATATGGGAGTGTATTTATAGTAGTTTGAAACGACTCTTATGGATTACAGAGACACATAGTTAGCCTATAATAGTGAGGTTGAGGAGGCTCGAGCAAGGGGCCATTGTAATTCTTGCAAATACTATATTATGAAATGAAATTGAACCTAGTCTCCATTAATTTCTTGTATCTCTTTCTTCCACCAGAATATATGTATATTGATTCCTAAATGGGGGTGATGGACACTCCTATGTTAATAAAATTAGAACTTGTATATAACGACCAAGTCTAGTATTAGCATAATAAGTATAATGGTGGAAAACTCATATCTTAATAATAGGTGCCTAAGTCTAGAATTATTATAGTTGTCGAATTGTGTATGTGGGTTGGCCTATCATTTCATGTGCTTAAAATCCAAAATGCATGGAATGCATCTCATATGACTGCTAAATGTGTTGAATCTCTTTGTATTTTTGGAGAAAATAGTGGATGAGTAGCGAAGTAATGAGAAGAAAAGGAAAAAATTATTTGAGGTGTCATTCAATGCAAGGGGAGCTCATGGAGTCAATAATAAGCACATTGCATGACAAGTTAAATTAGATAATGAAGAAGTATCGAAACCCCTAAAGGTGAAGCTATAGGGAATAGAACACATCCAGTTTGTATAAAAGGTGGGAATCATTTCGATCTCAAGCATATTACATAGGGTTTTTCTAAGAGTTCTTTTAACTAAGAGAATCTCGATTCAAAATGGAGAGAACTTGAATGTTGTCAGCTAAGAAATTAAGGCTAGCTATGACCACATCCCCAAGAATGAAGGACTGAATAACGAAGAGAAATTTTACATTATATATCAAGAAAGGGGATCTTGGCCTTAAACCCAATTCAAAGTATATCTTCAAAGGGTCAAGGACACAACCTTCATTTGCATAAGCATGGTACTTATCCCATGTAATTTTATAGGCTCATACGACTAGGGAATAGGGATTTTCCCGCACAATCAGATAGGTTGAGTCAAACATATTCAAAGAATTGCAATGTAACCAAATTTCTTGGAACTTAATCTTAAAGGGCTAGTTTGAAAATGCTTAAAGATTTATAACTTTAGTGGATTAACAACGTCAATCATGGATATCTATACTTATCCATAGTTTACGATTTTTTACTATATCTAACCATAGTATTTAGGTATTAAACAAGATAGTAATACATTTTACTTGGTTTATTGATCGATTTTTATGGGGATTGTGAGTTATTGGATCAACAATTTGAAGTTGTGTTGGTTAGTGAGTTAGTGGTGAGGGAACAAGTAAATTAGTTATTGAGATTATACTAAATTAGTGATTTTAAAAGGTAATAGGTTACACACTAAAACAAACATATAAATCAAATATCATTTAAGAATGGATACACATCAAAATATTTACCTTATTATACATTTCACTTTACTAATATTTAGAAAATAAACTAAATTATCTTTATTTTAAATTTATTATTATTATTACTATTAATTATAAAAAAAATTAATATAAAACTCATATATATATATATAGATAAATAATTAAAAAAATCATAATAATATAGTGGTTTTCATGATTTAATTCTTACACTAACTGAAAGCACTAGAAAATAACTTAGTAGTTAACATAATAGTGGAACAAATTTTTTTAATAAATATACTCTAACTCATTGAAAAATATAAACAAAATCCAAAACTAGACATCATATTATATAAAATTAGATATTTATTTTATCATTGCTGACTTATAATTTCAAATGTTCACAATCAATTATTATGATTTAAGCATTGACATCTCCTTTTCATTATTAGCTCCTCACTTCTTAGTATAATACTCAAAATAAATAATTAAAAATAAATATTTATGGCTACGTCTTCAAATTAGTAAATATACTATAACTCATTGGAAAATATAAACAAAATCCCAAACTAGACATCATATTATATAAAAGTAGATATTTATTTATCATTGCTGACCTATAATTTCAAAATTTCACAATAAATTATTACGCTTTAAGCGGTGACATCTCCTTTTCATTATTAGCTACTCACTTCTTAGTATAATACTCAAGGTAAATCATTAGAAATAAATATTTTCATGGACAAAAATTAAATTGTATTGATATACTTTGGTAAAATGAAACTCATTCTTTAATATAAAGTAAACTTACATATATATAAATTGATTATTAAAAATTGATAGGACTAAGATAAGAAACTTCAATTTCCATAAATTTGGAATTTCTTTAATAGTTAACAAGTATATGCTTATTAAAAATTACATAAGGAAATACAATTTTCATTAATATTAAAAGTTTTCCCATCATTTATATATAAATACACATAAAAATATATAAATAATGGATTCATTATTTCAAAATTCTAAACTACAATTTTTCACCCATAACAATGATAATATTCAATAATGATAATATATAATAATATGTATTTGATTACTTTTTCCATTATATCATTTCACAAAATATTTATTATAATTATATAAATAAAAAACATATTAAATTAATATTAAATATAAAAATATTATTTATTAATAAATAAATAAATTATTAATTTTTTATATATCATTGAAAATTAATATTTTATATAATTTAACAACTTGAATTGTAATCGAAATTCTCTTTCCTCCCCATATTAGAATAAATAAAAATAGATTAATTGTTATTAATATTAAACAGGTTTATAACAATAAACGTCATCCTTGCCCAAGGGAATTGAGAACTATAGAAAGTATTACTAATGCTATTTAATAACCTTTTTTATTTCATCATACATAAAATGATGGGTTAAAGTTCAATACGATATTGTAAGAATGGTGTGGTAAGCTTCGTGTATTTGTTTAATTAGCAATTGCACCATCACTAACTGTTGCAAAGGAGACACTGTAAGATTTTTAAAGAGATCAGATAGTTGCTAAGAAAGATATGTATAGTGAAATTGATGTTTATCTTATTTTGTGCGTAAATTTCCATACAACTGTACACCATATCAATCCCTATCAACTTTGTCAGATTTTCAATTTGATGTCTATTTCCATACAACTTTACACCATATCAATCCCTATCAACTTTGTCAAATTCGCAATTCGATGTCTACTCAACAAGAGATCATATTCATGTCTATTTGTCCACAATAGAATTTTCCAACCCCAATTCTCTTAGAAAACAATTCCAAGTTTCCCAACCATTGTTTTGAGATACTTACAAGAGATTTCAAGATGTCAATTTTAGTTCTCCACTTCTTTTCTCCTATAGACAGGGAAAAATTAAAGTCGTTGATTGGACTCTTCTGTGGTCTTTGAATATATCATAAATCCAACTAGTAGTATGATAAATATCTTCATGTTCTAAAAGTAACTAATAATAGGGCACCCATGTTTCTATGATACATTCATTCTTTGAAGATTTTTATGGAGACCAACCAGTGGCACTTCATCAATGGCCTTTCTACTACACAAGAAGACAAAATGACTATTTTTTTTTTTCAGTTTGCTAATTTTTCAAATTGATAATTTTTGTGTCTTGTGATAAGACTACTAATGCATAGCGAGCTGTTGAAAAAAAACTTGAGGGTATTCCTAGAATTTGCAAGAAAATTCAAAGGGTAGCATGCTTGTAAGTGATCATGCATTAAAAAATGTTGGTCATCAACTACCAATGCAACATTTTTATCGACATTCCTATTTCTAAAGTGTGTTGTATGGCATTGACATACATGCAATCAGATAGAATGGAACATCTCATTTTGTCAAAAATAAACACTTCAAAATGTAACACTGGGCATTAAAACTTCCCCCTCACTCTCTCCTTCCATAAAATACTTAGTTTAATCACTAAAATTAAAAATAAAGGATGTGGCTAAAAAATAAACACTTGGTCTAACTGTAACTACTTAGTTCCATCATTAAAATTAAAAAAAAAACATATGGCTAAAAAATAAACACTTAATCTAAATGTAACATTGGACGTTAAAACTAACGAAAGGATATGGATCAAAAATAAACACTTCAATATAAATGTAACACTGGGCATTTATGCAACAAATTGTCTCCTAACCAGATAGATGGAATTTCCATTGGATTGAAGCCTCCTACCAAGGGAATTCTTTCCTACATCAAGCTATGATATTAGTCATTATATGTGAAAAATAGCAGCTAAATAAAAATCTTCAGAGACTCTTCAAATTTCTCTGTCACTAAATAATCCACAGCTCCCAATAGCCAAATGTTTGAGAACCAATTAATACATTTTCAATCTAGTATATGTGTGTCATGGATCGTCTTCATATACAAGCAATCAGAAAAAAGTGCCCATCTCATTGAGTCTAGATAACTAAAAAATTAATGCCCATCTCATTGAGTCTAGATAACAACATATATGTACATGAATTTTGCCTCTATCTTCTAACAAATGAGAATGTGTAGGTACAGAAGTAATAACACCATAAACAATAATTTTTTAGATACGCTACAAATTGTACCAGAACTAGATAGAAGGATTTCCAATGGATTGAAGCCTCATGTCGGGGCCATTCTTGCCTACATCAAGCTACTAAATTAGTAATTATATGGGAAAAATAGCATCTTCATAAAAATCTTCAGATATTTTTCACAGTATTCTCTACAACTTATTAATCCTAAGGACTGGGTCCCCAAATATTTCAGAACCAATTACTACATATTAATTCTATTATCCTGTCTTCAGCCTTCGAGGAGGCTTCACAATATTAAAAAAAAAACAAAAAGAACTAAACAAGTTTAAAAGACTATATAGGCTAGACATAGGCCTACAAAATCAAAACTGAAACCACCAGCATGCTTGCTTGTTATGTATTTATAGTAAGCCTCAGCTGCAAGAACCAGGAATGCTTGGATAATGTAAACCCGAAATTGGCAGATCTTCCAAGAACCATTGTTCGAGGAAACACTACTCATGACAGAGCATCCAGGAACTAATGTTCCAGGAAAAAATTCATAAAGTTACCCAAAGTTTCTAGATGTTGAGAGGAAGGAATAATGTAATCCAACCAAGATAATATAGCAATTGTACCTATGGAAAGATAAATCAAACAGAGGAAGATATTGTTCAATTTTGGTCAGGGGATGCCTTCCTTGTCCTGAATCTTTGCCTTTATATTATCAGATTTAAATTTTCACTAGTTTATAAATAAATAATTTGAATAGATGATTGTTGAGAAGTTGACTTGGGAAAGTTCAATATCAGCTTCTGAGGTTCAGATCTATTCGCACTCTGGCTTGGGTGATCTTATTGCAGTGAACGTAGAAATTTTGGGTTAAAGCCAGAGCATTCCAGGTCCGTTAAATCTTGGGGATTTATTTTTAGAGAAATATTGTCTTTTTTGATATTGGGTTGCACTTTTGCAATAAGCTTTTTCATCCTTTTTGGAATAATTGTACTGCTGAGGCTGAAGCTCTAAAACCATAGGTGGAAGAATATAGTTTTGGCATTAAGGAAAATCTTGGAGAAAATACAGAGGTTTGTTGGTATTGAAAAACATATATGAAATGGAAAATCAATCAGGGAGAAATATTGATATTAACAGTAATGTTGGAACTTGGAACAAGTTCAAATAATAATCCACAACAAATTTATGTTGGATATCCTCATGCACCTCCCTTTCCATACACTCTACCACCACAAGCTCCATTAATAAATCTGATTTTGAATATAAATCGAGAGAAAAACAATCAGGGCCATACTAATAATCATTATGGACACCAAGGTGGTTATCAATTTCAACCACCAGCTTCACTGCCACAACTTCATCAACTAGAACTACAACAACCACAACCAGAAAGAATTGAAATAATGCAAGGCCAAAGGCCCCAGAGTGGAAGTGGGAATGGGGCTTTAGTTTTCCAGGATGACTACAACCTTCCAGGATTTGTCACTCGATACGGCAATGCAAATTTTTTAGTTATAAAATCTTACAGCAAGGACCATGTCCTTAGCAGTATTAGACATGGAGTGTAGACAAGCACTTACAATGGAAATCAAAAATTAAATGTTGCATAAACTGAGGCTGCCTCAGTGGAGAAAAGGGACAGAGACCAAACAGAATTAGAGACCAAAAATAAAAAATAAACTCAAACAAAACTAAAAAAACAAAAAAAAATAATAAATTTGTTATCAAAACTATCTCATACCTTGGCATTGATATAAAAAATTGACAACAATAACCATAACAATTATTTTTTCAGATAAATATTTTTCTTATTCCAAAAAACAGTAAAAATATTTAAAAAAAATACTATAATACTAAATAAATTATGCAATCCTCCTGCTACACTAGAAATATGACTTTGTATCTAAACCATTGTAAATGAATATAGATTACAATCATAACACTAACATAGACTACAATCAATTCCTTTCCTCCTTCTCCACTATAAATATCGTATTTAAAAAAATTAAATAAATATGAATCATAAGAACTACATAGACTACAGTCAATAATATAGTATGTTAAAAGATGAATACACGTGCTATTGGTATGCTCTAAAATAAGCACAGATACTCACTAATCCAAATACTTTATAAATCAAAATTTAGTTAACTGGAGAATATGATTCATAAAACCTTTTCATCATAATTGCAAAGCAGCCGATCACAATTGAAAGATTACCATTGACATCTTCAAGTGAAATATTTAATGAATTCCATTGCATTATAATTTCTCATTCAAAATACATAACTCGATTAGTTTTCAAATAAAAGGCTGTCATTTTATTGCGAGAACATATAAGGTAATATGGTAGAGCAATTAAGGAATAATGACTAGAAATAAGAAGATGTGGTTAGTAGTTAAGTGGGAGGTTTGATTTCACTGATTCTTGTGGTCTGAAAGTAAGGCATAATTTCTTTAATTGAAAAAAAAAAATTCAATTGAAAAAAAGAAACTTAAAAAAACTCAAAACCAGGATTCCAAATCTTGTCTTACAAAATGAGATCGGATAAAGTTTCCAGCCTCCTGAAGAAACAGAGAGAAGTAGAGGGAAGAGGTGCCAGAGTTTTGGATGACGAAAAAAGTATAATATGAGGATAACAACAATCGCTTGAAATGCAGTCACAAACAAAACCAGTGCAACAATAAAGCAATACAGAACAAAAAATGTGGTTGCATGAGGATCTCTCTAGTTGAGCAGAGCCTGGAGTCTTTCTCCCTAGCTAGCCACATTCCCAAGCACATTCTGAACTCGACTTTCCAGCAATCTGAGCCTATCATATCTCATTTTCAAAGCTTCTACACTAACAAAGCAGGAGAGGGTGTCAAAGTCAAATTCTTCCTCCAATTCATCTAGATTTATCATGCATGGATGGGCTTCAACGGGATGAGATGATGGATGTTGATTCCTAAATCTATATCTGTAATGACATAGGCCTATGAAAAACATGGATATGCAAATCATAGGAAGGATAAATTGTAGATAACATACTATAATGAGTAGCAACACTTGCACTACCATAGTCTTCAATGGACTCTTCCATTGACATAAATTATTGACCCATTTGTTGGCCTTGATTAGGGTAGACAAGACATTGACCACTCTGAACCAGTGAAATCTACTACGTTGCATGCTCTAGAGACTAGAACTCCTGTCCAAAATATGGTGCACTAGGTATTCTTTTAGGGGAGGCTCTGACCTGGATAGCCTGAGGGATACTATTTTCATGGCTGAATGTCTAAGTGCATCTTGTTGTGCTATTGCTAGAGGGTAGAGATAATGCATTTCTGGTAGAAGTGGAGTAGAATAGAGATGCAATACAATGAATAAAGAAGAGCATGAGAAGCATACCGTGAGTTGGACCTCGCCCATTTTTTGAAGTCTAGTAGATCTTAATACCAGCAAGGGGTAACTATTTGTGTAGACTTGATCCATATCTAGAGTAGAGACTCATATTTGAACCTTTCCCATTCATGTTATACCTCTTTTTTCTGACACAGGAATAGTGGGTCCTACTAATTCATTGTCAAATACTCCCAATGTGAAGACTATGCAGGGATCATAAACCTTCCAAGTATATTGTTCATTCCATTTGGGGTTTAGGTTGTCCACGATGGTACGGGTTTGAATCCACTTGCAGCCATACTTGGCGACACAAAAAGGATCAATGGTGCCTTTTCTGTCCTTAGTCTTTCTGGGAAACAAATTCTTGCCACCCATAATACCAACCTCTTAGACTCCAACACAGGGATGCCAGAGCTCTTTGCATGTGGGATGCAGATCACTGATCACATGGGAGGCCTCATCCAGAACATGGTAGCCACCATCAAAACATGGGCGAAGATGAAGCCTTCCCTTGAATTCCACTTTATCGTCGCCCAATTCTAGCCATCGGGGGCTCACCAACCTGTGATCCAGATGTTTTTTGATTGAATTAAGTGAGAATTTAGCCTAACACATAGTCTCAGCACCCTTCAGTCCTATGTTTTCCATGCTCAATTAAAAAACATCCTCGAAGGGCTCTGCTGCAAAAAAAACCAAATCTTGATTCCAGAGAGGGTTCCAAAAACTCCGGCTCATCGAAATTCTTGTCGTCCTAATCCGAAATCCCAGCTGTGCCTTCACAAAAAATTTAGGGTAACGCCCCTTTTTTGAAACCCTAAGATCCTGGGCTTCGATGACATTGACCCTCAAATACCAGAGCTTGGGAGGAAGGAATACCTTGGAATGAAGTAACCCACCCGAGTAAGATTTCCATGCTTCTTGAAATGCTTTGTCAGCCTATGTCCCAAGCCAGACGCTGAGAATGATCTCTCCATTCACCTTTACTTGCCCTTGAGCATCTTTGAATCTGTACCATTAAGGCACCAATGGACTGTCAGGGAGTGCCTAGTTCATCTCGTCTCCATGGGCAGACATGTGCATTTGAAAATTTTCATCGCACCTAAAACCCTTGGTTCTTATCCTTGCCTCGAAACCAACCACCTGTGTCAATAAATAACGACTTCAAATCAACGGTCGAGAAGAATTTAATCATCTAACAAAATATCGAATGATGGACATGAAGCTTTACACATGCCTAACAAATGATAATGAATAATCCATACCGCTTACCAATGGTGCATCAAATATCAATATAATATGTGAAATTATATCGTGGTAACATTTATGTATTTACTTTATTATATCAAATATTTAGAAATACAAGTTAAGAGAAATACACATATTTCCATGATAAGTTCATTTCTGAAAGCAAGTCATACTGAATAATTTGTACAATTTACCTTATTGTGTCGAATAGGTGCTCTAGAACTTAGTGGGGGAGAAGTTGTGATTATAAATACTTTAATGGCAACTTAATAAACATTTAAGATAGAGAAAATGTTATAATATTGTAAGCATTGAAATATTTATTCAAAAAAAGTAGTTTTTAGAGATTATATATATTCATATTAAATTTACAATCTTATATGGCAATTCTATATATAAAGTTACTGTTCACCATTATTTATGTATTTTTTAGGGAAAAAAATAGGTAGAATTACTAATGGCGCCTCACTTGAAATTAATTTTAACAATAAAAATTTCATATATAAAATATATAAGACAAAATAATAATTTTTTGTTATTTATACATTTATATAATTAAAATACAGAAAATGATGATTCACAGTTATCAATATATCAATGATTATATTATATAATGCTTATTTTATAACTATTATGATATAATTATTAATAATATTACAATAATAAATTTAATATAAGAAAGATATCTTTAATTTTATTAAGTTATTTAAATGAGATAATATTGTTATATGTCTTAGAGATGAAGATGATACTTTCATCGTCAAGTCTCGCTAGCATAACCGTTTGAGGATGGGCCTCATCAGCAAGGCAACCCAAGATCAAACCTCACGGGGGGTGGTTGTGTTGTGTGTTAGGGGGAGGAGACATGCTCAAAATCTAGTGAGCTAAAGCACTGGTGTAGACCAAGTCGGGTGCGATCCATGAGTGACTTTGATAGCTTAGATTCCCCTACGTCGCAGCTCCTGAAGCCAAAGGTCAAGTCTAGAGGATCACATACAACTTGACAGATAAAAAAAAAAGTGATTCTTCCATCATGGAATTCATGAAGAGTTTGATAGGAATAAATTTCAAATAATAGAAAAAGAGGTGGAGGTATCTAGGACTCATTTAGAAAGTTATACTAAGTTCCTTTACAATAATTTGATAGATGACTATAAGTTTTGATATTTAAAAAAATATATAAAAAAATTAACATAATATTGGATTTAATATTAATATCAAATTAAATATTAATATTAAATGTTTAATTTTAATACATAATTTTATTAACTCTAAATTAATATAGTATAAAATTTAATATAATACTAGATTTAATGTATTATAATTTATATTAATGCATTAATATTGAAAAATATTAATATGATAATATTGGACATATTATTATAATACTATAATATTAAACATGTTAGGTCCCTATATTACTAGTATAGTCACTTATTATTGTTAGTGTAACCCCCTTATTATTATTGTTGTACCCCTGTAACCCCAATATTGTTATTATTGTGCCCTTAAATTATTACTGTTAGGTCGGTTAGGATTATATTGCGATCCCATGGACTCCTATATATAGAAGGAGGTTTTGTCATTTGTATCATCCAAGAATTTTTCATTTATGTAATGTATTGGAGGTTTCCCCTTTGAAGTGGTTGATTTCTAAGGCGTTGATCTCTCTTTTCTTCTATTTTCGAAGCTGGTTTCATAACATTTGTTATCAAAGCTTTGTATTTTAGGGGTTTGCTGCTCCAAATAGTTAATCGTGGAATTTTCGCCATAAGTTGTTTCTACAAATTTAGAAGCTGAATTTTTTACGGAGAAAAGCTGAAATCCCGAGGAACGTTGTGTAAAAATTTCAAATATTCATACACAATATTTTCGGAGATATGATCTGTAGATGTTAGGGTGTTTTCAGGCTCCTGAATTTCACCTAAAATAGGTCATTGTGGAATTTGCGCTATAAAAAAATTTCTACGAAGGTTCAGAATCTGAAATTTCTATAGAGTGAAGCCAAAATCCTGAGGAACTTCATTTAAAAAATTTCAGATCTTGGTTCGCAATATTTTTGGAAATATGATCTATGTACTTTAGGGTTTTTTGAGGCTCCCAAATTTCATCTCAAAGAGGTGACGGTGGGAAATTCGTCATAACTCTCTCTATGTACATCGGATTGGAATTTTGAAAAAAGTGGCAGGAAGTACACAGACTCTAGCTTCCTTTGTATGAACTTAAGAGCCGAAGGAAGAAACTGTGACACGTGGCATGTTGTACAATTTCTCTCTACTAAACGATTCCAAATTAGGTCATTGTGGGAGATTGGGCATAAATTTTCCTTGAAGAATTCAAATCAGGTCAGACTGGTGGCATTCAGAAGAAGATTTAGAGGGCTACTACAGTACCAAATTTCTAATATTGAAGATTTGAAATCATAGAGATAGTTCAGTTCTCATATTGAGCTCATCAAAAGCAAGAAAAAGGTGTGTATTTTTTTCGAATTGCATAAGTCTTGTTTGAAGAATCAATTTGAATTGATTCCAAGGGAATATTGTAGAATAGATATTAGTATTGGGTTCAAAAATTCCTCCTAAAAATAAGTCAACACCCATTAAGCCTTCATAAGTCTCTACTATGACTCATGAGGATGGAGAAGAACAACATGACATATCAAAATTACAAGAGAAAGTGCACCAAATTTCACTCTCGCAAAGAGCAACAAAAAATGAAATCGAAGTTTTGAGAAAAGGCGTGGAAACTAAGATGGATGGTTTGAAGAAAGACATGAATGGTTTTAAGAATGGCATGGAAGCTAAGATGGATGGCATGGAAGCTGTCATGGAATCTATATTGATGTCATGGAAGAAGAAATGGAAAACATGAAGAATGATCTAAAAGAGACATGGAAGGTCAGAAAAAGTTAATACAAGAAATATTTCCTAATGGATAAAATATAATAGAGGAAACTCATGATGAGAAAAAAAAATGTTAATCTTGATTTCATAAAATCTAATGTTGGATGGAAGACCCACCATATTCCAAAGATGGATATGAGGAATTTTGATGGTAAGGATCACGTAACATGGATACTACATATGGAGAAATATTTTGATCTCAATAATGTGAAAAACAAACAAAATGCACACATTGCAACTTTAAATTTAGAAGAGAATACATTTGTATGGTATCGATGGCTTTTCTCTTGTAAAAAAAGTGTCACTTGGTCAATTTTTATAGAGGAAATGATAACACATTATGAGAATACAAAGAGAAACACCTTCTTTACCAATTGATAAATCTCAAACAAAAGGTTTCAGTGGTGTAGCACATTGAGGACTTCCAAAAATTGAATATAAGGGTAACTGATATTCTAGAGGAACATAGGATTGATGTCTTCATAGGGACTTTAAAGGATAAAATCCAACATCAAGTTCGAGTTTTGGAACCTGATTCATTGGAGAAGGCATTGATATTGGCAAGAAAAACTGAATGTAAAATTATGGCGAAAAGGAAGCCTAACACTCACATCTATGAAGATGGAAGTATTGCTACTCCTAGACTTCCACAACCTATAAGGTTTAAACCACAACAATTTTAAGAAAAAGAGAAAAAGGGCTTTGCTACAGTTGTGATATTAAATACACTAAAGGTCATAAGTGTGCTGAGAAGAACTTATTTTACATAGATTATGAAGAGGAGGAAGAAAATGAACAAGAAACTTCAAAAGAAGATGATATACACCAGGAACCAACCCTAGAAGAAGAAATGAGTCTGACCATATCATGTAATGCATTGGAAGGTATTACCACTCCTCAAACTCTCAAGATATAAGGACATATCAAGAAGAAAAAGGTAATAGTGTTGATTGATTCGGGTAGTACCCATAATTATATTCATTGTAAGGTAGCCAAGGAATCGAATTATTTCCTATACCCAGCACCAGAATGTCAAGTGATGGTTGAAAATGGAGGAACCATAAATTTCTTTGGAAAATGTCATAATATCAAGCTAACCATGGAATAATATCTATTGAATAGTCCAATGCTTTACATTCCAATGGGAGGTACTGATGTTGTACTAGGAGTATAATGGTTACAATCTTTGGGGATGATATATTTTAATTTTCAAGAAATTTTCTTGAACTTTTTTTTGGAAGGAAAGGAATTCGAATTACGGGGTATCACAGGGAAGCTAGGAAAGATAATAAGCTTTAATGTCATGAAAAATCTTTTGAAGAAAGAACAAGAAGGCGTAATTGCACAATTATTCTCACTAGAAGTTCCAACATCAAAATCATCAATTTCTCCAGATCTCCAAAAAGTCTTGGAAAATCATTCCAAGGTGTTTGAAACTCCCAAAGGACTCCCACCTATTCATGATCATGATCATGATATTCATTTGATTCCAAGAAGTGTTCCTCCAAACATCAGGCCTTACAGATATCCTTATGTCCAAAAGAGCGAAACGGAACGTATGATTGCAGAAATGTTAGAGGCTATATTCAAAGTTCTTTCTCTGCTCTAGTAGTATTGGTGCACAAGAAGTATGGATCATGGTGCATGTGTCCGGATTATAGGGAGCTCAATAAGCTCACTATTAAAAATATATTTCCCATTCCAGTGATTGATGAATTACTGGATGAATTACATGGAGCAATTAATTTTACCAAGTTGGATCTGCGTTTAGGATATCATAAAATTAGAATGAAGACTGAGGATATTCTGAAAACGAAATTTCAAACTCATGAGGGTCATTATGAATTTTTGGTCATGCCTTTTGGCCTTACCAATGCACCTTCTACATTTCAACGGTTGATGAATTCCATTTTCAAACGCTTATAAAATTTGTGCTAGTATTTTTTGATGATATACTAATCTACAACATGTCTTGGAAGGATCATGTTCAACATGTTGACAAGGAGCTCAAACTATTGCAGGGGAAACAATTATATGCAAAAACATCCAAATGTTTCTTTGGAGTGCAAGAGGTGGAATATATGGGGCATATTGTATCTCACGAGGGTGTTAAGGTAGACCCTAACAAAATTAAAGCCATTAAGGAATGGAAAGTCCCCATAACCATAAAACAGTTGGAAGGATTTCTCGGGTTAGCAGGGTATTATTGCAAGTTTGTTATGAATTCTGGGAGAATAGAAATACCTCTAACAACATTATTGAAGAAATATGCATTTTCATGGACTCATTAAGAAACTAAGGCCTTTGAACATCTTGAAGAGGCAATGTGCGTAGCACCGGTCTTAGCTATGCCAGACTTCACAAAAACCTTTATTGTGGAATGTGATGCCTCAGGAAATGAAATTGGTGTTGTTTTAATGCAAGAAGGAAGACCCATTTCTTTTCAAAGTCGCGCAAACAACAGAAAGTATTTACAAAAATATATTTATGAGAAGGAAATGTTAGCAATACTACATGCACTGAAGAAATGGTGACCTTACCAAATGGGAAGACACTTGAAGGTAAAATCTGATCATGATAGTCTTAAACACTTTTTGGAACAAAGACTATCTTCAGAAGAGCAGCAAAAATGGGTCACAAATATTTTAGGTTATGACTTTGAAATAATCTACAAAAAAAGGGAAGCTAAATGTTGTTGCAGATTCAATCTCAAGAAAGAATGAAGAGGTGGAAGCATTTCTTTGTGTCATTTCTATTATCCAACCAGATTAGATAACCAAAGAAAGGGATGAATGGATGAAGGATGAAGAAGTGTGGACACTCATTCAAAATTTGCAGCAAGATCCTAGTACATATGATACATTTAGTTGGAAAAATGATTCCTTATGGTACAATTATCGCTTATATATTTGTAAGAATTCCCCAACTAAAACAAAAGATTCTTTTGGATTGCACACTTATGCTTTAGGACACTCAAGATTCTTAAAAAATTACCACGGGGTGAAGAAATAATTTTTTTGGGATGGCCTTAAATCTAATATTCAAAAGTTTGTGGTGGAATGTTTGGTTTTCCAAAAAAATAAAGTTGAGACAATTAAGACCTCGGGTATTCTACAACCTTCATCCATTCCAAGTCAACGTTGGGAGGAGATTTCAATGGATTTTATCACAAGTTTACCTAATTTTGAAAGAAAGAGTGTCATTATGGTGTTAGTTGATAGACTTACCAAGTATGCACACTTTTTTGCATTATCTCATCCATTTAAAGGAAGTACATTTGCTACTACATTTATGGAAAATTTCAAAAGCTACATAGAAACCCAAATATTATTGTAAGTGACAGAGATCCCATTTTTACTGAAAATTTTTGGATGGAATTATTTTCTTGTTTGGGTACTCAACTAGCTCATAGCTCATCTTATCATCCTCAATCCAATGGTCAAACTAAGATATTGAAGAAATGTTTGGAAGGATATCTTTGTTTTTTTGTATCTGATAATAAAACACAATGGGTCAAGTGGTTACCTCTTGCTAGATGGTGCTATAACACTTCCTTCCATACTGCAGCAAAAATGACCCCATTTATGGCACTTTATGGATATCATCCACCGTACACCACATCATATTTAAGAGAAAATTCTAAGGTTGAAGCAGTGTAAGATCACTTTGAGTATCAACAATAATTTCTCCAACTCTTAAAGGATAACCTAAATTTGGCACAAAATCGAATGAAACAACAGGCAGATCAACATCGTAGTGAGAGAATCTTTGATGTAGGAGACTGGGTATTTTTATGGCTACAACCATACAAACAAATTTCCCTCAAGCAAGCTAAGAAGGATAATAAATTAACGCAAAAATACTATGGTCCTTACAAGGTGTTGCTAAAGATTGGTACTATAGCATACAAATCGGAGCTCCCAGCTTCTTCACAAGTGCATATAGTTTTCCATGTTTCATGCTTAAATAAGGTTATAGGTGACAAAATTCGAGTTCAAACAATATTTCCAGAACTTTATGAGGAAGGAAAAATCAAATTAGAAGTTGAAGCAGTCACAGAAACAGGAACTCGATAGCTACGAAATCGATCAATTTCAGAGTATCTCATGAAGTGGAAGAACTTACCCACTGAATATTCTATATGGGAGGATGAGAATTTTATATGGAAGCATCTGGAGCTACTCAAGAGTTGATGACAACACTTTTTTGAAGGATAGTGGCACTTTAGGTCCCTATATTACTATTATAATCCCTTATTATTGTTAGTGTAACCCCCTTATTGTTTTTGTTGTACCCTTGTAACCCCAATATTGTTATTATTGTGCCCTTACATTATTATTGTTAGGTCGGCTAGGATTATATTGTGATCCCATGGAATCCTATATATAGAAGGAGGTTTTTTCATTTGTATCATCCAATAATTGTTCATTTATGTAATGTATTGGAGGTTTCCCCCTCGAAGTGGCCGATTTCTAAGGCGTTGATCTATGTCTTTTATTCTATTTTTGGATTTGGTTTCATAACAAAACATATTCAAAAATAAATATTATAGAATATATAACATAATACTATATAACATATATTTAATATTATATAATATTATTAACGATAGAGAAAGTGTAAGTAAGGCTTTTACAAAAAGTAAAATAAATTGAATTTAGAAATCTATAGAAATTTCAAAATGAGATGAAAATTAAAATATCATTTTTTTAAAATTTCACTAAATTAAAGGGGTAAAGGAATATGTAAGGTCCTAACTCAAGTTTAGATTATTTTGACATTAATATATTTCTTTTTTTAATGAAATAGATGTAGTGGTTTAGTGTAGATTTTGATTTCTAATCTTATTTGATTGATTGCACTTGATGCATTTATTTCAACATAAATGTTCATTTCTAATCCTTTTTTATTGTTAGAACTAGATGCATTTATTTCAGTGTAGATGTTAATTTCTAATCAGATGTAACTAGATGAACAATATGTATCTATTTCAAAGTAATTAGAGTAATAATGTGCATTTCTTTGAGTCTATGTAAAAAGTAATTATTAACTACATGCATTGATTTATGTGTTACAGTAATCATCACCCTAGATCTATATTAAATTGAAATGAAGAAGAAATAGCCTACACCCATCTTAATCATTAGTCTAGATTCATCCTAAATATAAATGAACAAAAAACAACAAGTTGATAGAGAAAGGAACAAGAAATAACATATGATGATGGATTTATTTCAAACTAGATGTTAATTTCTGACACAATGTAAATAAATGGATAATGTGCATTATTTTCAAAGTAATTGAATTACTAGTGCGCATTGATTTTAGGGTATGCAAAAAGTAACTAATGATGTGTTGTTTCTGCTACAACACCCTCAAAATTTTTGGCCTACAGCAAATTTTGGAGCCTACCTTGGTCTTGTATATTGTCATCACAAATATTGAAATCCATTTCATGTGTTTTCGTTAAGTGTTTTGGACCCTTTTGCGAGAAATGAAAAATGTCCTATTTTCACATGTTAAGCATCAGACGATGTATATAATCTTGTTTCGGTGGTTTCAAGGGGTTATCTTTGTCCAAAATGAGTTGATCCTACCGTATAGACATATGTCGCACTCATTCTCAAAGTATATCTTTAGTGTTTCACTTGTCGTAAGCTATTGCACAATTGTCGCACTAAGGGAATTATCTTGTTACTATATCCTAGATGATATATGTTGTTGTGTCATCAAGTATTCTTATTGTCTGATCACAATCGAAGCCCTATCACTGTTCATATCAGCCTCATCGGTCCTGCACTTAGTCAATTTCTGAAATGTTTTTAACTAAGTAGCTTTGCCTCATCTGACTCTCTTGAACTGCACATTACGCAGTCTCAGCCCTCTAGCTATGAAACTACACACTGAAAATGTGTAATTTTCAGTTCTTACCTATGAGGATTGTGCCCTACGCAATTTTAGTGCTCAAGCCCAGACCTTGGGCTCTAAAATTATGCAATCTAGGCCCCCAACCTTGCCTCAACTATGCATTGCACAATCTATGGCCTCATGATTATCCTTTGAGCTCTTGAGCTATGAAATTATGTAATCACCCAACCTCCTATGCATTTTGGAATTGTGGAATAGGATAAACTAGTTCCCATCCTCTCACGTTGTCTCACTGAGCTCTCAGACTGTGTAGCTTTCTTTCTTAGTCCAACCTCATCTATGCATTGCGTAGTCTCAAGACTCAAGATTCACACTTGATTACTTAAGCTACGCAACTTCATAGTCACTGAGTCTATCTCTCATCCTGTCACCTATTTGTGGCTTAATCACTGGATCAACATGTTCCATCGTACACTAGGGGTTTAATCGTGCTGACGTCATCTCATCTTGAGTGAATTACAGATGTAGGTACCTTATCATACCATGACAGGGCTGTAAATAAGGATATGAATAAGGGAAACATGATGAAAGAGATATTTGTAGCTAATTATGGAAACTAATCAACTAAGAGTAAGAAAAGGTACAAAAATTTGCGACTACAACTCAAGACTTGATATCATTGAAGAATCCTTGCATCTAATCCATATGGAGGTGGATAGAAGAGAATTCTCAAGAAGGAACATAGAAGGGAGAAAAAATAATGGCTTGATATTTCTAGATCGTCAAGATGTCCATGTCAGCAGTGTCATGGCATGTCATGTTAGGAGTTTTCACATGCCACACCATAACTGTGTATTGTGTAATTATGATTGAAAAATGTATTGTAAGTGGAATTCCAAAGGAGATGTATGTAATATGAGGAGTCATCTAAGGTTGAAAATTCATAGGAGGTAAAACATTCACGAGTGTAGTCAAATAGTCACAAGGAAGGTGAAATATCACGTGCCCATTGGTTATATATACACCCTCATTTTATGAGCAAAAGACTTTTTTCACCTTGGCTCCTCCCGCAAGGTGGTAGAGAGACAAGATAGTTCCTTTGAGGAGCACGGAGTGTGTCCAATTCTCCACTATTGTAGCTAGTGGTGTTCACTGTATACATGCATATTAAAAATTGTACTTAATGTCAGAAGCCTCATGGCCCACACGTTATTCATTCATGGATTATGAATATTTGTAAGACTATTTTGTGGATGTTTGTAATTCATGTTTAGTTTCATCTGTGCTAAAGTAGTTTAACTATTATAGTTATTTTAGTACTTATCATATTAAAAATGTGTTTTAATGGCTATTATCATTGTCACATTCTTGTGGAATATTTCGCTAGATGTTAGGTAGATATTTCTTGTTGTATTGGTTGTAATCATTGTCGCATATTTGTGGCCTATTCCATTGGGTGTTGGACATATCCTTCTTGTTCGTGTGTGTCTCTACTAGGGTGGTACTATTACCTCTCTCATAGAGGCTCACTACTCTAGATCATTTGCAGTAGAAGAACCTTGACACACATATGACCAAATACTCACCAGTCACACTCACTTTCTTTTCATAGGCACATTCACACTCCTCTCTATTGTTAATAGTTATAGCCAAGTAAAATATTTAAGAAACAGGAAGCGAGGATATATTCCAAATGGGACTCTAATCCAAAATAGTGTGAGATATAATTGGGACCATATATCCGGAAGACCCCTTGAATTTTTGCAGGTCAAACACCGTCAAAATTTGTGGCATTAGAAGGAGGAAAACTAGACTTTACTGCCTCATAACCTCACCCACCCTAGCCTTACATCTTTCGGTAAGGGAAATAACATTCCCCGCACCTTCCCTGTTGATATTCATGAATTTGGGGAATCTTATCAGCCCAAATTTGTACAAACTTATGAAATATATTATGACGATATTCAAGCCATCCATCCTATAACCCGTAAATTTGAAGATTTTATTGGATTGATTCCAGCAGTACAAAATACTAACGATTTTTCTGAAGAATAACCCAACCACCTATACCAGGATAATGGTTTCTATGGTTGAATATTTCTTTCTCACCACCCTTGAATAATTAGTAGACTCTGAAGAAAACACAGCGAAGTCAGAACAACCTCCATCTTAAAACGGTGGTGACAAAGAAAACATGGTACTCTCCGATGATACTTTCTGTAGGTTGGGTAGTGATGAAGAGGAATAATAACCATCAGATATGATGAAGAGGAGGATAAAATCAAAAATTATATGGCAGACCAAGATTTGGAATGGATTTCTGAGGGCCCACTTGCACTACTGAGTTGTCCACATAAGATTCCAATGGACCCGAAGAAGTTGCTAACGAAGTACGACCCTGATATGGAAGTGAATGTGGAGGACCATTTGGATAACTTCAACCTACATCTACAAATTCTAGAGGCACGTTATGATGATGTTGCATGAAGAATTTCCATGCACCTTAGATGGCATAGAATTTTTATGGTATCATAGTCTTCCTCTGAATTCTATCAAGAATGGGAAGGGGTTTAAGAAGATTTTTCTTGAAAATTTCATTAATGAAAAAACCCCCGCCATGTTGTTAAACAAGTTGGGAAATATTTAGATGGAGCACAAAGAGAAAGTGAAATATTTTAATTAGAAGTTTAACCATATCTTGAATAAATTTCCAAAAAATAGGAAACCTCGCGACTCCATTACTATTGATTATTACAAATCTTCCTTATCGACAAGCTTTGCGCAGTTTGTGAAATTAACTACTAAAAAAGTTCTTCCTGAAATTATGAAGAAGCGAACAAATTTGAAAAGGACTTGTGTGAAATTGGAGTCATCAGAGATGATGAACCATATAAAGTCTCCAAATACATGACAAAAAGGTCTCAAGCCCCCATAAGTAAGGCCAAGGACAAATATTTTGTCGATATTGAGAGCTTGAACTGCACCGTAAAATATTTTTCCAATGAGTTGGAAGATGTAAAACAAAGGTCAAGAGAGACCACTGTGAGTAGAAAGCATCATAGATTCAACATCATGAGAAGGGATTCCAACTATTTCAGCAGCAAAAACTAGTCCGCCAAGTTTGCGCATAGCTCGAATGTCGTGTTGAACGTTGAGAGTATAGGCATGGATCAATATTGCTCGTTTAATCAGGAATAGCATTCAGAAAAAGTATGCCCATATTGGAACCACACCATGATTTATTTTACTATGCATATCATTGATACAATAATTTATGATGAGTAGACTAATCTTGCAGAGGAAAAAGAAGAAATTGTTGCAACCAAAGAAATTGCAAGCATTGGGCATGTAGTGAACACATTCAGTTGTGTATTCACAAATTAAAATAACAGTGTCGAAAATCAGCCATTGAGTGATGGCCTGACCCAAAAGTAGAATAGTCGATATAACTTGAGAAACCAAGGGTTGGTTACTGAATAAGAGTTTACTAAGAATAAATTAAAAGAGATTTTCTTAAGGAAGATCACTCCACCCATTAGGTCAACCCAAAAAACTCATAGCAAGTCTAGAAATGTGTCTACAACTAAAATTACTTTTGCGAATAGTAAGATAAAATCCATCACTCTGGAAGTAGAAGACAAAGTTACTCCTCCAGACACTTCAGCAATGTCTCCCACACTTGATTACAATATAGTCGAAGACATGAAGAACATTGGTTCTAATATTTCACTTTTCAAACGTACAAGAATCACAAGCCCACGAGAGTTTCTCGTCTATGCTATTCAACAATTTTCCTCAGGTAACAATGCTTCTTTGCAAAAGGGATCTAAATCTGGTAATTTCTTTGGAGTTTGTACTTAATTCTTTAAAATTGGATGCAAATACACTTTTCCCTCCATTCTTTTAAATGTTCGAAATTTTAAATTATAATGTGCACAATTGCTTAGTCCATTATGGTGCATCAGTGAATGTAATGCCTTTATATGTGGAAATAAAATGAATGAAAAATGGGGTAAAACATATGCACAAATCATTCAGCTAGACATGAATTTTTTCCATACTATTGGTGAATTGAAAAGTAAGCTTATCCACCTATCATATGACCACTGAGTTCACTAGTGCATAAACATATAAATTGTGGACATTCGGGAAGCATACAGTGTTTTGTTAAGTTCAAACCAGTCCAAAAAACTAGAAAGGTATTTTTCTACGTACTTATCACATTTATGGATTCCCTACAAGGGAAGAAACAATCAAATATGGTGGTGAGCCCTGGTGTTACACCAAGAGTGCTACAAATCCCAGAGGCTACTCTACTTTACTTTATCAACTCGGGGTTCATACAAACTTGGAGGTGACAGTGCTATATATGCAGTAGATGCATTATAATCATGCAAACCCATATGATTCCTACGGAAGGGTGTTATTGCTAGGGTTTCTGAGTGAATTTTGTCACACTTATGAATTAGACATATAAATATAGATGACTAAAAACCATTACTCTATCAACAATCAAAGGACTATTCTAAAGAAAGAAGATACACCAGAGGAGTCGAGTGTGTTCTCGTATTTCCCGTGCCCGTTGTGGAAGAGTGTGAGGAAGCTCTACAATATTTCAGTTATTCAAGTAAGTTACTGAGTCCATCATCTGGTATCATAGCCCTGTTCTCGATTCGGTTATGGAAAATCTGTTACGCTCTTTCTCATCCATAGATCGTAAGATTATTAATGAAGTTGCATCTCGAACTGTTGAGTCTGTAGATAATCCTGAAAATTGGAATCCTTCGTCGCTTCATGCGACTGATTTCTATAAAATTCCCTTGTCTTATGTTTTTAAGAAAAAATCTTTTTTGAAAGAAGTAGAAGTCACTTTTAAGATTTCGGATCCGTCTGTCCAAATAGTATCTTTGAATCTATTTTCTGACGACGAGATTAAAAAACTTAAACGGTATGCCAAACATAAGAAGTATAACTATATTCATTTTGGGGGTATTCGTATTGGTCTTGCTCCTTTATTCCGTCATGGGTTAAACACTCCCTGTATTGCCGAAGTCTTTGATACCTGACACCAGAGCTATGACCATGCCCGAATAGGATCTATCATGGGTAATCTATCCACAGGTTGTCAATATGGCACTATATATCCTGATTACTCTATAAGCCTGACAGATATTCATTTGAAAGATTGTTGGAAATTAATGACTGGGGTTCAAGGTCTGCAATTGGCAGAAGATAGTGAGTATCTCTCTGTATTAGTTCAAACTTCTTTCCAGTTAACTAATACTACTCATCCTATGTTAAAACAACCTGTCTTGAAAGACTGTGTGACTGTTCGTCTTTCCAATGCCCAAGTCAAAGGTGTCCTTTATGATTCTACTGAACTTCCTAACAATTGGTATTTCCAATATAAGTCTATTCCTGATGGAAAGAAGCTAAAGTCTAAACTCAAACGCATTGCTATCTCTGATGGTAGAGTCAAGCTTATTCCTCCTAAACCAGAGATTCCTAGACCTCTTGTCAGACCACGTAGATATGTTGTTCCTATTTCTACTTCTGAAGCCTCTTCTTCCCGAAGAGTTGATATGCCTCCTATTGTAGAAGTATTTCAATCTGAACCTATTCTAGACTCCAATGAATTGTATATACCCGAGTCTAAACCGTTTCTTGCTATAAATAAAATGCACCGTATTTCTCATGTTCCTTTTGCTCCTGTTGAAGAATGGAAATATGCCAATCGTCGTTTTGTGAAAGGTGGGAAATGGCCTCCCAAGACAAAATTTTGTACCACCTCTTCTATGTCTAAATAGCGAACTACTAGAGACGATTGTGCTCCCCTGATAGAACATAATGCCACCAAACCTAATGATTTAGACCAGACCTACTAGTTAGGTAATTATCTTACTACTTGGTGCGCACATGCAGAAGATGTTCTAGATGATCTTGGTTCCTAGACTGAGAAAATCCTTCAAAATCTTAAGCTTCTCCATGATGAACAACAAGAAGAAAGACAGAGAAGAGAAGCAAAAGAGAAGAAGAAGAAAGAAAGGAAACGTAGAGAACATAAAGCTCCCACATTTTCTATTTCAATGGATACTCCCAATTATTGGGATATAGATGAAAAACAAGAAGAAAGTGGAGTAGAATCTAGTGCACAAGCGTCTGAAAGAAAACTAGAGCCAGTATAATCCCTAAACTTTCAGAAACCTAAGAGTGAGATTGCTACTCTAGAAAATGCTGCCACTAAGTTTCCCTCTTTCATTTTGCCTTCTCTTCAAAAAGCTCATGTCTTTAAAGAAATTTTGAAATATCCACGGATAGAAGAAGATCTGTTTGCAACCAATGCCACTGGATATGTTATGTATTTAGATAAATCTTCAATTCTAGCTGAATCTATAAGAATCTAGATTGGTTCCCTTTATCAGATGCAAGCTGTTTCTAAGTTAGATAATATTTCTATTTTTCCCTTGCTGAAAAACGAATGGTCGGCATTGTTTATGACTGGTGGATGGGACCATCAGAAGAAGAACGAATGAATGTTGTTGCTTCAGGCCTAGCTACTTTAGAACTACTACTAAAAACTTAGTTTGTTCCAGAACCAGCAGATGAAAAGAAACAGATTATCACAGACCTAGCAAGAATGGAACTCAAGGATATTAAGTTCCTGGATCAGTTTGGCAATGATTACATGGAAAAAATTTAGAAAGCCAATCTGACTAATGATTCTGTTCAGAAAATTTCATTTTTGTCTAAGCTACCTGGTAATATAGGAGATTTAATTATGAAAGATCTTGAAGTCCAAGGAAAGAAGATTGAACAAACCTACTGGATAGATCTTTTGTTTAGATGTCAAGAAAAGGTCAAATACCTCTGCTAGCAAAAGAAAGCTCAAGAGTTTTCTCCGGGACTTGATGTTTGCCGTTCTGTCCTTCCATGGACGCCATTCAAGAAAATAAAATCTAAAAGGTATGGAAAATTCAAGCCTAAAAGAGTAGCCAATCCCAGAAGGCCTTTTAGAAAGTTTAAATATTTGAAAAAACACAGGCAACCAAGAAAAGACAATGCATGTTTTATTTGCAAACAAGAAGGTCACTTTGCTCGCAAGTGTCCCAAAAGTTCTTCTAATAAGTTAAAAGCCTGTATTGAGATTGATGATTTTGTTGATAATTGGTCCATAGTTGATTCCCAAGATGAAGTATCAGATGTATATATTCTGATTGATGCTTCTCTATCAGACACTGAATCAGTTCCAGATACCTGTCAAAAAATGAATAGATGCTCTTATGACACTGAATGCTATGAAGACAATGAATTGCATTACAGTGATGAATTTAGTTCAGATGATTATACTGATGAGACATCTGAATACCTTTCAGATGATACTGTCTATGTGGCTCCCTCACTTTCTATTCCTCCCGATAGTGGTATTAAGAATTCAACCCCCGTTTTAAATTCCTTGCCTCCACAACCCACTCTGAATTCTTTTTGCCCTTATCCGAAGACAGTTTCTCAGTCCTCATCTTTGCCCGCTCCAGCATCTATTAATATTGATGAAAGCTCTTTTCTCAAAAAGATTGTTAAAACTAACAATCTTCTGTATGTCCCTGTTGAAGTTCAAGTCAAAGGTGAGTGGATTAATGTCGATGCCTTCATTGACACGGGCGGGTCAAATAATTTAGCTCGCCCTTCTCTTTTCAAAGGTTTATGGAAACCTCTGCAAAATATTCTTATTTCTGAGACCATTGGTGGATCGGTAAATCTCACCCATTATGTCGACAATGTTTCTTTAAAAATGGGGGGGAGTATAGTAAAGTTTTCTGCTGTCCAACATTATGATACATTTGCTAGTTTATTTCTTGGCATGCCTTTTATCAATTCTGTATTACCAGTTACTATCAGTGAAGATAAAGTTATCTTCAATATAAAGAAAAAGGAAACTGCAGTCCCAAGATTAACTTTGGCTAATTCAGAAGCCCGAAGAGAAGATATCCAAAAGAAAGCAGGTGACAGAAGACCAAAAAATGACTCTAACAATTGGCAAGAAGTTTTACAGATTTATGAAGAAAGGAGTGAGAACAAAACTAAGCAGAAAGCGAACAGAAATTCTGATTGGTCTCCAGCACAAGTTGCTATTTTTGATGAATTGTTAAAAAATTGTTCTGAAAATCCTCAAGCATTTTGGAGTATAGAGAGTCCTCAACAGGAGATTGTCACCCTTCATGACAATGGGGTCCAAGGAAAACTGATTCCCTGTACTCCCAGTGATGAAAAATAAATTAGAAAGCAGATTGAAGAACTCTTGAATCTTCAATTGATTGAACCAAGCTCTTCTCATTACTCATGCTCTGCTTTCCTGGTAAGAAATCATTCTGAAATAGTTAGAGGTAAAGCCAGAATGGTGATAAATTATAAACCTTTGAATGCCATCACCAAGAGCTTCAATTATCCTTTACCTCGCCAGGAAACGATTATGCAGAAGATTCAACATAGTAAGATCTTTAGTAAATTTGACAAGAAGTCTGGTTATTACCAGATACAAATTAGAGAAGAAGATCGTCATAAGACTGCTTTCACTTGTCCCGCTGGATTTTTTCAGTGGAAAGTTGTTCCTTTTGGTTTAAAGAATGTGCCTGCCTTCTTTCAAAGGCGTATGGATTTTATTTTTGGTAAATATGATTTTATTGTTGTCTATATTGATGATATATTGATTCATAGTCAAAATCTTGAAGACCATATGAAGCATTTGCAGATATTCCTCGATGAAGTCAGAAAGCACGGTATTGTTCTCTCTGAAAAGAAAATGGTCCTTTTTCAAGATAGTATTGATTTTTTGGGAATTCATGTCATTAATGGCAAGATCTAGATGCAGCCGCATGTACTCACAAAACTCTTCGAATTTCCAGATGAACTGAAAGATACAAAAATGATTCAAATATTTTTGGGTGTGATCAACTATGTGCATAAGTATATTCCTAGACTTTCTGAGAAGACTGCTCCAATTCGAAAACATTTGAACTCTGGTTGGTCACCAAAATCTACGACAGTAGTCAAATTATTAAAATCCGAATGCAAGCAGCTGCCAGAACTCAAGCCTCCAGGTAATGGATTTTTAATCTTGCAGACTGATGCCTCTGATTATTTTTGGGCTGCCATCCTTTTTGAAAAAAAGGAGGATACCGACAAAGAAATTTTATGTGCATATGCATCATGTGAGTTTCAGCCTCACCAGAAAAATTATTTCATGACTGAAAAAGAGACTCTCACCATTTTTAATGGTATTAAAAAATTTGAGTTATATTTAGCCCCTACCAAATTTCTGATAAGAACCGATTCTATGAATTTTAAGTATTTCTTATCAGCAAAGATATCAAAACAACTCGCAAGAGGAAGATTATCGGCATGGAAGATTTGGTTTCAGATGTATGATTTTGATGTTGAATGGGTTCCAGATATTTCTAACTATTTGGCTGATGCTCTTACCAGAGACATGAACAAAGCTTATAGTGGAGTAAGAAGAACTAAATTGTTTATTCTTCCAGGTAAGACTGCTGCAAATGATAATTTTGAAACTTTTGTCAAAAGGTTTCAGATTCTTGAATTAGTTCTTGATGATGTGGCCAAAGAAATTAAGAAAATTGTTGGACTTCGAATACGAAGAAATCAGTGGATACAAAGATGTCAAGCCTGGCAGTCTAAGAATGTTGGAATTTTATTGGGTTTAGATGAAGAAATGGTAAAAGTTTATCCCTTACCCAATATGAAAGTAAAAATTTATTTTAAAACTTTGGATGACTACTGTTCAAGGACATACACCACGGATATGATCAAAGTCTTACAGAATTTGAACTATTACCAAATTATTGGTGGTGTAAATTTCTCTTTTGCAGTTTATACTTCAGCCAAGATGTTGGATTTAGATGAAATAAACATGACTGAAGGAGTTTAGAGTTTATTGAAGTCTTTAAGAATTCCTGATCTGTTTGAAGAAATTGATGCTGCCTTCCTACAAAGAAATGATGAAAATTTTTCAGGTACAGATTCTTTCCCTCAGTATGAATTGTTTGAACCTTTTGCTGACTGGGAAATCAGAGATGGTTGTTGCAAGAAGAAACCACAGATTAGAGCATCTCAATGTGTTATGAGAACATTGCAGTATTTGAGAACCTTCTCTACTCCATGGGATTATCATAGTATAGAATTTAGAAATCCTATTGCCCCAAATCCTTTCGCACAAATTTATGGACCAAAGAGGATTGATGAATCTGTTTTAGCTGACAATGCTGAAGAAATAAAGAAGTTGACCCAAGGTTGAAAGAGTTTCATAAACTCAAGCTGCCCGACAAATTGTCCCTGATTAGAAAACCTGAAGACTGTCAAGGAAGGATAAAAATAATTAAATTGCTAATTAATCAGAAGGCATTGGTTACTATCACTATTATGGCTGGAAATTGGACTGATGATGTAGTATGTTTGATAAGTTTATTGTTGTCAACTAAAGTATCTTCTTCCATGATTCTTGAGTTAGGATGGCAACAAAATACAGATATCAATCATACATGCAAACACTAGATCCAATGTGCAATAGAACGCTCTGTCAGCATGTTTCAAATTTTCAAATGGGAATTATTGGATGGAGTGGAGATGCCAATCCTATCAATGCCTGAATTCCGTAGAAGTAAGAAAGATTCTTTCCTCGACATAGAGATATACCCAATGGCGTATGTCAACAGGTGGAAAAAATCTGATGATAAATATATCTTTCCACAGAAAAATCTCTATGTTACGACAGCTACGATAAAGTTTGATATAGGACAATCATCAAAGGCTTTACGAAAAGGCGAATCTTCTATAGTCTCCACCAAAGGGAAATCAGCCACAGAAAAAGGAAAAGAGAAGGTATCCGAGGATAAAGCAACCATTTTCGTGGACCTGTATCAAAATGCTCAAGACCAGCCAGATCATCAATGGGAATCTGAGTACTTGGAATGGATAAATCATATCTCTTGGGAAAACCAAAAGGATCCCTCATCTTCATCCGAAATCAGTGAACCTGACCATGATAATGATTTTGATAGTGATCGAGAACCGAAAGGTCCTTGGTAGTGCATTTTAATTTAATTATTGTACTCGAGAATATTGAGCAGACACCGTCTGGGCCAATAATTCCTGACAAGGACCCTCAATACTTCTCATTTTATATATAAGTGTGTGTGTGCTTGTGTTAGGATATCGATTGTATTGTGTTTGAGTGTGCTTTTGAGTGTTTGTGTGAAAGAGTGTTTGTATTCATGCTCTAAGAGATCAGAGACAATAAGTCTCTACTCTGAAGCATAATGTGGTATGTAACATATTATTTGAATTAATACTAAAGCTTACTAGGCCGCCTGTCTGAGGATAGTTTGTTCCAAGATCACTGTAAGTCGGGATTTTAAGGTGAGTCGAAGACCGGAGGAGTCGAGTGTGTTCTCTTATTTCCCATGCCCGTTGTGGAAGAGTGTGAGGAAGCTTTGCAATATTTCAGTTATTCAAGTAAGTTATTGAGTCCATAGCTATTTTTCAAGGAAGGAAATCTACAATTCAGGCTATTGCATGAAATATAAGTAAACTAGGCAACATCCATGAAGAAAATTTTTGAATTGAAATTTTAGAAAGGAAGACTATTCTAATCACTCATTGTTGGGCCAAATGGATAAGTAAACTCTAAATTTTTTATGTTAACTGCTATGCCTTAGCAATGCATCTAGTCATGGGATAACTATTCTTGTAAATATTTTGTTTTACAACAAAATAAGGAGGTGGTAAGGTGGCTTAATCAGGTCATGGACTCATGAATTCAGAGCTGAAGGTGTCTTGGAGGTTGTGGTAGGGTTAGGTGAGGTGGAAGATGGTTTCTGGGCTAACAAATAGGCTAACTGGCACTACTACAGCTTTCTTGTAGTGCTACATAATGTCATGTAAATGCTACAGGAAACATGTTGATGGTGTTTTGAGGCCAGAATTGATGAGGAATGGGGTAGGGGAGGTGAAATGAAGGTGTATTTAGGTGGATGGAAAGTGGCCAACCCCTTGGAAAATCTCAAAACTTATCTCAAATCCCATCTTGCACTTCTAGGGTTTCTCTCAGTGTGGTGGTGAAAATCTCAAAAATAGGGTTGATGGAGAATTTGGTGAAAGGAGATTAGTGAAAGGTGAGAAATGGAGCTAGGTATGTTGGTGGAGTCTACTGATTTACTGAAACCTGCAAGAACACTACTTTTTCATGCAATAAACATTGACAAATCTATGATAAAGAAGATGGAAAAGGTGAGGTGAATTTGATAAGCAAACATACTTATGTATTCAAACAAAAATATAATTCAGTATTCTCAACATGTTCATGATAACTACAAAAATATATGTATGATTTCCAAGAAATTATAAAATAAAGAGAAATTTTGGGCCTGTGGTGAAGATCAACCCTCCTCAAACTCCAATGAAAGAGGTCAGAGACGGATGATTTGAAGCACAAATTTTGGAGTTTATATTCTATTGCACCGTTATCTAAAATATTCTAGCTACATAAAATGTGAAATGGAAGAAAACCAAAAACAGTAAATTGAAATGTAAGAAAGCTACCGAAAACTCATATAGTAAACTTGCTACAATGGCAAAAAAATAAACATAGATATACAAGAGAGAGATATTGAGGTCAATGGATTTGGCCCTAACCCACAAGCTCAACTCTTTGAAACTACATCAGTGAAGGACAAACTTAATACTCATTTTATTGCAAAATATTCTCATTACATAATAATGAAAGTCTCAAAAGTCTATCTCAAGAGCTAAGATTAGCTTTCTCCGAACATTGAATCCTAATGAGCTCTTTATCTTCCCTATTTAACCTAAAGGGTAGCTACCAACAACTCCCTAAAAATTAGGTGATGTGTCCCATTTGATTTAAAGAGAAGTGGATATTTGGTGCACTTGATCTTCCACTTCCTTGGTTGCCTTTGATTTCAAGTTGTTAGAGGGAATATCGAGGATCCATTGGCTGCCTTTAGGATTTAAGCAGGTGGAAAAAACTTCTATGATCTCTCCTTGTTGTCTTCGCCAATATTTTATTGCGCAATATTCAGAAAAAAGGAATATCTTCATTATTATCAGGCATTCAAAGTATGACAAGCCTTAATCACCATCTACACTATGCAACATATGACCATAATGTAATTAAATGTGATAAAGAGAGGCTAATAAGGTTAAAAATGTGACAATTAACCCCTCCAATTATACCTAAATATGGGGCTCATCATCACCCCCATACCAAATGGTTTCTCATCCTATGAGAAAATCAGTCCTCCTTCTTCATTTCTTTCATTGATTTAGTGGCCCCTCTAACCTCCCAAGGAAGAAGTGAAGGAGTTCCTTCAGGAGGGTAGAATCTAGCATTATTTTCTGCCTCCTCGCATTCTTTGTTTTCCTCATCTCGGTCTTTCCCTTTACCCAGTACTGGAAACAAAGGTGGACTGAGTTTCAAGCCAAGCCATTGTATTTTCATTGTCTGCATAGACCTCTTGGATAATGGTTCCCTTTCTACGGAACTCCTCAATATCTATGGGGTATGATATTCTATGTTTTAGAGACTAAGAGGGAGGCCATTCCAACTTTTTTTACTTTCCAGTACACAGTCATCTCCTATGGGACCTAGAAATATCATCAAAATGTGTAATGGCTTGTGCTTGTGTGATGAGGTACTTGTCTGCAAATCCGGCATCATTCTCTATAATGAGGCGATTTTTGATGACTCCCCTAGGGCTAAATAGTTATGTGCTTATGTGTAGAGGATCTTTGTTTTCTCTTCTCATCACCTTATTTACTTCATATACTCTTTCTTGCTCATTCACCATCCAAGAGGCTAATGCAATTAACTACATATCTCCCAACCTAGTGTTAGGGTCCCAAAATTTTAAGTCTGTCAAAATAATATTATGCACGTACAATTCTGTCATCTTGTCCTTGTCTCCCATTTTGGACTGATTGCAAAAGTCAAGGAATTTCTAGAAGTTTTGAAAAGGTAAGGACCCATGAGAGGCTAATGTCTTAATATGAAATTGGAGCCATTGTTATTTGAGGTAGATGGAATAGAAGTTTGATGGATATCTGTGTTGGATGGACTCCATGCACAAATCTCCCATGTTGGAATTTTTTTTGTCTTTTTGCTAAAGTTGAATCTGCAATATTTCATTCTATGCATGCGTTTCCTGAAGCTTCCCTTTCAATATGGATTATCTGAGTCTAACAACAGAAAAATTCCTTCCCAACTCAGTGACCTTCTCCTCCATGATCCCTATGTCATGCACACCTCTTGTTGTAGCAATTTTAATCCACTGATGAGTGCATGCTCTTTCTTGTTCCAACTGATAAAATAAAGGGACTTCAAGCTTATGAGGAATAATTCTACCCCCTTCAATAAATGTATAGTAAGAACTCATATCTGGCTGATTGATAGGGTGTGAAACTGCTAAAATATCTTTAGGGACATATTTTTGGGAGGTAGGCTCCTCCTTTTGCTCCTTCTTTTCCTCCCCTTTGGCATCATTCCCTTAAACTTGTGCTTCTTTCTCAACTTATTGGGACTCTTTTCCACTCATGGGTGCCTCAAATCCCTCCCCCAAGGCTTCTTTCTCTGATTATGGTACTACTATATTTTTTTGTAGCACAGACAGAGTTTCGTATAATAAACTCTATTTTTCCTGTAGAAAACCCTCCCTTACTTGCTTTTCCTTATTTTCTATCTTTTGAGGGTCTGTGGGGGTTGGTAGATGTATAGGGTATGCCAGCCTAGATGAATATCTCCTCCTATAGGTCACATGTGTCCTCTCAGGTGTGGTGACCTCTTCAACTTTCCCTTCTTCCAAACTTATCTCATCATCCTTTTTGGGTGACTCCTCAATTTTTATAGGGCTTTTGGTTGAGTCTGTGGCCTCCCCTGCCTAACCTTGACACTCTTTATAGTCCTGAAGTACATGGGTGTTTGTATTTTTATCTTGGCCTTCAATGGTGTGCTCAAAGTGGTTAAGGTAGGAGCCACTTATTTCTCTTTTATCTCAAGTGATATGTTGATCTGCTGAGGAGAGGTATGAATTCCTAGAATAGGGTCTAATATTTCCTCTTCACCTTCCTTCTCTTCCCTCTTCTCCTCTGTTTCTACCTCCTCTATTTCATCTCCCTCATTTTCTTCTTGTGTTTCTAAGGTTTTTTAATTTTTTGTTTCAACCTCCATCTCTTCTTCTGACTCATCTTCTCCTTCTGTCTCTTCAACCTCCCCTTCTTCTTCTTCTTTCACTCCTTTCTCTCCAAGACTAGAGCTAGAGGTTTTTTGAGTTTGGGTAGCTATGAAGGCTTCCCTATACATATCTATGAATGAGAAGTATTGCACAGCGAGGTTCAACCTGTTTATAGCATAATTCACTATCATCTCGATGAGGCCACAATGAGCTAAGTGTTGGTACTTCCTTTCCCTCACCTTTTGGATCATGTCCCTAATTCAATGCAGGAAGAAGTATGGAATGCTTAGTATTTTTTCTAGAGGGATTTCTCCTTGAAATATAAGTTCATTCAACAACCTGAAGTGGTATCCATAAACCACATCAAGTCTACCCTGACAGGAAATGAATTTCATAATGTGGAATGCTACTTCATCCGAAGGGTATGGAAGACTTTCTCTCCTCACTCCATTTTTATCTTCAATGAATTCTTCACCTAGAAAAAAGAAGCTCTTTTTAGATGAAGTGTTGGACACCCTATCTTCCCTATTCCACTTGAATCCTAGGGGAAAAGCGGTGATTCTACTAATTAACCTAGGTGTAATTCTGATAGCTAGGCCTCTAACCATAGTGGTGGCCTCTCATCTATTTGTGATTACAGGGCCACTACGAATTCTCAAGCTATATCCTCATAAAGGCCTTTGAGGAGCTCGAAGAAGCCTAACCATTGGTGGCTCCTGAAAATATCTACCACCTGACGGTTCAATCTTATCCTTTTGATATTTGTGGTCTTTGTTTTGTTAAATCCTCCTCCCATTTTATGGATGTGTTAGGAATTTTTTTGAATGATGTTGTCTGAGATTTATTGGTGAAGTGTGCCCTTAAAGATTACAACTTTTAAATAAACTCAGGCTACCTTGATTCAACCTCTTAATTCCTAAATTATTGTTATCTGTGTATAAAAGTCATGGAGAATTCACAACTTTGGGTAGTGGCAACCACTTACCTATGACATTTGGTGTTTTATTTCTTGGGATATGGTGGTCTTAGGAGTTAATACTACCTATGAGCGGCTCTTATTTGCACTTTTTCTCATTGTTGAAACTTCTGTGAAGTTTCCTATAACATCCATAATTTCCTGTAGCACGGGGTTTGCATGCAGATTAGGTCTTGGTGTTGTGTTCTTCGATGGCTCCTCTGACTTTCCTCACTCCCACTTCTTTATAAATGCTAAATGAAATGAGAATAATGAGCCAAAATTTCCCTTTATGGTAACTTAACCTAATTTGGATTGGAGAGGTGACTTGGGCTGTGGCACATGTTTTCCTCTTCTACACTATTGGTCCCACTCCAATTAATCACTATCTCTACCTTAGAATCACCTCCATGTCCTTGTGAACTCCCCCTTAACTTATTTTACTTTCTCAGGTGGCATGCACACTCAACTTCTTGTTCACTTTAACTTCACGAGCATGGCCAAGTTAACTGGCCACCTTTTTCCCTTTTTAATCTCTAATTCTCGACATTAATTCATTTTAGTCAAAATGAGTGAATAACAAGAGGGTAAAGGGCCATACCTGAGCCTACCTATTTCCGATCAATTGCAGGTCTATAGTAGTAAGATGATTAATACCAAGTTAATAAAATTAGTGATTGGGATTTCAATTGGAAAATAAGCAACCGAAAGTGGTGTATATATTTGATTATAAATAAATCTCTCATGTCTATGAAATTCTAGATACTAAGGTAGATGGTTGTTTACTTTGGAAATCACTAGTCACGTAATGTGGACATGGTAATTTATGTGTATAAGAAAAATTTGTAGATTTATTAGGAATTGTGAATCTACTCATATAGACCACGATGCATGGAATTTTTAATAATTTTTTTATTGAAATTTAGCTATGGAAGAAATATATTCTCCATATAATTTTTAGTAGCGAGGACCTTGTGACTGGGTATAATGGGGATTAAGAACTACTTGTCACATTCAAATTATGTGGTGATTAATTTTGTGTATGAAAAATAATTAAGAAAGGAAGTGGTACCACAATATGTGGTGTTGTAATCTAGTTATTATGAAATCATGAATATAAATGGATAACATAGTGAATAAATAAATGCATACAATGCATTGAGAGAAAATGAATCGAAATTTTTCTAGGCAAGCTGCTATTGTAAAACTATACTTTTATTTTAATGTGTTAAACACCACAACTGATTTCATTAAACATTTAGTAAGATATGTGTAGAAATAGATACGGTTTTACCACTAACCTGTAGCTGAAAGATTGTTATCTATTAAAACAATTACATTAGATCTATATTTAGTTCTGGTATGGAAAAAGGAAAAATTGATAAATAATAGCTGTTATCATTTTTACTTTCCTATTTGCTGCGAGCATTAGCATACTTCTAATTATTGATGTGATCTATATAGTAAGAGAACGATTAATTACTCTGGGAAAGGATGTACACTAAGAGGAAAAAATTTATAATAAATAAACAACTAGAGCTAGTTGATTTCATGAGACTATACAAATTTATTCCATGCAGTTAGCGCCTCAATCCATTTTATTTAGTCACTTTCTAAGTTGAAGTCAACCGGTTTATGCTGAAAAAAGGTGCAAGGGTAAAGTGAGGAGTACATGGAATTTCTTCCAAAGAATGAATCTGACTCCATGAAATTGGGAATGTAGGTAACTATATAGGGGTGATGAGAGGTGTTAAGAATTGAGCCAATTTCTTTCTTAAACTGTTACGAAAAAAACAAAGTTAGCCGATTGATATCACCAGTATAGGCTAGTTCGCATTCTCGAAGAATGCTAAGCTCTAGCATGGGCTACCTAGAAGTATCGAATAACCCTTATAAATACTCTTGTAGTTATATTTCACAACATGCAAACACACAACGGGGTTCCGTATCACCATCCGGGAAAAATCAGAATTGAAAACAGATAAATAAATGTGACTAAATTACCGATAACACATCGTTGAAGTAAAATTCAAGCATAGAATAGGGTATTTCCTATTAAGCTAAATAAATAAAAATAACAAGATGCTCATAAGAAAATTCACAGATATTCAAAAATAATATTCTTAGTAAATTCAACAGCAAAAAAAAACCTACAGAGCATTCCAATATAAATATGACACGATTCCAAAAAAAACCTGCAGGATATTTCAATTATAAATGGTAGTGATTTTGACAATCGAAAAATTAATAGTTAAAACAGTCTGGACATGTAGCCATGATCAAAATTTTGTATTCAATTACACCATAGCAATTGATCATAGCAGAACATCTCAGTGGATAAATATCCAGTGAAGGAGACACGTCTTGAAAGATATTAAATTGAGTCGAAACCATAATAGCCACCCGAACCACCTAGGCGTTGAAATTGGACAACGTGAAGGGAAAGGAAATGAAGATTCACCGACCTATATAGAAAGACGGCTTGTTAGGTGAAGGCGGACCATCCCTTCCAAGAATGAGACAGAGGATGTATGGGTGTAGGTGTACCTGTGATAAAAGCCAAGACAAAAATCATTTATAAGCATGAGGTTGCTAAAATGAGGGTTTAATAAAAAATAAAGGAGGAAACATAATTCATCAAGAACAATATTACTTATTTTTATCATAGTAACTTCACTAGGGTTCCATTCTTTCACTGTGCTAGAAAAGATGCATAAATTAGAAGTGGGATAGGGAATCTACGCTCAAGAAAATATGAAAACGAGAAGCATACAGGTATACACAAGATTAAAAAAAAAATTATATGTTGAAATATTAATTTCAACTATAGAGTGCAAGGACTGGATGCGCAACATTTTTTTTGGTTAACTTGCACACCACCATGAGTTATTTAAAACTCTGCAATTTCTAGTTTTTTTTTCGTTATGTCCGTAGCCATACCTCTATACATAATTGTGATTGAAATCATGCCATCACCTGCAAGTAAGTTGCACCATCCCTGCACTTAAACACAACAGCAACAAGCATTAATACCTACACCAACCAACAATTTTTACTGCCAGCCTTAAATTTTTTAAATGGGCCAAGTCAAGGTAGCAGAGAATCAGATTTTATTGCGTAGAAATGAGGCTTATGTCATGAAGCCCATTTGGTACGCGAAAAATCCATGAAACAGAGTTTATGATTTGGTTTGAATTCTGGGGGTCCCACCTCCAGCCAATGGGAGGCCTATCGCTCGAAATTTAACCCCTACGTCAGCAAGGGACTTTGGTATGTGATTTTTTTTTACAATGGGATTTATAGATTTTGAAATCCGCAAAGGTTTCAAACTTTGGATAAAAGTTTTAACAATTATTGTTGCGGTGAAGGTTCTTTTGTAAAGACCTTGATTTATTTTTTTTACCACAGTAAGTTCTATTACAAAGTCATTTTGACTTTTGACATATGTATACGTTGAATATATATATATATATATATATATATATATATATATATATATATATATATAAGTTAAATAGTTTGATTTAATTTTTTTTAATATGTCATATGAAAGAAAAGGTCGATGGCATAAAAAGCTGTTGTGCATTTTTTTTAATATTAGTGGATTGTGCATTGTAAAATGCGTGTAGGCTGAAAAAAAACACTGCCGTGTATTTTTCCTTGGAGAGACAGAGTGTGAAACTCTGTGTTTAAAAAAAGAGAGAAGAGTTTGTAAAGTGCTGTGTATTTTTTCTTGGAGAGACAGAGTGTGAAACTCTATATTTAAAAACAGAGAGAAGATTTTGTAAAGCGCTGTGTATTTTTTTAATATGCAGAGTGAAGTCAAAAACATATTTTTGTAAGGACTGTATGTGCGTCTTGTGAAAAAGACAGAGAAAGAGTTTTGGACACTGTGTGTTACAGCAGTTCCATTTTTTTTGTAATCTCCCAGTAGTGGAAAGTCATCAGATTGCAATACTTTTTCATTTTAATGAAATAGAACCAGTTTGTGTGCCATCTTTGTCCAACAAATTTTAATTGAATCTCTATGTTAAAGTTGGGGAATTTTTTATTCCTCTGTGTGTTTTGGAATACTCAGAAATTTTGACATGGTATCAAAGCTAGTCCAGGCTCTTTGAAGGATAGTCAAATAAGCTGAAGGGAGGAGTTTTTTGGAGCAGTTCTCCAGCAGTGTGAAGGCTCAACAAAAGTGCAAGGTATTTATTAGAAATAGAATTTTGTTTTGTTGTAAAAGAGTGCAGTCCAGAGAAGTATTTTTGAATATAGATTTTATCTCTTAGGTAGAGAGACAGTTTATTTAAAAACACGCTCAAGTTATTTGAACATATTTTAGAGTGCTAGCCATGATAGGAGCCATCACAAGCATGACTATTGGAAATACTCAGCTCCCAAAGTTCAATGGGAAGAACTATGATTATTGGGAAATCACCATGAGAGCCCTATTTTCCTCTCAAGACTTATGGGAGCTTGTTGAAGATGGTTTTGAAGAACCAACAGATGAAAATGCCTTAAATGCCTTAACATAGGCAGAGAAGGATTTTTTGAAGACCTATAAGAAGAAGGACTCAAAAGCCCTCTTATATCTCTATCAAGTAGTACATGAGAGTGTGTTTCCAAGGATAACGGTAGCTAAGAGGTCCAAGGATGCATTGAATACCCTCCATATTTCCTATCAAGGTATGGAGAAGGTGAAGACAACAAAGCTACAATTGCTGAGGAGAGATTTTGAAACTCTCTGTATGAAAGAGTTTGATAACATAGACTCATTCTTCACACATGTGATTGGTTCAGTTACCCAGATAAGGTCTCATGGAGAGACACTTGAAGAAATAAGGATAATGGAGAAAGTGTTGAGGAGCTTACCCTCAAGGTTTGATGTGATAGTCACAACCCTTGAAGAGACAAAGGATCTCTCAAATTTTTCAGTTGCTGAACTTCATGCATCACTGATGACACATGAACAAAGATTGGGTACAAATGCACACTCATCTTTGGAGCATGCCTTCAAGACCCAAATTTCCTTTGGAAGAGGAAGAGGTCAAGGCAGATGAAGTTATAGAGGAAAAGGAAGAGGCGGAAGCCAAAACAGAGGAGGAAGAAACAACCCTGCAAATGGAAGGGGCAGCAATCAAAATCAGAACCAAGGCCAAGGCAGCAGCCAACAAGGTGGAAACAATAAAGCACATGGACAAAGGTATGATAAACCACAAGTCCAATGTCATTACTGTAAGAAGTATGGGAATTATGCCAATGAATGTAGGAAGAAACAGAGTGACATGGGTAATAGAGCCAGTGCTGATTTTACTAAAGAAAATATTAGCCAAGATAAGTTTATTTTAGCATGTAATATGGCTGAGGAAGGGAATGAAGATATATGGTTTCTAGATTCAGGATGTAGCATCCATATGACTAGAAACATTGCCATGTTTTCCATGTTAGATGAAAACGTAAAGTCTCAAGATACATTGGGGACATACAGTAAGGTTTATGTCATGGGAAAAGGCAGAGTAAGTGTTTTGACAAATAAGGGAGAAGGAAGATCCATATCCGATGTTTACTATGTGCCTAGTATGAAGTGTAACCTCTTGAGCATTGTACAACTCATTCAAAAGGGCTACAATGTTTTCTTTGAAGATGGTGTATGCACCATCATGGATAAACCACCAAGCAAACAATGTATTGCACAAGTGAAGATGACAAGGAACATTATGTTCCCTCTCAAAATGAAAGAAGATTTGAAGAAAGGAGATGAAATGGTAGCAGTGACACAAGAGAAATTCCAAAGAGAATTAAAAGATGAAAATTGGTTATGGCATTTGAGATTTGGACATCTCAACTTTGGAGGTCTGAATTTTTTTCATATGAAAGGAATTGTAAAGGGATTATCGTTGATTGAGAAACCAGATAGCCTTTATTAAGGCTGCATCGTGGGAAAACAACACAAAGAAAACCTTCCATCAGGAAAAAGCATAGGGGCAAAGGCACCCTTAGAAATTGTCCATTCAGATTTGTGTGGACCAATGCAAACACCATCATTAGCAAGAAACCACTATATGCTGACTTTTATTAATGATTTCACTAGGAAAACTTGGGTTTATTTCTTGAAATATAAAAGTGAAGTGTTTGAAAAAAATTTCCACTTTAAGGAACTTGTTGAGAACCAAAGTGGGCAACACATAAAAGTTTTAAGAACTGATAGAGGAGGTGAGTATATCTCAAAATAATTTCTGCATTTTTGCAGATAAAATGGCATACACAAGCAATTTGCAGCAAGGTACACACCGTAGCAAAATGGAGTTGCTGAAAGGAAAAATAGAACAATCATGGACATGGCAAGAAGTATGCTGAAGGAAAAACATTTGCCAAATGATTATTGGGATGAAGCTATACATTGTGCATCATACATCTTGAATAGATGACCAACCAAAGTAGTAATGAACAAAGTTCCTGAAGAAACATGGAGTGGCATAAAACAAGGTGTCACCCACATGAGATTTTTTGGTTGTGTGGCTTATGCACACATTCTAGATTAGCAAAGGAAGAAGTTGGACAGTAAGGGGGAGAAGTGCATTTTTATTGGATACAGTGAAGAATCTAAGGCATATAGATTGTATAACCCATCCACCAAGAAATTTATTATAAGAAGAGATGTTCAGTTCATTGAGGAAGAAGCTTGGGATGGAAGCATTGAGAAAATAGTCAATGTGAAGAGTTTTTTGTCTCATGATGATGATGAGGAAGAAATGGCTAAAAGGAACACCTCATTAGTAGCACCATCTCCACCAAGACAAGGATATCAAGCGATACCACAAGCTGGAATGAGAACACCCTTGAGAAGTAATGATAGTGCTTCTCCAAGCACATCACAAGGAGCAAATTTGAGTGCTTCTTCAAGCACAAGTACACCAAATGAAAGAGGAACCTGATTCAGAAATTTGAATGATATTTATAGGAAAAAGGCGGCAAATGAAGGTGTGAAATATTTATTTGCATTATATTGTCATGTAAATGATCCTATTCATTTTGAAGAAGCTATAAAAGATAAGAAATGGATAGATGCTATGGATGAAGAAATGAATTCCATAGAGAAAAATAAAACATGGGAATTGGTTGATCTCCCAAAAGGTAAATAATTCATTGGAGTGAAATGGGTCTACAAGACCAAAAGCAATGCTAAAGGTAATATTGAGAGGGACAAGGCCAGACTTGTTGTCAAAGGCTACAAGCAGCAACATGGAAGAGACTATGAAGAAACTTTTGCACCGATTGCAAGAATGGAAACAGTGAGAACAGTGTTGTCCATAGTAGCACAACACAAGTGGAAGGTTTACCAAATGGATGTGAAATCAACATTCCTAAATGGAGTTTTTATGGAAGAGGTTTATGTTGAACAACCTCTGGGCTATGAAAAAGAAGGCCAAGAGAACAAAGTTTGTAGATTGAAGAAAGCTATTTATGGGCTAAAACAAGCACCAAGAGCATGGTACAGTAGGATAGATGCATATCTATGGGAAAATGGGTTTGAAAAATGTGAAGGAAAACCCACATTATACATCAAGGAGAAAGATGGTAAGATGATGATTATTGTTTTATATGTTGATGATGTGATCTTCACAGGTAATGATGATTACCTCATTGAAAATTTTAAATCAGTCATGAAAGATGAATTTGAGATGACTGATATGGGATTGCTGAAATACTTCTTAGGAATAGAAGTAGAGAAAAATGAAAATAAAATTTTTATCTCTTAAGCTAAACATGTAAATGAAGTTTTGGAAAGATTTAACATGCAGGATTGCAAGGCAGCAATTACTCCCATAGTGATGGGATTGAAACTCAGCAAAGAGGACAGTAGCAAGGATTTTCATCCTAGTTTGTACAAGAGCATAGTTGGTAGCCTCATGTATTTGACTGCAACTAGGCCTAATATTATGCATGCTGTGAGCTTAATTTCCAAATTCATGGAAAGGCCAGAGGAGGCACATTGGCAAGCAACAAAAAGAATTCTGAGGTATGTGAAAGGAACTAAGAGGTATGGAATTTTATATAATACTTTAGAAAATCCTGAATTGATTGGATATACTAATAGTGATTGGGTTGGAAGTATAGATGACCGGAAAAGTACATTTGGTTATGTTTTTCATATGGGTTCAGGAGCCATTTCATGGGCTTCTAAGAAACAACCAATTGTGGCATTGTCTACAGCAGAAGCAGAATATGTGGCAGCTACAGTAGCAGCATGTCAAGCAATTTGGATGAGGAGAATGTTGAGAAGTTTACGTCTAGAACAAGTAAAGGGCACAATAATTTATTGTGACAATATCTCAGCTATAGCATTGTCAAAGAATTATGTGTTTCACAAGAAAATGAAACACATAGATGCCAAGTTTCACTACATCAAGGAGCTAGTGAACAATGGTGAAATAATTTTGAAACATTGCAGAATAGAGGAGCAGTTTGCAAAAATTATGACAAAGCCATTGGGGCAAAAGAGTTTCAGTTATTTAAGAAAATGCATGGGTATGACAGAAAACCCAACAGTTGAATCTAAGGGGGAGTGTTGAAATATTAATTTCAACTATAGAGTGCGAGGACTAGATGCACAACGTTTTTTTTGGTTAACTTGTATATCAACATGAGTTATTTAAAACTCTGCAATTTCCATTTTTTATTTATTTATGGCCATAGCCATACCTCTGTACAGAATTTTGATTGAACTCACGCCATCACCTGCAAGTAAGTTGCACCATCCCTACACTTAAACACAGCAACAAAAAGCATTAATACCTACACCAACCAACAATTTTTACCGCCAGCCTTAATTTTTTTTAAATGGGCCAAGTCAAGGTAGCAACCAATCAGATTTTATCGCGTAGAAATGAGGCTTACGTCATGAAGCCCATTTGGTATGCGAAAAATCCATGAAACAGAGTTTATAATTTGGTTTGAACTCCGGGGGTCCCACCTCCAGCCAATGGGAGGCCTATCGCGCTGAATTGAACCCCTACGTCAGCAAGGGAGTTTGGTACGTGATTTTTTTTACAATGGGATTTAATTCCTAGTTTTTGAAATCTGCAAAGGTTTCAAACTTTGGTTAAAAGTTTTAACAATTATTGTTATGAAAAAGGTTCTTTTGTAAAGACCTTAATTTTATTTTTTTTAACCATAGTAAGCTTTGTTACAAAGTCGTTTTAACTTTTGACATATGTATATGTTGAATATACATATATATATTATAAACTTCTAAAGTTTATAATATATATATATATATATATATATATATATATGTATATTCTTTAAATAGTTTGATTTAATTGTTTTTAATATGTCATATGAAAAAAAGTCGATGGCATAAAAGGCTCTGCATTTTTTTTAATATTAGTGGACTGTGCATTGTAAAAAGCCCGTAAGCTGAAAAAGAACATTGTTGTGTATTTTTCCTTATAGAGATAGAGTGTGAAACTCTGTACTTAAAAACAGAGAGCAGATTTTATAAAGCGCTGTGTATTTTTCCTTGGAGAGATAGAGTGTGAAACTCTGTATTTAAAAACAGAGAGAAGATTTTGTAAAGCGTTGTGTATTTTTTTTAATATGCAGAGTGAAGTCAAAAACAGAGTTTTGTAAGCACTATATGTGTGTCCTGTGAAAAAGACAGAGAAAGAGTTTTGGACACTGTCTGTTGCAGTAGTTCCATTTTTTTTGTAATCTCCGAGCAGTGGAAAGTCATAAGATTGTAATAGTTTTTCATTTTAATGAAATAGAACCAGTTTGTGTGCCATCTCTGGCCAACAAATTTTAATTGAATCTCTGTGTTGAATTTGGGGAGTTTTTTATTCCTCTATGTGTTCTGGAATACTCAGAAATTCTAACATTATAACCCCACCTACAAAGTAAGTTTTATTTTTCCTTTAGTGAACAAGTCATCATGGTTACAAAGACACCCTTTGAGAAGGTGTAGAGCCATTAAACCAGGTTTTAATTGGTTTTCATAAGACCCTGCTTGGACATAGAAAATACCTTGAAACCTAAAAGAAAAAATATATATTAATTTAGTAACCAGCTCAGAACCGCACATTTGTAGACATTTAACTAATAACCAGGCATAAGATGAAAACACAGAACATAAGAATAATCGTTAGCTATAATAGGCATGGTCCTTGAGGGTAACCCGACAAAGCCTGTGAGATCTCTGAATTCCATTCACCAGGACTGGATATCGAGCACACATGCTATAAAAAATGATACCTAGAGAGGAGAATATCGCCCAAACCAAAGAAACAGGGCGAGAGTTAGCATCTACTCTAAGTGAGTTTGATGTCAAGGGAGAAAATGTAGGTGAAGGGAATCTAGGAGGACTTCATCAGGGTTTTTTATTCGAATAATACACACGGAAATTTACCTTTACACTGTGGGAATGGATACCCTGTAGCCATGGTGGTCGGGAAATACCAGGGCACCCAAACTCTATAAGAAAAATAAAATATCACAAATGACCACTGGAACTCTTCCGCTATTGGGGATACCATTATGCACTCCTTCCACCGTTGTATTTTTGAGTAAGCTCAAACTTTCATCAATAAGAAAACAATATCACACGACATGTTTTTTCCACATGGGCCTGTGTTAGCTAGAAATCTCCCCTTAGCATCATATTTGGAGAGAAAATAAGCATGATGGCAGCTATAGTGGGAAATTGAAAACATTAAACCCAAATAAATGACAATGCAATGGGTGATTAACACAAAATAAATAATAAAAACATTACCAAAAGTATAAACCTTGGTAAGATAAATATTGCCTCTAAATATTTTTACGAAACATTGTGGTCTTGGTACCGAGCTTGGTCATAGACATTAATAACATTAAATACTAATGTGACCGTAGTGGTGCACTAAATAGAAATGGCATCAACATTTGTACTATGGTAGATCTATATCAAATTTTCACATTACAAAGTTTCATACCAGCTAACTTCAAGGCATTCATTCTCACCATGGTAATATATATATATATATATATATATATATATATATATATATATATATATATGCTATGTTGGGACGCTAAAGACATATATGTGGAGGATTTTAAATATATGTTGACTATAACTAAACGAGTTTTATTAACCATGGATAAGAGAAAATCGAAGATTAATTTCTAGGTTCTTTCAAGAAAATACCAAGGAAGGGATATAGTTGTTAAAATTACGATTCAATCTAGTCATAAGATACACCATGGACCTCTTAAAAATATAAGGCAAGAGCAGCATGAAGGTGACTCATAAGGATAAAAGTTAAATAGGCATTAATAAATAAGTGAAAATGCTACGTGAGGCCTTAGAGAAAAGTTAGGTAGTTTACATAATGTATATATGATCACTTGTAAGCTAGTTTGGTGGTATAGTGACATAAAGGTGAAATGTCATGAAGAATCAATACCATTATCCATCCCAATACTTAAAGTTAAACGCTAAAATGTTGAATCAATAATGGGCTCTCATGAGTATAGTTATAAATATTAAGAAAAAGGGAAAAAAAAATGAAGTGGTATGCTAGAAAGGGTTATCACCTGAGAGGGACATGCCATTTGGTTATATCTTAGCAGAAGTATGTGATTTGATACTATTTGTACATACTATTTCCCATTAATTTGAAGCCCCAAATCATGGGTGGCCTATAGTTGAGATTTTATGAACCATGAGAAAAATGGTTGGGTGGAATGTGGAAGGCTTGTAGGTAGTTGGTATTCTATTCAGATAAGTTTTCACGAGAACTATACCATGTTTATGTTACATGCTTTGTATTATATGTTATTTTCTTCTAAACCCTGGCTAGGGTTTGGTAATTATGTGTATTAATACTACTCTGCATAATTTATTTGATGTGTGTGCGTCTAAATGGTTATTTATTACATTGTACATAATGTTTGGATATTGCAATATTTATGCATATTAATGTGTGTTTTATAATTTGATCTTCGAGGTAGAGGTGCATCCATTATGAAAATTTGGTACAACTAAATTGAAAAATAAATAAGATATTAAATGGTTATAGAGGACTATTCATGATCTACTCTCATCATAAGGGCTCTAAAAATGAGTGAGGATTTGAAATTGTACCAAGGCCTAATGCTTCCATTCAGAAATTAGGAGCATCTGAGTATGGTTATGTGGTAGCCTTTCCTAGAAATGGGGGGCTTGGGAAATTACATGTTAATGTGCTATAACAAGGAACATATATGTTTGAGAGATTGGAATTTAATGAGTTGTATGTGTATATTATAGGTTTTTTTGGACTTGGGAATGTTTTAATGGCTACAATGAAATGTCTATGTAAATACCTAAGTGACATGTTGATTCATGCTTCAGAAATGAGTTTAATCTATGTTACTTTTATTGTTGAATTTATTTAATTTAATGTTAGGAAATGAATTCCCTTTGTAATGTGTTTAGGTAAGATAAGGCTTCAAAGGATCCCTTGGCCAAACCCCTAGAATGATAAAACAAAATTCATAAAGTTGTTCTTCTATATAAAGTGAAATATCCTTGTATCAATATTGTTTTGGATTAAGTACGAGAGTTCGGGAAATTTTTTGTTGAAGCGCTCATCATATCCTCAACTAGAGTGGGGAAAATAATATGTATATATTATTTATAATTTTATAAGACATATAACATGGTTTTTGGGAAGTCGGGCCATATTGAGGCGGGGCCCCGGAGGCTTATATATATATATAATGAAAACAAAGCATAGGCTTGAGAGAAGGTTTTTCCGTCAAATAACAGGATTGTGCTCTCCATCTAGTGCCTAGCACCATTGTGACCTTCCCTTTTTTTGGCATGATACCACTAGTGTATTTATGTGGCTAGTCCCATGATCTCCCCTATGACATGTATCAATGATGTGGTAGGTCATGTTAACATTGCATCACTTGAGCAAGACACATGGAATTGAAAATTAACCCTATTAGCAAGGTCAAAAGGTCAAATTTTAAGTGACACATGGAACCATCCAAGGAGGCCACAAGACATCATGGCATCATCCTAACATCACATACCAAACTCATTTATAGAAAGGGATAAACATGGCTTGGGTGCATTGTGTGGAAGTGCACTACCATCATGACAACGTCACAAACCACGCTAGGATTGATTAGTAATGGGTTATTTTTTGGGGAACCTTGGGTGGAAGGCTCATTGTTACACTGACATGGAAGGCCACATGGTTCATAAAGTTGACATGGTTGTCCACGTTTTCATAAAGTAATGCCATTTGACACTCATGATGACTTGGCAAGAGTTTTAATGAAGAAATATTTGAAGGGGTATATCTTTTCATTCACACAAAAACTCAAGACAAATTTTATATCAAAAAAAATCTCTCAAGAAGTCAATCATGATGGTAAGGTTTATTTTGGGTTTTTAATAAGTTGAAATTTGAGGATCATAATGGACCTTCAAGATCAGGATATTTTCATCATAACACTTTCCACTACCCAACAATGATTTGAGGGGGTGAGATGGTGCATTACAAGGTGGTATCAGAGCACAATTTCCAACACTAGACTTGTTTGGGTTGAAAATGGACTAGGGAAAATTTTGACAGGTTGACAACCAATTATTTGACAAAAGCCACAGTGGGGGAAATTCCACCAAAACATGAGAAACAAGTACTACAAAATGGTACCTGGCGAAGCTTAAGGGATATTATAGGTCAGAAGTTAGAGTTGTGTGGATGAAATTTAGCCACAGAGGGTTAAATTCATGAAAATTTCAAGATACAGGGGGACATGAGATTTCCTATTAGCTCGTACATGGAAAATTTTCGTCGATTTATAAGAAAAACCCATTGAAATTATGGACTACACTATAACCCATTTTATTTTGAATTGGTAACATTTAGCTTTATAGAATATAGTGAAAATTTGACTTAGGTAGGGATTCCAGAAGCTACAGTTTCAATTCTAGTTGATATGCCTACAAACTGTTTGAGGAAATCCTTGGGTGGAACTGTGATTCCAAGATGATGTTAGTGTGACACCATCAGTGACATGTCAGGTAACGTCACGAGTGGACAAGTGGCTATATCAAATTGTTTAATGATCATTGGATATATTGTATGTGGAAGACCGAGTCAAGGGTTGGGGCACTTGCGGTGATAATTTGTTATGGGTAGTAACCAACCAAATGAGTTGTTTGAAATTGAAAAAAAGTGTAGACAACACATAGTGCAAAAATAATTAATTTTTTAAGTTGTAACAAACAAGGAAATTTGGGGGAAAACAACCCACACTTCTTAGGGCCATAAGTTTTAGCCTAGAAGTCACAACCAGGCTAATAAATAGTCAAAATAAGGTCTTTCATGAGTAGAATAAACCTACTAACCCAATATTTACATCCAAGGACAAAATTATGATAAAATTTTAGCCTGCATGAGGAGCAAATTGTACTTTGTAGGCTAAACTTTGAGAGGGTATAACTTTTAAGCTAGGTATCAGAATTCGTTAAATAGATAGAAAATAGAAAGATATTAATAAGGATAACACACTCATAAATCCAATATTTGAAATTGGGTGAGAATATTGGAGGAAATATCACAGGAATGTTAGAGGATTGAACTGTATAAATTGGCTATTGATCAAAAGAAAAGCAAGAAAATCAAGAAAAATCTTATGAATGTTAATTCCACCAAGCATAAGAAGTTGAGTCAACTTCCTTGGTATCATGGAAAATGAACCTTTTTTTCTTGTAAGAAAAATTTGTAAAGGATATTTGGGAACATATTTGGGAAAAAGCCATGATAAAAATGGTAGAAAGGCTACAACAAAGCCATATTTAATATTTTTTTAGAATAGGGAGTTTGCAGCCACAACAAATAATGTTACGTCTTTGTTTATTGGGTAATTCTATTGGCCTGTCATTTTTTAAGAAACTAGACTAAGGTCAGTAGCTTAGACAAAATTACTCAAATCGGTAATGTTATGGTGTGAAACCTACATGGAATGGTTATGGGGTTGCAGTTGTCCTTTATTAAAGATGAAATTTCTTGATACAACCATATATTTTTCTAGTTGAAATTTTAAGAGTGGCACTACCCTACACGAGTTTTGTATTTAAGCTCCTTGATTGTAGCTTATGAAAGTGGAATGTGTGACAAGGAGAAGATATAGTATGTGGTTCATTAGAGAGAGAGAGAGAGAGAGAGAGAGAGAGAGAGAGAGAGAGAGGCTTTATACTAAATAGGAAAGTTTGGAATGTTAGGAAAGGGACTTACCCTTGATTCTGTAATATTTACGAATTTAAGGGTCGGATTTTGCAAGATGGGTAATATCAATGAAGCTTAAAATTTTTTATGATGTAATGTTGAGGAAAGAATCAGGCTAGATGTTCTCACTTATGTAGTCTTAATTGTTTCCTATTTAAATTGGATATACGGAAAGGAGTTGCATCCTTGCAACATAGGCTGATTAAAAAGAGAGATAACACCCGATTATTCTATTTACTTAGGATTATTAAATCATGGATATAGAAAAGTAGGAAAGTTATTTATGGAGTTGTGTGAGGAAATGGAAAATTAGGGTTTGGTTTAACATACCAAATCTCGAGCATTCTAGCCTCTATCCTTGGAATGATGGAAAACAATTTGCTATGAATTTGTTATCAAATGTTCCAAGGAACCCTCTAAATAGAGCTTCTAAGATTGAATAAATAAATAATTATGAATGTTTCTTCAATGCCCTAAGATTTCAAGTAACGAATGTGGAATAAAATTAGTTTGGTAAGGACACATGATAAGCACTGAGAAGCCAGCATGCTTGGCTACAAAAAAAAATTGTGCTAGTTTTTAAAAAAATTGTCACAAGTGGGTGAGAAGCTCATTACAAGTTATAATAGGAAGGTCATAGGTGGGTGTCAAGTCTAGGGTGGGTCATAGTAGGTTTTTAATAGGTGGATGACAAGGTTAAAATAAGTTATAACAGGTTAAAATAGGTGGGTTTGTCACAGGTGGGTTTTCACTATGTGGATTAAATGTGTGCAAGGTTGGCTGCAAAAACAATGAAGGATTGGATTAAAGGGACGATTGTTGTAACATGCCAGAATGCATGTATTACCATAATAACTTCCTACTATAGGTGTTTATACAAAAAATCTCGATATATTAGTTCCATATATTCGCTCTCCCAAATCATATCATCAATCAAATCAAATCTATTATTTATGGTTTTATCTGAGATGGAATTTCCAAGAACCACAAAATAATGGCCTATCTTGACCTATTGACACAATGACGGGATGAGGGGGGGTTGGGGAATAAAATTCCTTGAAAGATCGATTGGGTCCTTATTAATAAAAGGTCTTTGGAAGGCAATATATAGTGATAGCCTTTAACAGCATATCATTGAAGCAAAATATATCCAATATCAGTCATGTATACATTAGATTAAGACTCAAAGACACACTCCTTATGACATCTCATATGTTTGGAGGTGCTTTATGAGTGTGTGTTTTTTGCTCTTGAGAAATATCATTTGGTAGATTTTGAAATGCCACTAACATTGAAATTGTTCTAGAACCTATTTGTGGCTTCAAAGGGGATCACAGTTTTCCAGTAGATCTTGTTTAGAAGATTTACAACCTCAAAATTTACTATATTAAAAAAATTGTAATAATTGATGATTAAACCAACCCCAAGTGGTTGTATGCTATCGATATTGGTCTATTCAATGCTCTCGGTATTATATGGAATGGATACATTCAAGATCTTGCATTAGTGGTAATCTCTCTCTCTAAATGGTAGTGAGGAGAAATTTTTGTGGGCTCGTAGCATGGTACAAGGTAAAATTTTGGTTAAGGAGCCATATTGGTAAATTTTTCCTTTATTAAAACATACTAAATCTTTCAGATGGTTTATACACATTTAGAAATGGCATATCCCCACTAAGCATAGGGTTTTTTCCTAGTTGGTTTGGAAACAAAGGATTTCAACTTGGGAAAATCTATGTCGAAGAGGTTTTTTTGGTCCTATTTTTTTTCCATTATGTATGGGGGTTGTTGAGGATCAGAATCATCTATTTATTTGATGTTCCTTTGCACAATATATTTGGTTCTTTTTTTTTAATCGATTGCATTGGCAGGAAAACTAGAAACGCTCCTATGTGGAAGTATTCTTTTAGGAATGGATTAATGACTACAAAAATTATGGCTTTCTCCCAATTTATATCATGTGGGGTATTTGCTGGAGTCACAACTCAATTTTTGAGGAAATTATGCCAGATGTTAGAAGTCAATGCATTAGTATTGTGGATTTTCTCAGTGAAGTATAATCTTACGGTTATATTTATTTGGTGAGACATATTACTCCACTTCCTGACACAAATATTTTTCCTTGGTGGTTTTCTGAAGGGGTTGCCATGGAGGACATATGCGGTTGGGGTGCATACATTTTCTTTTCACCTAGCACTATGTATCATATATACTTAACTGGAAGCAAGGGGACCAACACAGAAGCTCGGGTTATTACTCTCAGGGGTTTATTATTTTGTGCACACAGGTTCAAAGTAGATCACTTGGATGTTTTTGGCGACTCTTAATTTTTGGTGGACTGGGCTTAAAATCACACTTCTTTTAGCTCACTTCTATTATTCAATTGGATGGAAAGGATTCAAAATCTCACTACATAACTCTCGAAGATCACATATTCTCATACACACCAGGAATTCAACTCGATTGCCAACAAGTTATGAAAGGATGGTCTCATGCTTCCTTTTAGTGAGATACACTACATATTTACTTTAAACAACATTATTTAGCAATAAGGTATTTTCCCAATTATTCGACTCATTTGGTGATTTGAATCTAACGTTTTACTCCAAAGACTCTTTTTTGACTTCATGGTATGATATCATTTCTTCACTACTACACGAATCATATGATTTTTTCAGAGCCACAGTGACTAGGCCTATGTTATTCTCTGGGTTCTGCTTTTTCTTGTGCATAGATGGATTTTCAATCTACTTACAGGCGCATGCCATATCCATGTGAGATATGATTTTTTTTTTCACTTATTTACATTTTGTAGATGTTTAATCTATGTCACAGTACTCTTCGTTCTGTGTTGATATTATGTGTCTATTTTGTGGATTATGACCTGTAAATGTTGATACTTTTTGATAGTGGACATATAACTTATGGATAAATTATGGATGATGTAAATAGTTTGTTACATTAATATAATACTTGATAAAACTAACTAAAAGCACTCATATATTTCACACAATGGTGTATGCGTCAAAACACACACATAGATATTACATTCATATTACTCTAATATATATATTTTCTCAGATCTAACTTATTCTTAAGTTAGAAGGAGAGGTTGAGATAATTTCTCAACCATCACAAACTAACATCTCAAATATAGGATGTAAGCATTAATTCCAACATCCCCTCTTAATGATTACATTACATAAATTTATTGAAAACACAATCATTATTTAGCTTATTAGTATAGGCTCCATCAATTTGGCTGATAACCCTCATAAAGGTGTAGTCAACAAGTTGGATTCCCGAGTTCGGCTCCTGAACTCCCAAATCAAGGACCTCCCAAAGTAAATTACAGGCAAACATCCCAAATCGTCACATAACCTCATTAGAAGACCACTCCCAAGTCTTCAAGGAATGAGGGATCCTTCCCTAGATCTGCAACTGCCATACTATCTAGACAACCATCCATATTGAGCCTTACTTCTACTCCATCTCTTAAATAGTGGCTTCAGACATATCGCTGAACTACTAGTCATTCTATGGATGAGCTCCCATCTACCGAGATGCATGCATGCCAACCATTGTACTCGATAGTCGTGTAGAGAAGCCGTCTAAATATGGAATGTATCTAGATTCAACTATTACATCATAACCTTTTTAACTAAGTTTTAAAATTCATCCTCACTTAATTTACAAAAAATTTATAACACTACTAAACCACAAATATTTCAATGTGAGAAACCAATGGCACATAAAATGAAGTGGTTAAATATTGTGAGTAAGAAAATTATGAATAGGGTACGCTGGAGATCAATGCTGAACTTTGTATCGATGTGAATGTCAGAGAAATCACACTTTTCTCCATAGTATCTTGGCTCCCTTCAACCGAGATTGGCTTTACAAACGCGTACTGCTGACCTCTGCAATGTATCTTCTCTCTGCTTTCTCCATGGTAGATTTGATGGTCTCTATGACTTCAAAACCTCCGGTAGATTTCTTCAACTTAGTAGAGGCTAAGGTTCAATCTTTGGGCCAAGTCCAGCTTTTGCTTTTCAAGCTAGAACATTGACATCGACAACGTGTTGTTGGGTGAACAAAGCAATGCCTGTTCACACAAGATGTTGGGTATGTGGTTTACGTCGATTGAAATTGAGCAACACGGACTGCAATGGTAGCAGATCCAACTGCAGAGGAACATTGTTTAATGAAACATTTTATGCTTCATCTTCTGCACCCAAATATCTCCCCAATCCCAAACTTCTGTTACACTCCCGCTGCCAAAAATTCATTCCTGCTGCTCTCGCTTTAGCAAGGAAACAAAGGCATAGAGATGATAAAACTAACTGGAATAGTTGGCTCTGTATCTGTTTCACATAGGATGCCTGTAAAAAATTATGGAGTTCATTTTATAACAACGGGACGAGAGCACAGAGTGATTGTAATTCATGTTGTGTTAAAACCCTCTTCAAATGTTATGCTAAAAGATGAAAAAATAATTCACACTTGTGTATACAAGCTAACACACTATTAAGCAGCAAAAAAAATCACACTCTCTACAACAAATTACATTCTCTCTCAATCCTAGTACGAGCCTGAAGCTCTGATACCATGATAAAACTAACTAAAAGCATTCATATATTTAACACAAAGGTGTATGCATCAAAACACACACACACAGATTACATTCCTATTAGTCTAATATATAGAGTTTCTTAGATCTAACTTATTCCTAATTTAGAAGGAGAGGTTGAGAGAATTTCTCAACCATCACAAACTAACATCTCAAATATAGGATGTAAGCATTAATTCCAACAATACTATTGTTTTTTTCTAATTAAAAAAGAAAAAAATCCTATTACATGTTGAAGCCACAAGAGATATTCATAGAAGGACTTGGCTTATAAGTCTTTTTATGGAGTACATCAAAGTAACCATAACATGTACATGAGAATTAAAACAGATCAACAAAATTTCTTCGGATTAATTCATCATATGTAATTCAATTTGCAACAAGTGATGTTGATAAAGAGCTCTAGGCTTCAAACTTCTAGAGCCCTAGTAAGAGAAGAGTAAGAGAAAGTATGTAAATTTAGATTTACCATGAGAGAGTCATGCTTAAACATAAAAGGACATTGTGTGCCATAAACCCTTGAGATGAATGCAAGGAAGCCAAGGTATCCAATGGCTACATTAGACCAACGAATAGTAGTCACAAGTCAAAATATAGGTGGATGGTAAGTGAAAAATGAGTAATGGAAAGGGCTATAAAATATAACAACTTTTTTTTGTTGGATTCCATAATATGTAGAGGAAGAGAAGGAGAATTATTTGTAACCCTTCTCTTGTTGGTTGTTATGAATTTAGGGTATATAAATATAAAAATGCTAGATATTAGTATAGTTGAGGTATGCATGTGCTAGTATGCATAATATCGGAAAAATATGCAATGAATGCATAAGGTTTATTGAGCATGTGTGTGATGTTGCACACTGAGTGTTAGTGACACGTTGTGGTATGTAGTGGTTTTTTTGTTGCCCATAGAGGAAATCAACAACATATTATTAGCATTGGCAACAACATATTATTAGCATTGGAAGGGCTCAACATAACGACCAAAAAAAATGCAAGCTACTAAGATGTCAAGTTTCTAGTGGGTGCATACAATGATAACTTGATATGAGATTACCTTTTTGTCATGTGTATTTGATATCAAATTATCCCCTTGTGCACTCTTTTTATTTATATACTTGGGCTAGCTTTTATTGTGCAAAGGGGTGCTCTACAACCGAGTATAGAGAATTTGTAGGTGTAAAGTAAGAAAATTTGTAAACATTTTTACATGTCAACTTACTATGTTGAGTTTATATTAATATGTTGAATTTATAAAATGCAAATAATTTTCAAACATTTAATAAAAGGTTAAAGGTAATATAAATGCCGAGGGGAGATGTTGTACTATCCCTAAAAAAATTAAAAGTAGTAAAAATAATAAAATCAATTTGTTATATTGTAATTTTGTTTACTAATAAATTTTAGATAAAAATAAGATAATAATGATATACATATCACATTAAAGTATATAACATATAAGTAGTAGCTATAAATTAAGACCCATTTTACCTTATAAATTTAAATAATGATTTTGTAACCATATTTAAATTTAACTTTTAAGCACATAAAAAATATAACACTTATAATAAACTTACCATATTACAATATTTTAAACCATGGATATCCACACCAACTTTACCAGAGATATTATTAATTGTAAATATGTTTTGTTACAATACCATGGATCATCAATACCACATGCCCAAAAACCATATCTCATTTCACAATAAAATTATTTCATTTGAATTTAATTTATAATATTTTTTAATTAATTCTAAAAGCAAAAAGATTATAATTAGTTTTGAGATATATCTAAACTCTCTATGACATTAAGATATATAAGATATAAATAGTAGCTCTAAATTTTGATCCATTTTACCATGATCCATAATTTTGTAGCCACTTTAAATTTCATTTATAAGCACATAAAAGATTAATACTTATAGTATAAAAACACTTTTAACCATGGATATTCACCCCATCTTTACCATTCGCTTTATTACAATACCATGGCTCTTCAATACCACATGGCCACAAAGCATCTATTATTTCACAATCAAAATATGTTATAAATATAGTAATAATTAAACCCGCCTAGATCCATCTTAACTCCAGACCCAAAAGAAATCAAATCTCTCTAGGTGCAAACATTTCCTCAAGTTTTTCATTCAAAAAGAAGGTTTGCACGTCAAGTGATAGATCCAGAGTTAAGATAATCTCTCTAGGTGCAAACATTTCCTCAAGTTTTTCACTCAAAAATGAGGTTTTCACGTCAAGTGATAGATCGGGAGTTAATATTAGTCTCCACTAATTTTAAAAGATTTTAAAAGAGACATAACATTATGTTTAACACAAAATGAATTACACATCTCCCTCATATTAAAGTGTAAAATAAATCTTTCAACACAACTATATCATTAATCCATCCAAATCATGAGTCATCTATCCATCTTGATCTACTAAAAACCCACAAAGATCAAATCTCTCCACATAAAAACTTTTTTAAATTACAAAATTTGAATAAAATATTTGGACTTCCAAAATAAATAAAATAATCCTCTACTCAATTATCAACTTGAACAACCTAAAATTATCCACTAATTTCACTACAAATTTTAATCATTCAGCTTACAAATAAAAAATTAAAACCTATCCCAAATTCACCTTACCAATAAAAAAAATTAAAACCTATCCCAAATCCCCTGCGCATTTCATGCACAAAATGAGGATAGATTTTCGGCTAATCGTGAAATGAATTCTCCATAAGCCTATGGATGCTTGGAAGTATAGCTATAAAGATGGGGAATTCGAATTCGCGCTAGCGGTGGCCTGTAGCAATTAGGAATTGAACGCAACGCACAGCCTATCCCTGCACGGTCGTCGCATCTTCTGTCACTGGATTGAATTCATCTTCGAGACATCTACGTTCGCAGGACTTTGAATTCATCTTCGAGACATCTACGTTCGCAGGACGTGGAGCTGGAGACTGAAAGGGGTGGCTGCAAAAGGCAAAAGCGTTGCGGCCCGTTTGTTGACCCGGCTGCTGAGCATTGAACATTCAATGGTACGGCGGGTGATATACGTAATATATATACACCCACCTCAGCATTGAACGCTGAGTAGCTGGCTGGATAGACACGGCCCGCTTTGTTCGGACGATAGCTCGATAGCATTTAACGTCTGGACTAAAAGGAACATGCCATGACGCCATCTACAATGAAAGGGCAGCGTTAGAAGAACAGGGCGAGGCCAGCTGGTTTCTTCAATGAAAGGTATTAAAAAATTTTGAGCTATGAAATCACCCAACCGGCATCTAGACGACAGAATTTAACCCCTGCAGCGATCTAGGGTTCGATCCCGTACACTTGGACCACATAGCGTTTAAAGGGTCATTAACGCCATATACCGTCTGAACCGCACGGGGCTTCTCATCAAGACGTACATATAATGAACACTCTTTATTGAGGAACTGAATGGCTTTGGGGCTTCTCATCAAGACGTATATATAATGAACTCTCTTTATTGAGGAACTGAATGGCTTTGTCTTAATGAACAAGAAGCTGTCAGCGTGCATCAAGGTAGACTTAAAAGCTATTCTTTATTGAGGAATTGAATGGCTTTCGCTTAATGAACAACCGGCTGTCAGCCTGCATCAAGGTAGACTTAAAAGTTATTCATTGTAATATAAGGATGTCCTTTTTTCCATACTTTTATGGCATATATGTTGATAAATTATATAAGGATGTCTATTTTGGCATATATGTTGATAAATTAGAAGAATGTTTGGAAGAAGCACGGTGTTAGTTGTCAATACTATCCTTGTTTACATTCATGATGTTGTTCACCTGTTTACATTCATGATGTTGTTCTTTTGGTGAGGAGTCTTTACTATCTTCTAAAACAATTCTAATACTCACAAAATGAATGTCATTTATATTTAACTTCAAAAAGACCACATATGATACCTTCATCTATGGCAACAAAAATTTGGAGAATGTTTCTTTATACAAATATTTTGGAATTGATATCCATCAGAAGCTCAATCCAAATTATAATACTCAGAAAAGGATAAATGGAAGATAAAAAGCTTACTATGAACTTGAAAACAATTGTAAGTCTATAGATATTTGGATATGGGATTAAAAATAAACTCCTCTTTGAGACTCTTTTCATCCCCATTATTTTATATCGATGTGAGGTTTGGAGATATAGTATCTCAATAGTCTCATGGTTAAATGTAGAAAATTTCTAAAAGTAATTTATGAAATATAATATCAAGATTAAACGAAGTATGCCATATCCGATCCTCATTTAAGCAAACTTTTCCCCATTGAAAGCATGTCTAAGAATAAATATGGCATGTATAAGAAAATGTTAAACAATATGGAAGACAAGAGGTTTCCAGAAATTGCTTCCAATTCCACCCAAAACTACTTTTGGCTCAAGGGAGTCATGGTTGACGTTTCGGGGATAAAGGAGGAGATCATTTTGTACAATAAGCAGAATATTAAAAATATTATCATATTAAAATTTAAGGAGAAATTGTGTGGCGATAAAGGATTCGAGGAAAAAATGAAACTAAAATATTATAAGGTGATCAAACTAACATATTATAAGGTGATCAAGAGATCCGAAAAATAAAAAAGTATCTTTCTTCTTGTTTTTTATAAAGGAAAAATAAACATTCCTAAAATAAGAACATAGTACACTCATGAACTCCATGGTGAATCTAGGAATTGGACATTCTATCACTTTTGTGACAACAAGAGGGTTGAATATGCCAATCACTTTCTCTTAAATCTTCTAGCGAAAGCCTTCTTAATTGTTTAAACAAAGAAAAATATGGTGATCTCAAAGAACTTCTCTTAATGTTTTTTTAGTATAGAAATAAAATTATAAAGAAATTTGAGTAATCTCTTACCTTCTTAAGATCATATCAATCATGTCTAGTTTTAGGATATATATATATATATATATATATATATATATATATAATTGTTTATTACATGGATGATGTGTTGTAGAAGATCAAATATTTGTTAATTATATGGATTTACATCACATGCATGTTGGTTGTGGAGCTTAATTATTATCTTCCTTATTCATAGGTTTTGTTTCTTAGCCACGTTTGGAACTCAGTTCCTAATAGGGGGTGTTGTTGGTTGTGGAGCTTAATTATGATCTACCTTATTTATAGGTTTTGTTTCTTAGCCACGTTTAGAACTTGGTTCCTAATAGGGGGTGTTGTGGGGCTTTCCCCCTGTTAGTGTTGCAAAATGATTGAGTGTAACACCCCTAGTTTCTATGCTTTTTAAGTTAGACATTTGAACAACAGATATATATCTGAAGAATAGGTTATATCTATACTACTGAATAAAACTATATAAATTTCTGTAAATAACCATTTAAATAAAAGGGGAGATATTTGACATCCACAGAAATTTTATTAAAATGGAAATAATTTATGGTCAAACTGTAATAATATGCACATTACAAGAGTACTGAAAATAAATGGATGGAAATAAAAGTTATTTATAAATATCTGCAAGTAGAATGAATTTCATTACATAATAGTTCAATTGTTAAACGAAAATGGTGTTACCCTATGAGAATGCACCTCACTATAAGTTCAGAAGAAGTACACGGTCGATCCTAAAAATAAGTAGAATTATTACAGAAGGATGTGGGTGACAAAAAATCACAGCACAGTAAATTAAAACTAAATATGATATGAACAGAAGTTCTCATTGACATGCGAGAGAGGAATATCCTCCTCAGACCATAGTTTTAGTTCATAAAACTTAAAATTTGGGGAAACGGTAAAATAGAAACGCAGATATGCTCCTCGATTTTTCATGACCAACTTGGTTACAATGCCGAGAGTTATTGTAAGAATGAAGCTGAAACTATCATGACAAATCCGATAACAGGGTAGGCAAAGATTGTCTTCATACCTTTCTTGCATAAAATAAAGAAGAAAAGATTAGAATCGAGTTTATATAAAACAAAAGAAAAACTCTAGACGAAGATTAACAATGTAAAAATCGACATTACCTCAGTGGAAGGGAGGTGAGTAAACCCTTCATTAACAATTCACTATCTGCGTAGAGATGTGCATAGAACTATTAGTCTCATTATACAAACTAAATATTAAAACCAAGAAGCAAGAAAACGATGGCTGTAGAAATAACCACTTACCACAAAAGATAGTAAGGCCGAGTTCCGTATCATTTGGCCGAGCCTTACGCAAATCATTTGATAACATTCTGTATTGAATTAAATAAAAGGACGTGTAGTAAGCAATACGATAAGCTACAGCTCGTAGGGAAAATGAAATTTTTTGGGGATAAATAGATAATCCAATAGAATGTCTCTCTGTAAAATCGTTTGATAGAAATAATGTAACATAGAATGAAATTTTGGGTTATATCTAAATAGAGAGGGCCGAATCACTTTATAAAACCCCGTCTCCCACAGTGAATCGAACGAGCATACTTCTCCTTTCGGCTCTAGGAGGAGGCATACAAATGCGATAGATGAACGAAGAAAATGAATACAAAAGTCCAGAAAGTTAAACAAGATATACCCCGGGATATGCCATACCCTAGAAAAATCATAACCTTACAAGTGTCTTCATCTGATGAATGCGTACAAAGAATAGTAAGGATCGATAGGAGGGAACAAAGGTTTCCCTAATCCAGAGATGAACATTTAATACACCAACCATTGCATAAATATTGAAAACCTAAAAGTACTAAGCAAATCTCGATAAGAGCCAAGAAAATCATTTACGGATGATAAACAGTGGTAATTGTAGATAGGGTTCATAAATAACCCTAATATGACTACCAAAGCTTTTAAGAGTGGTAAGTATAAACTGTTCAACTCATTACACGAATTACCCAATGGTACACTGTATCAAGATTTCCAATCCATGGGAATTACCAATTAAATAATATGCCAAGGGAATCGAGCCTTAGGGCAGGATTTGAGTTATAAAGATAGGCACCATTGAAATCATTAAATCTTGTACACATTTGGTTACGCTTTCGTAAGGTAGTAGTATAGAAATTGATTTTAGTATATAGATTTATCCATAGGCGAAATAATTAAATTGTTAAATCATATTATATCACGTGAATTTACGAATTGTATAAGGCTATCATAATGTGAATATGGATCCATTGAAAATCCGATAGCATAAAATGTAAATATGATTATATATATGAATAGAGTTGGGTATGTGATACTATGGATTATCATGGTTATTATAACAAAGAAAATTATAGGAAGAATATATGGTTATTATATTGGAGTATATGAAAAGGTGAATAAGTTAAAGATATAAATTTATATTTAATAGAGGTATATTAAATATAAATTTGAAAGAGGTATTTCTGAATAACTATTAAGTAGTTAAATGAACATAATTAATTATCATATACAATGAGAATGATAACTTTAAAATAAAAGATAGTCTAGTCTTAGGGTGACGACATAATAGAAGAAGAAAAAAAATTAGAGGAAATTGAGGAACATCACAAATGGTATCAGAGCCCAAGTTAGAAAAAACTGGGCTATTTTTTTTGTGCTCATTGTATAAATCAAAATTTAAAAAAAAATAAAAAAATGTTACTGATGTTGTTTTGTTTTAGTGTAAAAAGGTATTGAAACTGAAAAGTCAATGGCTGAAGGAGATGAGCTCTATGTAGATCTGGGTGGTGGAGATAACATGCCAGATCCCAATGCTCCTTTGATGGCTATGTTGCACAGGATGCAACGGGATATGGCCCAGCTAAGAAGCCAAAATGATAGGCTATCTTTAGCCAGTGAGGAGCAAGAAAAACTGATTAGAGAACTGACTTCACGGAATAGCCAAGAAGGTGAAGGTTCTGGAAGGAAGAGAAAGGGTAAGACAAATCTCTCAGATGAATCTAAAGAAGATGATGCTTCTAGACATTAGTCTAGGCAAAAGAAGGAATTACAGGGTGAATTCTAGAAAATAAAACCTCCCTCATATGAATGAGAGAAGGAGGAAGATGCTAAGGCATGGCTGCTGAATATGATTAAGTATTTTTTCACTCAAACATATTTGAATGCTTGACAAGACATATGGCTATCTTTTCTAAGTGAATTTGAAATGGAAATAAAACATATCAAAGGGAAAGAAAACAAAATTGCTGATGTTCTAAGAAGAAATGTCTGCCAAAACATAAGTAACATTGGGAGTAGTGTCATTTTTGACTTAGAAGGATTAGTAAAAAAGGTAGCAGATCAAGATCCCAACTATGAGAAACTGCAAGTGAAAATGTTGAAAAAGGAAATGGCTGGATACACCCAAAATCATAAAGGGCTGATCTATTATAGAAACAGAGTGTATATCCCCAATGTAGACTATTTGAAAAAATAAATCCTAGATGAATATCATAAACAACCATATTTAGGACATCCTGGATATCAGAAAATGTTTACAGTCTTGAAAAAGAAATTATTTTGGCCAGGAATGAAAAAAGATGTGGCCAATTACTTAGCCAAATGCATGGAATGTCAACTAGTAAGAGCTGAACAACAACATCCAGCTAGCCTTCTAAATCCCTTACCAATTGTTGAATGGAAATGGGGCACTGTTTCTATAGAATTTATAATCGGGTTACCCAGAACAAAGTATCAACATGACTCAGTGATGGTAGTGGTAGATACTTTAACAAAGGCTGCACATTTCATACTTCTGAAATCTTCTTTTGGGATAGCCCAAGTAGAAAATGTGTTCATGAAGGAAATTGTAAGACTACACGGGGTTCCTAAAGTGATTATTTCAGATAGAGACTCGAAGTTCATAGCAGCCTTCTGGAAGAGTCTGTTTGGAGGCATGGGCACTAAATTGAATTTTAGTACTGCTTATCACCCTCAGACGAATGGTCAAACTGAGAGAACAAATCAAATTTTGGAGGATATGCTCCGAATGTATGTGATGGATAGGCCAACTAAATGGGAAGGCTATTTACATTTAGTCAAATTTTCTTATAATAACAGCTACCAATCTTCCATCAAAATGAGTCCATTTGAGGCACTCTATGGAAGAAAGTGCCATACTCCTTTAAGCTGGAGCCAGCCTGAAGAGAAGCTAGTACTTGGGCCAGATGCTCTACAAGAAATGGAAAGGATTGTCAAACAAATATAGAGAAACATCAAGACAACCCAAGATCGACAGAAAAGTTATGCCGACAAGAAGAGAGTGCACCGAGAGTACAAAGTGGGTGACCATGTGTATCTGTGGATTAAACCCAAAAAGAGCACTCTTTATGCTGGGATCTATGCAAAATTGGCTGCTAGATACTATGGGCCTTTTCAGGTCTTAGAAAGGGTGGGTCCGGTGGCTTATAAACTGGCCTTACCCCCCTCATGTTAAAGTTCATGATGTGTTTCATGTTTCATTATTAAAAATATAGGTACATGATGCTTCTCATGTTGTTGATTGGAATGTGATATATGTGGAACCAGAAGGGGAGTTCCTTCCAGAGCTACTTCAAATATTGGAGCGGGAAGAAATTGAATTGAGAAATAGAACAGTAGCCAGAGTAAAAGTGCAGTGGAAACACTTTACCGCTGAAGAGGCTACACGGGAGAGAGAAGTTGAGATGATGGAAAAATGTCCATCTTTATTTTCATAATGAGCTATAGTAGATAGTCTGTTAACACCGAGGACGGTGTTTGTTTTCAGAGGGGGAATGTGTAACACCCCTAGTTTCTATGCCTTTTAAGTTAGACATTTGAACAAAAATCCAAAGGGGAGTGGACCCCAATGGATAATTATTGTGTGGATTTTATTTAAATATTTATAAATGAAAATAAATGGAATATTTATGTGTGAACTATGACCAAATGAGAAATTGAGATCACATGCCTAATCCATGAGGTATGGAAAAAGGTTAAGTATTTCTCTAAAACCTTTCAAAAAGCCTTGAAAGGAATTATTTCTAATTTAGATTTAAGAGGAAAAATCTAAATTCCCCAATGATCAGGAAAGTAGTTGGGAAGAGGTAAAAAGATGGAAAAGCAGAAAGCAGCTTTAAAGTCCCTCATTAAGGGAAGCATAGGCAAACAGGAATAAAAGCATCTTGAAATTCTGGATGCATAATTAGAAACAGGCTTAGGGGAGAGCATAGCTTAAGTAAGCTACTCCAGTACAGATTGAGGTTGGTCTATTCATGGGAAGATCTCAGCTCGAGGGTGAATTCTGGAGACAAAAGAATTCTATGATTGGGAGGATTGGTCATAGAAAAATTGTGGTATGCACATATAATCTATGATATTCAGTTATCGATATTATTATGAACTTTTAATATTTTATTTGGATTTGAGAAATTAAAATCATATGTTGTAATTAATCAATTCCTACATTTAAGAGAGTTAGTTAGAAGAAATTAATCATCTAACTTCTGTATAGTTGTAGGAATATAATCTATGGAAAATTATCAACCAGAATCTCTAAACCAGAGTATGGTCTAAATCTAGAGATATTTATAATAATCCCATAGAAAAATTGAAAATTGTAACTTTAATCTGCTTCTATAATGAACAGTTATATGAACAGAAAGATATAGACTTTCTATACTAGCAACTAATTGATATGATATCCTAAACTCTGTGTAAATATGCAAAGAGGAATTTATTTCAAAATTTAAGAAAGGATTTAATTCTAATGAACTATAAGTTTATTTAGAAAAGGGAATAGTTCTGTTGAACCAATATAGTAATACAAAAAGAATTCTAATGTACCACAGGATATGTTTGTATGAAAAATACAAATTCTATCTAGAATAGAAATAAATGAAATATGGAATTAAAAGACATATATCTCAATAGTATTAAATAATTATTGTAGACTATTATTTGAATCAAATCAAATCTAAATTATTTTTAGACCAAATGATAAATAATTGGGAAGAAATCTGTTCCCTAAAATATATACTAAATCATTCTATTGATATTCTCTGTTAATCATAAGTCTCTACATTTAGAGTGCTACAAAGAATTTATGGAGAAAGAAAATGTTCAAAACATTTATTAATAATTTCGATTGTACTTTCAAAATCAAAGAAAATTTAGAATGTAAAATTTCTATTTACTCAGGAAAGAGTCCAAATAATCGAGACCATAAATATAAATATGAATTAATTATATAAATTACTGTTAGAGTGAAATCTGGAGAAATTATTAACAGATATCACAGTAATAAATCAAAGTGATATGCCGAAAGGATGACTTAACCATTCTGCAATTATAAAGTTAAATAAATCTCCTTACTTAATCTCTTAAGATTAATAAATTTAATTGAAATCATATAACAACAGACATATATCTGAAGAATAGGTTATATCTATACTACTGAATAAAACTATATAAATTTCTGTAAATAACCATTTAAATAAAAGGGGATATATTTTACATCCACAGACATTTTATTAAAATGGAGATAATTTATGGTCAGACTGTAATAATATGCACATTACAAGAGTACTGAAAATAAATGGATGGAAATAAAAGTTATTTATAAATATCTGCAAGTGGAATGAATTTCAATTCATAATAATTCTGTAAAAGTTTATCTATTAAGGCCTAATAATCAATTGTTAAACAAAAATGGTGTTACCCTATCAGAATGCAACTCACTGTAAGTTCAGATGAAGTACACAGTCCATCCTAAAAATAAGTAGAATTATTATAGAAGGATGTGGGTGACAAAAATTCACACCACAGTAAAATAAAACTAAATAAGATATGAACAGAAGTTCTCATTGACATGCGAGAGAGGAATATCCTCCTCATACCATAGTTTCAGTTAATAAAACTTAAAATTTGGGGAAATGGTAAAACAGAAATGCAAAGATGCTCCTCGATTTTTCATGACCAACCTGGTTACAATGTCGAGAGTTATTGTAATAATGAAGTCGAAACTATCATGACAAATCCACTAATAGGGTAGGCAAAGATTTTCTTCATACCTTTCCTGCATAAAACAAAGAAGAAAAGATTAGAATCGAGTTTATATAAAACAAAAGAAAAACTCTAGACGAAGATTAACAATGTAAAAATCGACATTACCTGAGTGGAAGGGAGGTGAGTAAACCCTTCATTAACAGTTCACTATCTACACAGAGATGTGCATAGAACTATTAGTCTCATTATACAAACTAAATATTAAAACCAAGAAGCAAGAAAATGATGGCTGTAGAAATAACCTCTTACCACAAAATATAGTAAGACCGAGTTCCATATCATTTGGCCGAGCCCTACGCAAATCATTTGATAACATTTTGTATTGAATTAAATAAAACGACGTGTACTAAGAAATACAATAAGCTATAGCTCGTAGGGAAAATGGAAAATTTTGGGGATAAATAGATAATCGAATAGAACGTCTCTCTATAAAATCGTTTGATATAAATAATGTAACATAGAATGAAATTGCTAGTTACCTATAAATAGAGAGGGTCGAATCATTTTATAAAACCCCATCCCCCACAGTGAATCGAACGGGCATACTTCTCCTTTCGGCTCTGGGAGGAGGTGCACAAATGTGATAGATGAACGAAGCAAATGAATACAAAAGTCCAGAAAGTTAAACAAGATATACCCTAGGATAGGCCAAACCCTAGAAAATTTGTAACCTTACAAGTGTCTTCATCTGATGAATGTGTACAAAGAACAGTAAGGATCGATGGGAGGGAAAAGAGGTTTCCCGAATCGAGAGATAAACATTTAATACGCCAACCATTGCATAAATATTGAAAACCTAAAAGTACTAAGCAAATCTCGAGAAGAGCCAAGAAAATCACTTACAGATGATAAATAGTGGTAATCGTAGACAGGCTTCATAAATAACCCTAATACGAATACCAAAGCTTTTAAGAGTGGTAAGTATAAACCATTCAATTCATTACATGTATTACCCAATGGTACACTATATCAAGATTTCCAATCCATGGAAATTACCAATGAAATAATATGCCAAGGGAATTGAGCCTTAGGGCAAGATTCGAGTTATAAAGATAGGCACCATTGAAATCATTAAATCTTGTACACATTTGGTTACCCTTTCGTAAGGTATTAGTATAGAAATCGATTTTAGTATATCGATTTATCCATAAGCGAAATAATTAAGTTGGGCAATCATATTATATCACGTGAATTTACAAATTGTATAAGGCTATCACAATGTGAATATGGATCCATTGAGAATCCAATAGCATAAAATGTAAATATGATTATATTACTAAGAGTCATGTGAGGGTATAACTAAATCATGTTATATATATATATATATATATATATATATATATATATATATATATATATATAGTTGGATAGATGATATATATATATATATATATATATATATATATATATATATAGAGTTGGGTATGTGATACTATGGATTATCATGGTTATTATAACAAAGAAAATTATAGGAAGAATATATGGTTATTATATTGGAGTATATGAAAAGGTGAATAAGTTAAAGATATAAATTTATATTTAATAAGGGTATATTAAATATAAATTTGAAAGAGGTATTTCTGAATAACTATTAAGTAGTTAAACGAACATAATTAATTATCATATACAATGAGAATGATAACTTTAAAATAAAAGATAGTCTAGTCTTAGGGTGACAACATAATAGAAGAAAAAAAAATTTAGAGGAAATTGACGAACATTACATCGAGGGAGTTCATGAAAATTCTTTGGAGGCAATGTGATAGGGGATTTGGGGAAACACCACCAAAGAATTTTTTTTGGAAAATTTTCCTTGCAAAATATTTTAATTTAATAGTAAATCTAGATTGTTCATCATTAGGTCACAAATATGATGGTAGATGTTATTTTGGGGTCTTTTCCTAGAAGGAAACTCTCTTTTATGAGAGAATCATATTGTGGTTGTGTATCATTGAGAGACCATTATACTTGAGAGGGAGTAAACTATGTGAGACAGAAGATGAGGCTGCAATAGATGTGTTGTAGGTTGTAATACCTTCATTTTGTTGGATGGAATAAAAGGAAGGAATATCTATTCCTTCATGGATGTAGGACAAATTTGGTGAACCAAGTACATTTATGTCTCCTCCATATCATTTCTTTCTATGTTTTATTTCTACATGCATTTTGATTTTGTTACTCTACGTTTTTATTCCTAACAATGTGGGAGGATCTCAACGGTAGGAGGTGTCATCACAGTTTGATGTTCTTTTTTGAGTTTTGGGTGTCCTTATATATCCAAAAAAATAATCAAGCATTTGGTTCCCACATGGTGGCTCCTAATGGGTTACAATTCAATTTTCAGGACAATTCATCATTGAGCTTCTTAAAAGACAAAGTTTGTTCTCAAATAAGTGGGGTTAAGTATTCAATTTTCTTTAAATTTTAAATGCCATATTTTCAATATCCTTAATCCTTTTAGTTAATTGTCTTTACTTAGATAGGTTAAACAAACCTCTTGTTTCATCAGAGGACCTTTGACCATGGATAACCTCTAGGGTTTCTTACATTGTGGGTGCTCAATAGAGAAGATAAAAAGAAATGTAAAGTACTTAACAGAGTGGGAAGAAAAATCACCTTAGTGGTAGGAAATGATGTTGGATTTTAGCATATACTTGATCTCTTTGGTAAAACACTAATGGGTAGATTCCATGGGTGATGGGTTGGCATCGAGTCTTTAAGGAATTAGATGTTGGAGTTCTGAAACCTTATTCTAGACTATGGTCCCATTGTTCCTTTGTTATATTGTGGGTGGATTAGCTTCATATTTTTATCATTTATTGATGCAAAAGGTTTATTAAAGGGTATGTGATTCATAGACTTGAGCATCCCCTCGGTTAGAGTTGGAATGTGTAACTAGGTTTGTTCTTCATCATGTATATTATAATCATGTTTTTATAAATTTGATATTAAAGAGAAAATAATTTTATTATTGTCATTCTTTATGCATGGGTTTCATGCTCAAGACAAATTAATTTATAGGTCAAGCACCCATTGTGTGCTTCTAGGTTTTTGATAGAGTTATGAAGTCAAAAGAGTCATTGTCATAAATGTAAGACACCTTTGGGCATGTTTTATCTTGTAAATAAGATGTCAAAACTGTCATAAAGACCCCTTAATACCTTGTCAAACAAGTCGAACTCCAAGGATGATCGAGTTGGCTTCATGGACAAAAATTTTACTTTCAGAGAATCCTATATATAAGATACATCGACCTCACATGAACATCACTCACTAAAAACACAAGAAGTTCGATCAAGAAAGAGAAAAAGACTTAAAAGGGCGAAGAAGAAGAGGACTAGAAGAAGGAAAGGAAAAAAGTATCTAAGTATTTTTTTTGGGCTATCATCTCCTCACACTTGCAAATATTATGGAAACATTACTACAGCAAAATCAAATTGCAGAAAGAAGATGAGTTAGGGAACCAAACAGTCTACTTTGTAAGCCGAGTTCCTAATAAAAAAGAACAAATTGAAGTGAAGAAATAAGAGGGAATAAATCACCATATTTTCCCACATGTGAAAGAGCTAGGATTTCTACAATAGTTGAAGTTACAGAAGATATTTTTAGGGAATTCAAAGTTGTAAAAAAAGTTTCTAGGAAGGTTGAACTTGTTGGAAGTTGTTGGGGCTTGAATTTTTTGGAAGTCGACTTGGTCTTAGAGGGGTCTTTGACAATGGTATTAGGTGGAACCAAACAGTCTACTTTGCAAGCCAAGTTCCCAATAATAAATAAAAAATTAATGTGAAGAAATAATAGGGATTAAATCACCATCTTTTCCCACATGTCAAAAAGCTAGGATTTCTGCAATAGTCGAAGTTGTAGAAGATATTTTTAGGGAATTCAAAGTTGTAAAAGAAGTTGCTAGGAAGGTTGAAGTTGCTAGAAGTTGTTGGGGCTTGAAGTTGTTGGAAGTTGACTTGGTCTTCGAGGGGTCTTTGACAATGGTCTTAGGTCTTGGAATTCATCATATGGACATTTTATAAGAAGATAAGAATTCTTGTGGGTTTTCCACTCAAAAAGGATTCTAGCCCTAGCTTACAACCTACATTATATGTCATCTTGTCTCTTGATATTTATTGTTTGGTGGATATTTTATGATATAAAAAAAAACTATAATAAAGTTTAAGGTTAAAATAATCAATTTAAGTAAAAATATATCACATGTAGTTCTAAAAGAAAGAGAAATCACAAAATATAGTTCCCCCTAGATTTATCAATATGGTATTAGAGCTAAGGTGAAAAAAACAAGGAAAGGAAGCTTAAAAAAGATCATAAATTAAAGAAGGATACGTAAGGTCCAAGTAAAAGAAGATCATATTGAAGGAATTAATTAAGGAGTATCAAAGAGGACTACCCATCGCATTACAAGGATCATATCATCTAAAAGGATAAACACTTTGTAGAATAATAAGACCTCAAAGACCCAACCTCATTCAAAGAAGGAATTCACACTTGAAGCATTCTTGGGAAGCTCACATCATCCAAAAGAAGAAAAAAGAAGAATTTCCATCATTAAATGAATCAGGGTTGTCTCCCTGACATTGAAGAAAGAATCAAATCTCCAACATATTTGAATAAAGACATCTCCAATTATCAATGTCATCAAGAAGACATCAAGTAGAAGATATCATCTTCAAAGGAACATGTTCACTTGACAAGTAAGTATCTTTATATTTATTTTTGAATATGTTATCAAAATGACTTCATTCTACAAGGAAAGCAAAAAACAAGTTGGGTCATCAAATTTCCTTGCATGGAAGAAGATTATAGATTTGATCCTCATAGAGAATGAATTTATTGAATATGTTAAGGGTTCAGTCTCCAAACCTGCTCAAGATCAGTATAAAGCACCATAAAAATACATGAAAGGGGAGGTAAGGGCTCAAATAATCCTTATTTAATCAATCAAGGATTCACTCATGCATTATGTACCAAAGACAGAGAAACCGAAACAAATCTATGAAAAGTTGGTAGAATTATTTTTCGTAAGCACTGCAAGAGAAGTTATATCCTTGAGAATAGAACTATACAAGATGAAGGTATCAAAGGAAGAAGGGGTAGCCTTGTACCTTATGAGGGTATCTCAAATAATAGATCAGCTACAAGAGCTAGGGGAAATAATGTCCAATAAACAAATGACCATCGTTGTGCTCAATTCACTACTTGATGAATGGGGAAAATTTGTATCAAGTATCCATGGAAAGAAGGAAGCCACTCCATTTACTGAACTTTGGTCATTAAGTAAATTTTAAGAAACTAGGTTAAAAGAAAAAAGGGATGTTGGATCAAGCAAACAAGTTCAAGCATATGTTGTCATGGCTAGGGGGGAAGGGAATTTTGGAAAGTTTGATCCTCAAAAAAGTAGAAGCTTGACATGTCAAATATCCAATGATATGAATGTAATGAATATTGGTTATTTAAGAGGAATTTTCCTAAACTCAAGAATGACGACAAGAAAACAAAATATAGAATAGAATCCCATATCCCTGAAGAAATAAAAGAACCTGAAAAGAAGAATTCAAAGAAGGAGTAAGTGAAATACCTTTATTACGACTAAAACAAATTCCTTCACTTTGTTTGTAAGAATATGGTAGTCATGATGGAATGGATCATAAGAATGATTTGATGCATTATAGCTGAGGCAAATATGACATCATCTTAGAAGCATGACATAGTTGAAGTTGATGTCTATATAATGAAATCATCATGATAGAAAGGAAGTAGCTGATGATATCTTCAAAGCATGAAAAGAGAACCAAAATAGTAGTATATATGGTTGGAAAAAGTAATATAGCAATATAAAATATAAATGAAGTCATAATACACCATCATTATTAGAAAGGAGCATTTGCAGAATGGGGATCATCAAGATCCTCCAGTCGAATCGCTTTAAGAGGGTCTAGCTCTACTTAGAAGAAGCAAGTACCTCACAGATAGTCCACATTCCACCTTATGTAGGATCAATTGGTAAGGTATGATGGCTAAGAAGTGTAGCATGTTGAGTTGGTTGAAGTTGTCTCATATTCAAGCAAGAAAAGGAAGCTACTAGAAGGAAGTATAGATAAGAAAAATAAGGAAAAGGTATGTATATATTTGATAGATAAATAAAGTAATGTCATCAAATAGTTGCAAATAAGGTGGTTGAATGATTTATCTCATGAGCATGATCTAAAAATAAAGATCTCTTCCATTAGAATGATGTATGAAGGAATGTAGATAATGTGCCTTGAACTCCTCTACATATTGATAAGATGAAATAAACATAATATGACATCATATGTAATATGAGGTGGTTGACAGTCATGGTTCCTATGTTGAAAGAACCATGTAAAGAAGATCCTAAGGAAATAAATATGTGAAAAGGATGAAAGAAAAGTTCATGGGAAGATGAATATATAAGATAAGATAAGTAATAAACATATGATAACTAGAATAATTAGCTATGATATCTTGATGGAAGAAGAAGGTATGAAGACCTTCATATGTATACTGAAAAAGAAGAACATTGGTAATGAATGCCTTGGAGATGGATTCATACATGTGCCGGATGTTATGTTACAAGAAGATGATGTCATGATGAACGGCCATCATAAAAAGATAGCTTTAATTTATTGTCCATTTTGATTTTTGAAAGAATTTGGTTGGGTTGTTATAGGGCGATTGAAATAGGGTTGTAGAAAGTCACCTATTATCTGTATTCATGAGATTGGATGGAAGATCATGAAAGAAAAATTATTTGGAAGAGGTTGTTGTATGAAGGAAAACTAGATGTTGACTAAAATATCACTTTTTATTGAAGAAAAGGATGACATGACTATTGGTTCAACCATATAGATAGTTGAAGGGAAGTGGTGGAGAAATATGGTTGAATCCCTACAAAGAGGTTACAATGAAGAAGTCTCCATAATTAAGAAGATGAATTACATGACATGATACAGAAAGAGGATCCCTACAAGCAGCTTATAGTACCATGATCTCCACCAAAGAGTAGGTAAATGTTGTTGGAAACAAGTCCCTAGTTGAGAGGGAGCTTGGGAAAGTCCTTTTTTAAAAGGGAGCTTGGGAATATTCCTTTTATGGGAATGTGTAGATACTCCCTAATTTAGAGGGAGAGATATACATGTCATTATGTCTTCATGCTACGAAGAAAGAATGGAGGATTGGGTAAGAATATGAGATTTATTTCGATACTCTTTGACGATGTGGTAGGGAATTGAATAGGTAAGATTAGTCGAAGGGGAATTTCCTTGAGGATTTGTTAATCCAAGACAGGAATGGTCCCAAAAGGACATATCTTGTGAACATCTGGATCATGGGGTATGTGCCTTAAGAGACAATGATGAAAGGTGTATATTAGTCATGTCACATCAAAATTGTGCTTTGTATCTTATGGAGATATAATTTTATTTGTCAAGGCCTTGATATATGACAATGCTCATTGATATGATGAGATTCATAGATATAAGTTGATAAAATAGCTTATGAGATGGCTTACCAATCTCACTCTTCTTATGAGAAATCTTCAGTATGATAATTTCCAAGTACCATATATGGATTATGAATATCTCCCTAGTTAAGAGGGAGTGTTGAAATTTGTAAATAGGTTTGGTATTCATAATGTCTATTGCAGTCATGAATTTATATATTTGATATTAAAGAGAAAATAAATTTGTTATTGTCACTCTTGATGCATGAGTTTCATACTCAAAATAAATTTATTTATAGGCCAAGCACCCATTACGTGCTTCTAGTTTTGTCATAGAGTTATGAAGTCAAAAGAGTCATTTTCATACATGTAAGACCCTGTTGGCCATGTTGTCTCTTCTAAAGAAAAAAGATTGTAAAGTCAAAAGCATCATAAAGAACCTCCAAGACCTTGTCAAACAAGTCTGCCTATAAGAAGGATCAAGTCAGCCTCATGGAAAACATTTTGACCTCCAGAGAAGCCTATATATAAGATACATTGACCTCAATTGAAGATAACTCACTAAAAACATAAGAACTTTGATCAAGGAAGATAAAGAGATATAAAAGAGCGAAGAAGAATATTAATAGAAGAGGGAAAGGAAAAAATACTTTGAGCATTGTTTTTGGGCTATCTTATACTCAAACATGTGAATATTAGGGCAAAATTTCTACAACCAAACTGAATTGTAGAAAGAAGATGAGTTAGGGCACTAAGGAGTCTACTTTTCAAGCCGAGTTCCCAATTGAGAAGAACCAATTCAAGCAATGAAATATGATGGAAGAAATCACCATATTTTCCCACATGTAAAAGAGCTAGGGTTTCTACAATAGTCGAATTTGCAAAAGAAACAACGAGGGTAGTTGAAGTTGTAGAAGAAACTGTTGGGGAAGTCAAAGTTTCATAAGAATTTGTTGGGAAATTGGAAGTCAGAGAAGAAGTTGTTAGGAAGGTTGAAGTTGCTAGAAGTTGTTGGGGCTCGAATCTGCTTGGTATTGGAAGGGTATTTGACAAGGGTCTTAGGTCTTGGAATTATTCATCTAAACATTCTATAAGAAGAGAATAATTCTTGTGGGTTTTCCTCTCAAAAGGAGAGGCTTTAGCCCAAAATTTCATCCTACATTTTGTGTCCTCTTGACTCTTGATATTTATTGTTTGGTAGTTGTTTGATGAAATAAAACACAATAATAATGAAGTTGAAGAAGAAATTAATCAAGCTAAGTAAAATACATCACAAGAAATTATCAAAGTAAGAGAAATCACCTAATCTATTTGCCCTTATATTTATAAATAGTTAGACCATGGACTCTTGTTGTTGATCGTAGTCATCCCTCTTATGAAACCTCCCTAGTCTGGGTAATGATCCCAAAACTCCAAATGGAATTTTGGATGGAACCTACTATTTGAGCCATAGGCAATACTATTATTAGTATTTGTGGTGTTAGATGAATCATGATAGATTTCGTAAATATATGACAGGTTATTGGAAACAATGTTAGTGGACCTAGATATAAGTAATGGGATTTATAATTCTTTGGATTTCATAAGAGAAGATAATATCCATATTGTAAATCTCAAGTACACTAATATCCCATTTCATCATGCTCGATGTCATGAATTTTTCCATGTCTTAAGGTATTGCTAAAAAATAATGAGTAGAAAGATTTAAAGAAAGAAGGATTGGGATGATTTGGTGGTGAAGAATCATGGAATTATCAAATACACTCTTTTTGTAGAAGTTATTGTCTCCATTCGAAGGAAGTTGAGATAAGAAAAGTTAGAGGATGTATGATATATCCTAGCACCTATAACAAGAAGAAAGTTGATCCAAGTGGGAGACTAGTCCATTCTAGCTACTAAAGGTATAAGAATTTGGTTGGCTCATGCTCCTCACCAAGAAAAGTGTCAAACACATGTATGGTAAACACATAATACATGAAAGATATACATGACATGTCATATTTTTCACAATTATATACATTTATAGTACATTAGGTGTGACTCTAGGATTCCACATTCCAAGGTCACTTGGAATCCCTAAGTCTCTTGAGCTTCAACACTAACCCTAGAAGGATTAGGTGTCCACTGTTCCCCCCTTAATCCGAAGGGGTATGTGTGAGTCCAATAAGAGAGTTGTAATACAAAATGGTAGCACTAGACTAAATGTGCTCTCTAAAATGTTGGCATAAGGAGCTGTTTTAAGGATGACCACCAACATTGGATCACTTAGTGCAGTTCTCAGAACTCTTCCAAATCTAGCAAGAAGATGAGACATTCTACTAGAGAAAGTCCTCCTAATTTTTTTAAGAGGGAGACATTAATATTGGATGAAGGAAGGTCTACAACCTGCGATGGTTTAAGGATGGTGGCCAACAACTCTGGAATGCTTGATGCATTTCTTGGAACTCCTCCAAAAATAGCAAGAAGTTGAAGTCTTCTGCTAGAGGAAGTGTTCCCAATTATTTGAAGAGGGAGAAGCTAAACCTCTCATAAATGGTTTAAGGCTGACCACAAATAGAAAGCATGCTCATGGGAATTTGTGTCTTTGGCTAAAACTTTGAATATGGAATAAGAGGTTGTGGCTTGAGCTTGCTTGAACTTCTGTGCTTTGGCTACAACTCTGGATCTGTAATGGAAGGTTGTGGCTCAGGCTCGCTTGATGTGGCTTTGAAGCTTGTAGATGACCACCATTCCCCCCCCTATGAGATACAAGGTGAGATGATGGCGAAAACTCAACTGCAAGACCTTTTAATATTCTAGAATAAATTATGAGATATGACTGAAATATATTCTTGGTTGTTGTTTCTCATTGCCAAGAAGCGACCCATCCAAGCTTAATATTTTTTCTTGTAGGAGAATATTTTATGAATCATATGTATGAAGAATGAGTGTGTTGACCACAGCGCTTGCACCAAAGAAGATCAAAACAATGATATTTAATATGGCCAACTCGATCACAATGTTGGCATTTCATAATTTGTTGTGGCTGCTATGGAAGAGGAGTAGAATCTAGAACAACTAAAGGTGAACTATCATGAAGAAATACAACACTTTGAAATTGAATGGGCTTGGAATAGTTTGTAATATGAAAGGAAACCTCCTTGTCACATCCAAAACCTATTCTGTGCTTGTTATGGACAAGATCTTCCCAAGGTTCCATGATGGGCTTGGGAAGTGCAGGTTGTGCTTCTGCATGCAAATCTACTCTTGAACTAGGGATTCAATCTGAATCAGTTGCAACATTATTGAATTTTTGTTTATGGGAGTATTTTTCAATGATCTAAACATAAATGGGTTCAAACTGTTGCTCACGTTGTTGTAGCTCTTCTCGTTGTGGCCTTGTCTCAAGCTGCAAAAACACAATTTTGTCTTGTGCATTTTGTAGACAAGTTTGCATTTCTGAGAGAGAGTATTTGTTTATTTTCAATATGCTTTCAACAGTAAGCATTATTAAAGTTCTCAATAGCTCTTAAAAAGTGTCAATTTTATGCATTTTCTCCATATTAAAAAAATAATGACAACTATGATCTTGTAGAAAAGAAACAACACCCACTAACAATATAATGTCACTGCAAAATATATTTTTAAATGTGCAACAAAAAAACAATGTTCAATAGCCCTTTAAGGCGAACAATACTAATGATTTCTCTCCTTCAAAAAGAATTGTTTACACCAATTTGTAGGATATTGTGCAGTCATAAACCGACCATTACAAAGCACAAATAACCCATGACCATTGCACCATTCAATCAACGCATCAAATGAAAGAGTCTTCACTTCACCATGCATCATATAAACTTGCATAGATTTATATATATATATTTCAATGCAATATACTCAAAAGATTGCCTAGAGAACGCACCATAAGCGTCTCCCTTCAACGCATACTTCCAAATTGTTCAACACAGCTTCAAACGTTCGATACAGAGAAGTAATAGAACAAACACATGACCTTCAAAACTTTCATACCAGGATTTGAAGGTATAAAAAATGGTGCTGAGAGTGTGGACTATGGTCTAAGAGTTGACCGTGCGGTAAAGGTTCAAAGGCCAGCTGTGTAACGGTGCAGTGGATGGTGGTGGTGTGGATTGTATCGATGTATGAACAATGTAGTGGTGTATGACCAGTGTAACGAACTGTGCAAGTGTGAGGCAAAGTCAGAGAGGCTGAGAAACATTGTGGAGGAGAGGCCATGGGGTGAGTCCGAGCAGTGTGAGGCACCGAGGATCCAACGTAGAGCCCAACGATTCTGGACCTTTGTGGGTGATCATGGTATGGTCTCTGCGTGAGGAGATCCCGAAGGAGCGAATTTGGGAGGCGAGGTATAGAACCGGCTTGCTCTGAAGAGAACTCTGTGCAATGGGAGCAGACAGGATTGATAAGATCTATGACAGAGCTGAGGAAGCCTGTGTTCGAATTCCTGAGCACGAAAAGGAATAGGAAACCAGCAGAAGCACTCTTGCCTCCTCCTGACTTCGACACGATGGTTTATCACGATGGTTTATCCGCAGGGATTTGCGATGGGAAAGAAATGAAACCTCATAAACGTGGACGTCATCAGGAGCATGAGTAAAATTTCCATTCAAGAAATAGTTTGCAGGAGAATCGACTAAGGATATATTGTGATGCGGAAAAATGGAGGGATGCAAAAAACAGGATGGGTACAACAGGTTGTTGCAAAGCTCTCGGTATCGGGATCGAAGAACACTCGGATATTTGAAAGGTGGCAAGCAGAGAGCATGATATTGGAGAGTTTTATGACCAGCATCACTAGTTCTTGCATGCCTCCGTGTGAAAAAAAAAACTTTTGTAGCACTCTCTCCGTACTTTCACAACACTGATTCTACCCCGGGATGTGGTGGCTTGTGATCAGTTTCACTATCTACTGACAACATCAGTACATCTGGCTAACGCAGAGAAGTCCATGATAACATGTCACAGTTACTTTGTACCTATGGAAGCCCGCCCAATCCAATGAAATCGCTCTGGTTTCCACCACTTCAACTCCCCTCAAAGTTAAAAATTCAACTCCCGCAACCAGGAATGAATTTTGAAATAATTATTTTAGTTTTATCTGCTTTCATGTATTTTAGAGTCGATTGTGCATGTCGTTACTCGAGTTGCAGTGGGTAGATAAATGATTATTCGAATTTTTTGGCTTTGGCAGACTCGGTTGGTATTTTCTGCGCATAGAGTAACGCCACTTATAGGGTTTCAGGTACATGAGATTTCCTTGTTAAATGGGTGTGGGCATGGGAAATGTGCTAATAGGACTGACACAGCAGGAGGACAATTCTTAGAATGGAGCAAGGAATCTGTTGCAATAGTAGACATGCTACAACGTTTTGAACAAGAGAAATAGGACACAAAATTTGTATAATAATTATGACAACTCACTATCTAAAAAGAGATATTAGTAGAAAGAGAAGATAGAAATAGATACTTCAAGATTATTACAATACCAAAGAGGCCAAACTTTGGATATTTAGAGACAATAGCATGAACTTCCTAACCAAGCATGATTTTCGTAAATATTGCTCAATTTTTATGATAAAAACCACTAAACTAGTGGTTCAAATTTGAGCAGGGTAGTGTTGAAGTTTGCAACAAGAAACAGTGAAATTAGCATCTTGAAACAACATCCATGATCCTAGTGAAAATTAAGCACCTACACTAGGGTGGGGCCCACACAGGCTATTTTTAGGTGAATGTCTATTTTTATTATCCCTTTTAGATGGACATTAAACCGTAATCTATTCTCATTCTAGACTTGAAAATAGTTAACTGAAGTTGCAAATGAGTTAGCTAAGTGAATTTCGAGTTAAGAGGTTGGTTGGTGGGACATGCAGGTTGACTTTAGTTGTATTTGAATGATTCTAATTGTAACATAGTTGGAAGTATAGTGGTGCATGAGTTGTGCAAGTTGTAAATCAGTTTAACTCAGTTAAGTGAGTTAAAGTCAATTGTGCTAGTTGTAACTACATATACACTAGTGAGAGATCAAGTGAATTAAATATTAATTAATTCACAGTCAGTGATCTCACATGCAACTGATGTTTTACTATTATTAACTGCATGCATGTTAGTTCCAGTGGAAACCTACTTGAGATCTAGGTGGAAGGGAAGTGTAACTATCACTTGTGATATTAGAAGGCTACCCAAGTGTAGTTAAAACACCACATGATGCCCATGATACTCAGCGTAGTTGAGGAAGACTGAATTCTTTGTGATTAAGGATTGCATTCATCAAGAACTGCATGAGCAAAGTAGGTTGTCTAGAGACTGTAAATTGGCTAAGGAACTTGCCAATTTTTGTATGATAGTGTGGGACAATTAGCTGATGTACTGAGGGCTCTTGTGAGAAGAGTTTTGTATGTAATTGTTTCATGATTCCTTGTGGAATATACAATATATGATAGAGGGGTTTTCACTAGTAAGCTTTCCGCAGGAATATTTGGTGTTGTGGTTTTGATCTATTCTTCTTTGCTTCATTGTGATTGGCAATTGTGTTGTTTTAAATTTTGCAAAGATATGTAGAAGCGATTATGTATTTAACAGTAGCATATTACTGTTAGATCAGCAGAATCTAGTACATACATGTATTTTGTATAATTTCTTCAGGCAGGAATTATCTAGCTTTGATACCATGTCAAACACAGGTATGGTAAACACATAAGACATGAAAGATAAACATGAGATGTCATATTATTCACAATGATATACATTTATAGTACATTAGGTGTGACACATGGATTCCACATTCCAAGGTCACTTGGACTCCCGATGTCTCTTGAGCTTCCATACTAACCCTAGAAGGATTAGGTGTCCAACAAAAAGTGATACCCTTTACTCCCTCCATCTCCATATATGATATTTGGTCAAGGAAAGAGGGGATTTTTTTTTACATACAATTATTTGTCCTTACAATTAGGTAAAGTATACCTTTATTTTAATCTTTCGATGATGAACTAAATTCAATTATTTTCCTTGAATATGCCCCCATCCCACTTCAAGGGATTGTGATTCAACTATATATAGTCTCCCCAAAAACCTCCCCTCCATGATATCAAGACACTATTCCTATGAAAAATTCCTATTTTATTAGTTGAAAGTTATCTTGTGATTCTTACCCATCATTTTAAGGGAAAAAGGTCTTCTTGAGAACATACTCAAATGCGTCATTTGTTCATTCTTGACAAGGAGGTCAATGTATTATTTGACCTTTAAAAGGGTCCTCTATGGATCTCCCTACATAGTGAACAAGATTCAGAGTGTATTTTCTTAACGAATTTGGCCATAAACCCATGGGATGAAAACCAGGCTTAAAAACAAAGCCCAAAAAATGTGATTTCAAAGATAAAGAAAGTGATATAATAGTCTATTTGTGGTTCCCTTCAAATATGTAAGAACCTTCCCTTTGTTAAAAATGAAAGACCCATATTTAAACATTATTGGTTTGAGAGGCCAAGTGAAATATACACCCTAAAACAACGTGGAAACCAATTCTCTAGAAGTGATTTTAGCACAAGAATCCATGGGTAATGAGGACACTCTAATTGCATCACTAAAGAAGAAATTTTGTAATTGGAACTTAGTACTTTAGATTCAAATGGACACTCAAAGAATATGGTTATAGGATAGAACCAAGAAATGTTTCTGTTAAATTTATTCTTCCTTTTGTTTAGGTCTATGTATTGTGGTTTGTAGAAACATAATGGCTATCACTTGAATCACTATTATCAACATATGAAGGCCTTATTTGTAATTCCAAGGGAACTAAGATAAGGTTTTCATAATGCCTTAAATAAATGAAGAAAATATTAACCATCGAGGGATGTGAGCTTCATGTTGAATCATAGTGAATCATGGGGAAATAATGCTCAGGTTGATTGTATGTTTTATTTCTTCCATAGTAGATTGGAGTTAAGTGGGATTATGTACATAGATCTGATTAAGCTCAGGCATACCTATTCCAATAATATTTTTGGTGGAAAAGGAGTCCATAAGAGACTCTATCAGTTTTTGTTTCACCATTGGCTCATGAAGAATATAAATTAATTGATGTCATGGATAGACTCTCACGTGATTTATGATAATTTTCTCTCATCCTATAGTTGAGTAGTAGAATAGAAAAGCGAAGGATTCCTTTTAGATTTAATGCAAACTAGATTGAGGAAAATATTTTCATCAAGTTGGAAAAGGAAAATTGATAAGGTTATTGCACTCAGAGGCACTCTACAACATAGTATGGGGGGCGATGTGTAGTGGTTTAAATGTTTGTAAAGATTTGCATGTGAGCTCAATTAAAAATAATAAAAGGTTAAAATAATATGGAGGCCATTATGTGGGAGATGTTGTAGAGTCCACAAATGAGTGTAAGTATTTAAATTTTTAATCAGTTAATAATAAAAAGTTAAAGGAAATAAAAAATTAAAAGAAAACAAAATTACAAAAAAATCAGATAAAAGAAATTCATAATATACATATCACATTAAAAAATATAACATTAAAATACTAGATATAAACTAACATCCATTTTACAATATAAATTAACATAATGATTATGTAACTATATTTAAATTTAATTAATAAGGACATGAAAACTTAGTACTTGCAATAAACTTACAATATAGAAATATTTTTAACCATGGATATTCACCCCTACTTTACTAAGGATATTATTAACTTGTAAAGAGCCTTTATTACAATGCCATGGGATAATTGTCAATACCACATCCAAAAATTGTAACTCATTTCGCAATCAAAATATTTTATAAATATTTTATTTTAATTTATCTTTATAATATTTTTTTTAATTAAATCTAAAAGGAAAAAGGTCATAATTACTTTTGAGATATATCTAAAACCTCTATCCTCACTACTAAAAATATTCTTTGGATATTCCATAGAGATTAGATCAAGGTTTTAATAAAATTAAAACTGAGAATATTTTTATATATAGAGATGTGAAACTTATATAATATATATAATATATTTAAGAGCTAACATAAATCCATATCAACTAAGGATCCACCAAGCAATGAGAGGAATCAAATCTCACGAGGTGAAAAACTTTCCTCAAGTTTTTCACTAAAAAATGTTGAAAATGGCACCAAAAAATATTCTTATTAATTTTCCCTTTAAATTAGAAGAAAATTGTGGTTCCACATCTTATGACAACTTATATGAGTTAACAAAGTTAGTTTGACTTAGTTGGTATAAATAATTCGAGTTGATGGACTAACTTTAGTCATGTAGAGTGGATCCTATTTTTTATGAGCCTCGGTTGAGTTTATTTTGAGTTTTAATTAATTAATTAATTTTGTTTGAGTCAAAATCAGTTTAACTAGCTCCAATTTTTGGAGGAACTAGTGGGAGGTCCAGTAGTGGGGTGTATACTTCATGATCAATGAGTTAACTAATAAATCAAACATAAATAACTCATGCATGTGTGAACTCAGAGTCACTCAGTTGAGATTGGAGTTCAAGGGCAGTGTACTATCAGTTGTATAATCATCCAAATTGCGCAAGTGGTACATGAAGTCAGAGGAAGGTCTGTGATCTATTGTGCAATTTTATATTGGGATTTCCCTAATTAATAGGGGCTAATTTCCCAAGGAAACAGTGCAAGGAAATAGGGTATTGGGCAAGCCAAAATTTGGTTAAGTATTGGCCTATGCTTGTCTAGGAATAAGTGAGATAGATACATATAGTGCAGTGGTTGCTTGAGCATGAGAAATGCATTGTAATATTCTCATATTTTTTGACTAATTCAATATATAGATAGTGGAAATTTTAACTATGAATTTCCCTAGGAAATAATTGTGTAATGTTTTGATTGAATTATTTCTCTTGTATGCTTCGTGATTTTGTGATCGTTTAAATTGGTTTCCACATTTGGTAGAGTAGATTAAAGCCTATTATTTTAGAAAATTTCAATTAGAACTTTGAATCTACAATGAATTTCCACATGGTATAAGAGGTTAAATCATTATAGAAGAGAGGAATATGAGTTTTTTCTGTGCAGGTGAATCAAATTTTTAGTATCATTCTTCATGGTTAGAAGGATGTCCTTCCACGGATTGAGACTTTTGTATGCCTTGGAGGACATCTCAAATTACGTAGCTTGGAAAGACATGATGGAGGTAGTTTTGGAAGACATTGGGCTGAAGGAATTCATAAACATTGATATTCCTAAGCCACCAACAGTTGATGCTCAAGATCTAGCGAACTGGAGGAAGAATGTAGAAAAAGTGATAAGGATCCACTTGGAAGGAATTCAAGATCATATTGTCTCGAACCTCCAAGGAAAGGAAAATCAATATGCAATGTGGAAGGCCTTGACAGATTTGTTTTAGAACAATAGTGATCACAGGGAGCTAGCACTCGAGGACAACCTCATGAAAATCGAAATGGAAAAGGGAAATACAATAAAAAGTTACTTGACCAAGTTCACTCAATGTTGGGATGAGCTTGGAATTTTTGGTGTAGAAATTGTTGACGATGATCTGGTCATCCTAGAACTTGTAGGCCTTCCCAAGAGCTAGAATAACTACTAGGATTCGGAAAATGGGAGGGCGGAGCTACAAAAGTGGGAGTGTTTGTGTTATGACTTGGTGCAAGAATAGATTCAATAGAACACGAGAGATGGATCCTCGTTCAAGCATGATGAGGAGGAGAAATGTGCCTTGGATGGAAAGGAAAACAAAGGGAAAGGGAGGACACCCCATTCTAAATCAAATTCTGGTCAAGCGGGAAAGAATAAGTTCTTGTCAAAGATTAAATGTTTTCACTTTCATGGGCTGGGACACTAAGCCACAAAGTGTACGTATAAGAAGATCAACAAGAAGCCCTCATGAGGAATGATAGTTGAAGCTCTTGATTCAAAATTCAAGTTGGATTTCACCCTCATCTCATGCATGGTGACATCGGTGATGGATATTGTGTGGGGCCTTCAGAGTTGAGCCTCATTCCATATGATAGACATTAAATAATTCTTTGGTGACTTGGAGGAGAAGGACCTCCATATGCGCATCAATATGGGAGATGATAGAAGGTATAAAATGACCAGCATCAAATCTATTACTTTTCAAATGGAGTTTGGTTCTACTCTCACATTGAAGTATGTCATGTATGTTTCGGGTCTGAAGAAGAATTTAGTTTACATTGCTATGTTGCAAGATCATGGCTATGATGTGATATTTATAAAAGGAAAGGATTTCCTTCGTCACATAGCCATAGGACAGATGAAGCAGATTAGGGTTCGTGTGAAGAACCTCGAAAAGTTGGATATAGAATATTGTGTTGCTTTGAGCAAGAAAGAAGAGAAGGTACAGAGAGAAGGTACAGAGCTAAGACATCAGTGAGTAATGGCATAGATTGGGTAATCTATACCATGGATATTTGAATATCATGTAGCATATTTCTATAGTACTTCCCAAGGGTACACTAGAGTAGCGTGATACATGCAAAAGGTGTATATTGGGGAAGCTCACCAAAGACACCTTTCATGATAAGGATAGTAGAGTGCAAGCGATCCTTGAAAGAGTTCACTCATATGTGTGTGGACCGTTCTCGACATCCTCCACAGGAAAGCATAGGTATTATGTGATATTTTTAAACAACTTCTCGCGTAAGTGTTGGATATTATTCATGCAGAAGAAAGACCAATTGTTCTCAAGATTTTTGGAATTTAAAGAACTTGTTTAGAAAGACACAGGTAGGAAAGTGAAGGCTCTCAAGAGCGATAACGGTGGAGAATATGTGTTGAATGACTTCAAAAAAAAAAAATCATAAGAAGGCATTCGATGGGAGTTAATAACACCCCATAACCCACAATATAATGGGGTTCAGAAAGAAATAACATAAGTATTATGGGAGTTGCATGGGAAATGTTGCATGATCAGGGCCTACCATTATACTTGTGGGATGAAGCATGCAACACAATGGTATATGTGGATAAAATGAGTCCTCATCGGATTCTCGAGATGAGTACACAAGAAGAATATTTTTAAGGTAAGAAACCAGATGTGTCAAACTTTCAGAATCTTTGGTTCATCAGTTTATTGTCATGTTTCTAAGGATTCACATAAAAATCTAGAACCAACAGGTCAATTGGGCATATTTGTGGGTTACATTGATACAACTCACAACTATCGAGTGTACCTTATATCTTACAGGATGGTAGTTGTTCATTGAGATGTGAAATTTGATGAAGAGAAGGCCATGAGAATTTCCTTTCAGAGGGAGATATAGTTGCATGGAGAGGAGGAGATTTTAGCTCCAAGAGAAGAACCTCGGAATTTTTTGGAGAACCCACAAGTAGAGGAGCAGAGAGTGGAAGAACCAACTCATGCAGAGACTTCAATAGATGGAAGGAAGTGCACCAGAGAGGCTGACAGGTTGATGCATGATTCTAGAGAGAATGTGGGAGCACCCACATCATAACATGGGCATAGGAGGTTACCAGATCGGTACACTGGATACATGGATCTTATGATCAAAGTGTAGATACTGAGCCATCCTCAATCAAGGAAGTAGTGCAACAACCAGTATGGGTTGATGCCATGGTAGAGGATTATGATTCCATTGTCAAAAACAGTGCATGGGAAGTTGTCCCAAGGCCAGAGGACAAGTAATTTGTAGGATCTAGGTGGATCTATAAGGTGAAGCAAGCAGGAGATAGGAGTGTTGAGAAACATAAGGTACTCTTCAATCAGATATATTCTATCACTTTCAATGCAGATGGAATGGAAGATACATCAGATTGATTTGAAGACAAATTTCGTCAACGAAGTGATTGAGGAAAAGGTGCACATATAGAAGATTGAAGGATTCGAGACCTTCGATAGAGAGTTGCATGTGTACAGACTCAACCAAGCGATGTATGGATTGAAACAAGCACCTCGTTCTTTGTACACCAGGATCGACAACTATTTCACCAGGTTGGGCTTCACCAAAAGTGAAGTAAATGAAAACCCTTACCATATTTTGGTTGAAGGTAAATTATTGATTATGGTATTATATGTCAATGATTTAACTCTAGCAGGTGATGAGAAGCTGATAAAACCTTACAAAGAATATTTTACAAGAGAAATCAAGATGAAATAAATGGGGCTCATGCATTATTTCCCTGGTTTGGAAATTTGGCAAGGAGATGGGGAATTGTTTGTCTCTGAGGGAAAGTATTCCAATGCGATATTGAATATGTTTCACATGGAGAGAAACAAACTCATGGAGTCTTCTCTAGCATGGAATTGGAGGAAGGAAGATGCTACTTCAGGTGAAGTGGTAGAAGCTACCATTTACAGGAAGCTTGTGAGTTCACTTATGTACTAGGTGAACACATGACCAGACATGTCTTATGCGGTTAACCATTTTATTCAATAAATGGTTAAAGAAACCAAAATATATTGGAAGGAAGCCCAACATGCGTTGAGATATCTTAAAGGCACCACTCATTTTTGTCTTTGGTACATACAGATAGAGGGATTGAAGATGCAAGGCTTCACAGATGCGGATTGGGAAGGGAGTCCATTAGACAGGAAGATCACATTTGGAGGAATCTTCAGTATTGGGTTAGCAATAATTTCTTGGTACAACAATAAGTACAGATCAGTTTCACTCAATTCAAAAAAAGAAAATTACATGGTTTCTAGTCAAGCAACTCGTGAGTATATCTGGATGAGGAAGATCCCTGTTGGGTTATTTGGTCACTAGATGGATCCTACGGTGATCTACTGTGACAACTATAGTTGTATCAAACTCCCAGTGAATATATTTTTTCATGATAGTTCCAAGAATATCGACATTCGATACCACCATCTGAGAGATTGTGTGCAGAGGTGAATCATGGTGCTAGAGTACATTCCTACAGAGGAATATGATGCATACATCTTGACTAAATCACTTCCAAGAGGAAATTTCAAGTTCCATAGAGGCAGGATCGAGGTATCTGATAATCCCTTTGTTGCTAAGAGGGAGTGTTGAAAATGGCACCAAGAAAGATTATAATTTAATTTCCTTTGAATTAAATTAGAAGAAAATTGTAATTCCACATCTCATGATAGCCCGTAAGAGTTAACTAAGTTAGTTTGACTCAGTTGGTTTATTTAATTCGAGTTGAGGGTCTAACTTGAGTGATGTAGAGTGGCTCCTATTTCTTAGTAGCCCTCGTTGAGTTTATTTTGAGTTGTAATTAATTATTTCAGTTTATCTGAGTTAAATTCTATTTAACTAGTTCCAACTGTTGGAGGAACTAGTTGGAGGTCAAGTGGTCGGGTGTTTACTTCATGATCAACTGGTTAACTGATAGATCAACCATAAATAACTCATGCATTTGTGAATTGAGAGTTACCTAGTTGAGATTGGAGTTCAAGAGAAGTGTACTATTAGTTGTATAATCATCCAAATTGTACATTTGGTGCATGCATTCATAAGAAGGCTTATGATGGATTGCGCAATATTGGATGGTGATTTTCCTAATTAATATGGGTTTCTTATCCATTGAAACAAACCAAGGAAATAGGGACATGGGAAAGCCAAAATTTGGTTAATTAATGGCCTAGGATTATCGAGGAAGTCATGAGACAGATATGGATAGTGTGAAGATTTATTGATCATGAACAAAGCATTGTAATCTTCTCATATTTTCTGACTAATGCAATATTTAGATAGCAGGATTTTTACCTATGGCTTTCCCTAGGAAATAGTTATGTAATGTGTTGATTTAATTCTTTCCCTTGTATTCTATGTGATTTCACGTTCGTTTAAATCAATATTCACAATTTGCATAGTATATTCATTTAGCCAATTACAATTACTAGTTTGAATCTACACAAAATTTATACAAAAAGGAATTTTGCATCTTGAGAGATTTTGTCCCTCTTGGAAATTGGTAGATCCTTAGTTAGGATCGACTATGTTGGTGGTTAAGAGTTTGTAAATTTGGCAAGGGAGACTTGCATTTTTTCATTGACACAAGTAATGAAACTTATCTCCAAATGAGCAAGAAATTGTTATAGAGCACGGGATAGATTCTTGGTAGAGGTGGATGTTGTGGTAAATTTAACTCATTATTTCATTAGGAACGCATCTGGACCTACACTCTAGCCATCATTAGACCATCTTCCATACATTACTAGGTGGTAAGGGGTGCCATCTGGGATGATATGTGGCATTCATGAGACAATAATTAGAGGATGAAATGGTTATTTCCACTCCATTAATGTGAATTCCCTTATGCATAATCCTCCTAAATATGACTATGCAATTCCTCCCTAATTTTTAGTAGATAGCCATAATTTTTCTCTCTCCTCTCCTTATTAGTTGAATTTTGTTGGGCATTGGATAATCCTGTGGCCCCTGTGTGTTTCACAACACGTTCTTAACCTCCTCTCAATCATATGTTAACTATAGTGATGCATCCTTTTACTAATACTTATAGGCTTTGGTGTGACATCAGTCGTGATTCCAATAAGTGGTATTAGAGCCAAAGGTATTGATTTTGAAACACCCTCAGTTCACGCTAGGGGGGAGATTCTTGGGCATTGGATAATTGATTAGTCCTTGTGTGTTTCAAAACATATGCTTAATTATGTCTCAAGTATCCATTAACTATATTAATGCATTAGTTACTAATACCTACAGGTTTTGGTGTGACGACGATCATGATTCCAACAAGTCAGTTGGAGGGTTTTGACTACTCGAAAGTGCAAGGAGGTTGGGGCCTCAAGAACCTTCATTCCTTTGGGCTCTCCATACTCGGAAAATATATGTGGGTGGTACTTATAAAAAAATTCTTTTGGGGAAAATATTGAGTCAAAATTCATAAATCCCCACACAATCATTGATAGGATTAGAAAGGAACACAATTCCATCTAAACATTAGGGAAATTTCGACGTCTAAAATGAGTATCCTAAGGAAATTATAAATTAATAGTGGAAATAATAAAACAAGATTTGATGACATCATCAAATTTTAGAGGGAAAAAAGAAAAAACTATTTTTTCAACTCGTATTTTCAACTTATCTCTTAAAGTTTTTACTCCAATTTCGAGTGGGAATACTCGTTGGATGAGAAATTTAATTCGCCATCTAAGGATTACCCATGTTGCATACTTTCGATGGACCTTGGCACATGAAAAATCATAAATACATGAAAAACGTGATTGTAATCACATTATTTCATGTTTTTCTCATTTTTTGTGTAGTAGGGTCCATCGAAAGTATGCCACATGGGTACTCCTTGGATAAGGAATTAAATTTTCAATCCAATGAGTACTCCTGCTCGAAATTTGAGTAAACAATTTCGGAGATAAGTTGAAAATACGAGTTCAAAAAGTAGTTTTATTATTTTATTATTTTTTAAATCTTTTTACGCTTTTACTTTAAAAATGGTGAATCATCCCCCATGGTTGAAATCATCATCTTGAATCCTATAAGTTCTTATAAAGTTTATTTTGGTTCTACATTTTTCTTAGGAGGCCCATTTTAGACCTCAAAATTTCCCTAATGATATGTCAAATTAGCATAAATATATGCTCAAGCCACACTTCGAATTATGAGTAGGTTATGGAATAAAATTTAGGATTGGATTGAATTCTGTTATGAGTTTTCATATGGAAGTTATTCTCATAGTAGAAGTGACCATAATGATCAGAGATAATAGAATACATTCACTCAATCATATAGCCAATCCAACAGAGACTACTTCGTAATTTCAAGGTTTCCATAATGCTTAGGACATTGGGATAATATGAGAATATGGACACTTGTGGGATAAATTTATAAATCCATTAAAGAAATATCATATTTTAATTAAAGAAGTCCATAACGAACTTGTCTAGGCTTATAATAAGCCAAGAGGTTTCTCAATAGCTAAATTTTGCTAGCAATATGTTTGCAAAAGAGATGATAAGGATGTCAACTGGTTGTGGTTGAAAATATGGAAGGTAGTGGTTCTAAGTAATCAAACTCCCTCGTGTGGCTTGCTCTCTATGATAAAGTGTTGACTTGGGATAGGCTACAAAGGAGTGGTAAACAAGGGTTGAGTCAATTCCCACTTTATCACTCCAATGAAGAATCCAATACTCACCTTTTTTTCTTAGTTTCTCAATTATGTCACAAGTATGGAAGGAGTTGGAATCATCTCTAAAATTTTATTCATTATTGCATGGGATTAACTTGAAATACAATATCAGAGCTTGGTTTCCCAATAATGAATCGGAGGAGGTATAGGCATTGCCTTACATGATCATATGGGTTATTTTCCTCATAAGGAATGTAGCACTTTAAAAATACATTACACCATAATTAAAAATCATAGCACATAAATTGAGTCTCCTTTCTCATTTTAATATAGTTCCAAGTCATTCTCACCCAAAGATCTTGAAATAAATTCAATTATACTCGACCACACCTTGGTGGTATTTTGACGATGTCTAACATGGTGATGACCGAATTATTGGGATTGGCTTCAATATTAATTCTTTTAAATCTCATTTCTTTCATTTAAAGAAAATATGGGTTCAAGTGCAAACAATAGAGGTGACCTCATGGCTTTATTCTACTTATTGCATATTTTTTTGTAAATAGAGCTTAATTATTTTTATTTTTTCGTTGAATTTAGTTTGATGATCAACTTGAAAATCATTTTATAATTACAAAAAGTTGCGATGGTAATTTGGTAAAATTAGTTATTACTACACTTCTTGAATTTTCAATTTATGTGGATTTCATATTCTATCAAGAATAAAAAATAATTTTCCATTTTATGAATAAAAAGAAAATACTCACCAGATATTTTTCCTTCCATACACACATTTAGAAGCATTCAAGATCTTTTTTTTTTTAAGAATCTTTGAGTATATATGTGTTATAATAATTTTAATTTATATTCGATCTTATTAGATTAGTATATAACATTTATAATTTATAATAATTTTAAATAATTAATTACTTTTGAATTTATATAAAACTGACTATAATAACCTAAATGGCTAGCCAGGATAATTTAATATTCTAAAAAATTTAATATTTTAACTAATTCTATAAATTTATTTAAACTTAGATTAATATATAATATTTATATTTTATAATCATCTTAAATAATTAATTAATTTTAAATTTATATAAAAATAATTATAATTGCCTAGATGGCTAACTAGAATAATTAAGTATTCTAAATTTACAAATAAGTAGGCATAGAATCAAGTATCATCTTCTAAATAAAAAGAAATGCCTAGAAAACTCTCAACATAAACTCTCCCATTATATATTAAAAAAAAAGGTAATAATTTTATTAATTTAAAATTTCAGTTAACTTCACACTTTTTATAAATATATCACAATTTTAATTCATATAGTATATTAATAATGACATTAAAAAACATATTATTATAATTAATAATAATAATAATAATAATAATAATAATAATAATTATTTTAATAAATAAGTTGAAATTTGAATAGATACTAATATATATTTATCTTAATTTTGGATTTAGTAAGAGTCGATAAGGATTAAATCTCTCCACTCCAGATGCAAATTTATTTTTAGCTTAAAACTAAACTTAAGGTTTGCACCTCAAGAGATTTCATTCTCTTTATCCCTTGATAGATCTTTAACTAATATGGATCTATACCAAATCTTAATAATGTTACTTATATTATGTAAATTTCACATCACTATATATAAAAGTATTCTCATTTTTTATTTTGTTGACAAAACTTAATTTAATCTATGTGGAATATCCATCTAACATTTTTAGCAATGGTGAGGATAGATGATTTAGATATATCTCAAAATTATTTAGAACATTTTTTCTTTTAGGTTTAGTTAAAAGAATGTTATAAAATTAAATTAGAAAAAGATATTTATAAAATAAATTGATTGTGAAATGAGTTATGTTTTTTGTGCATGTGGTATTAATAAGCAATGGTATTGGCCCATAGTACTATAACAAAGCCTATTTACAAGTTCATAATACCACTCCTAAAGTGGGGGTGAGTGAATGTACATGGTTAAGAATCTTGATATATTGTAATTTTATTGTAAGTTTTAAGTTTTTATGTGCTTATTAATTAAATTTAAATATGGTATAGAATATTTGTTTAATTTATATGATAAAATGCATCTTAATTTATAACTATTAATATATGGTATATCTCTTAATGTGATAGATATATTATGATTTTTCTTTTATCTAAAAAATTGTTGGTAATTTACAAAAAGTAAAAAAATTACAACACAATAAATTGGTTTTTATTTATTTTATTATTATTTTAATTTTTTATTAGTTGTAGCAACATTTAAATGTTTATACTCATTTACCACACTACAAATCTATATTACTTTATATTTTTTATTATTTTTTTAGTCGAGTTACAAACATCTACACCACTATAACATCACCTCTATACAAAACACCTCTAGACGCAATAATATAACTTAAATATTTGAAAGATAAATTAATTAAGAGTTTTATTTTATTGGTTTATATTTTAGATTAAGATATATGTAAGTTGATATTAATGAGTTTTGATTTTTTTACGACTATGCTTTTTAAGATTGAAGTTACATATATATTTTTAATTATGAATTTATTGTAAAAATAAAATATTAATATTATAATTTTACTATGATAAGTGACAAGTGGTGTAGCTTGGGTGGTAGGGAGAAGTTCTTATTATCCTTTCTACTAGGATTCTAGTATTACCAACAATTGACATGCTCGTTTCTTGGGAATAACTTCAACTGACATGGTGGTTTCTTGGGAATAAATTTTACCTAAAAGATAACTAATTCACCTAGATATGGGTTGATTTTCCATATATAGTGAACCACCACACAAACAAATAAACAAACAAACAAAAAAATTGTTAGTTGATCATTTTTTTATATTAAAATCTATCTTCCATATGTTTAATTTTGTTCAAAAAAAATACAAAAAATACTTGATTTTATTCTAATAAATATTCTTAATTATAATCCAAAATTGAGGATTGTGATTTATCTCAAACCCTATAAGATCTATAGTTTAAAATTTGTCGTTTTTAAATCTAATAATCAAACCTTTTGTTTCATTGTTTCTCTATCCTTTCATTTTGTTTCAATCATTTCTTTAATCATTTCATTTCTTCCATCTCTCCACGATGTTCAAAACAACAGATCTCACAATATATCACCATGTTTGTTCTTGTCAAATTTTTTATTTTATTTTATGGATAAACATAAGCTCTTATAGGGACTCCTTATAGGCACAACTTACATCACGAAATAGAAAAAAAAAACTCAAATATTTTCTTCGAGGAGCCAATGTCTTTCAATCATTTTACAATTCCTTTCATCAATCACAACGAAACCTTACAATCTAGTCAAAGGTAGACTAATTGCAATCCTATAATTGATCTTTCTCTCACTATGTGTTGTAGGGAGGACACTACCAACCAATAACATCTCAACCATATTGTTAATATGCCTCCTAGAGAAATAAAGTAAAGGGACTTTCAATCACTTCCATTATGTGCATAAGTATATAGTAATTAATAATGCAACCATGATTTAAAGCATTGTCACGTTCTATAGCACTTATTTTTGATAATGTGGTACCACAATTAGGGTTGGAATTTGATGGATAAATTACACATTTGTAACAAATGGGTTCTCACTCTATGCTATAGGGGTTTCAAATTTTATTTTTTCTAGGTCAACCATAAATCACACACATCCAACCTGCGGCGGGAGGAAGGGGGACCAGGTAAACTTGGTTTCTTCTTACTGTGGAAAATGTATTTTTACCACCACATTGATGAAGCCTTGCAAAAGTGCGGAGATAAATTTATGCAAACAATGGTGGCACATTATCTTATCTGTGTTTTTTTGGTGGATAGCCATGATACTGACTTTTGGGGGGAGGATCACATTTGGTTGGAGGTTTTCTAGCATCCACCTTTTGGGTGTCTTCATGTTTTGTTGGACTAGAAGCATCAGACTGAACATCCTAGTGAAGCCTTGATCGGAATATGTTTTCCTTGAGAAATATTATGGAACAGTAGTGTATGTATGTAATGTTGTTGTGGAAAGGCATTGAACTGGCACTTGGGGGAGGTTCACTTTAGGTTGGAGGTTGTCTTACGTCGATCTTCTAGGTGTCTACATTTTTGCTGGACAAGAAGCATCGGACTGAACTTTTTGGTGAAGTCTTGTATCATAATTTGTTTTCCTTCGGTGGTTATGAATTTTAAATATCTTTTCCGAGGAGGGGTTTGGTGGTGGGTCTTCTCGGAAAGTCCTTTTCATTAAGGAACATTTACTGAATTTAGACTATTGGGTTTGAGTTTTTGGCGGGTGGTACTACTTTCTGTGGGGAGTAGTTACATTGGAATTGGTTATTAGCTAGAGGTTTAATGAGCCTTTATGACATTAATATCTTTGGATTATAACTTTGATAGAAGGACGTATCCTTGGAGTTTTGCGGGGGTGACGAATCTGACCATTAAATAGTTTTATACCCTGCTAATGGTGATGTGAGTTGGTGTACATGGAAGATCTCAAAGATTTCCTGGAAAAATTAGATACGAATCCACATCCCGATGCATATTTTCATGCGCCTAAGTTGGAGAAAGGATGAGATAAGGTGACGGATCTACTAGCACATCAGAAACCATTGAATACATTGAAGGGAAACACAATTCATCAATTTTCTTCATTTCCTGCCGATGACATTCCTGAGCTCTCATCAGAGGACATTATACTTTCTCTTGTGAGGGATCTACAGAAAACCTAGGCTTGACATGTTAAGACATCCAAGCCTTCCAACGATGGAAGAGTGTTAAGTCTCGGGCAGGATATGATGGGGGATTGTTCAACTAGCTTCCAGTCTAGGTCACTAGTTGGCTGCTGGATTTTTGTGAACAATAGAGATCTGGATACGACTCAATGGTTATCGGATGCATGGAACAAATTATTTGGGTATCCTCGAATGATTTGTAAGTTGCCGATGGGATGGTCCAGTTTCCATTTTGTGGATCCGATGGCTGTAGGCAAGGTTTTGCGGTAGACGTTGGTGATTAGCCATTGTTTTTTATCTCTACACATATGGTATGCGCGATTGAATCCTTGATTTAAGACACCTCAGAATCACTTGGTCTGGGTCATGTTACCCAATATTCCTTTATAATTCTTGACCTTTCAGGTACTCACAGGGATTAGGGACTGCATTGGAAAATGTCGATTTGTCGACCCCAAGAGTCTCGGTATCTATGATAAGTGTATGGCCTAGATATTGTTCGAGGTGCCCCTCGTGGGGGGTCTTATTCATCATATTGATCTCGTCTAGGATAATTTTCTACACAAACAGACTATAGATTATTGGTGGGTCCCATTGCGTTGGCACTACTGTCACCAAATGGGCCACCTGCATAGTTCTTGTATGAAGAGTCTGGGTAGGTTTTTGTGTAACCATCTCCAAAAAGAGAAGAAAAGAGATATCAATGCCTTATAAATGAGCCACTTCGAGGGGGAAACCTCCAATACATTACATAAATGAACAATTCTTGGATGATACAATTTACAAAACCTCCTTTCTATATATAGGAGTCCATGGGGCCATAATGTAATCCTAGTGGGCCACAATGTAATCCTAGCCGACCTGACAATAATAATTTAAGGGCACAATAATAACAAAATGGGGGTTACAAGGGTACAATAATAACAATAAGGGGGTTACACTAACAACAATAAGGGACTATACTAGTAATATAGGGACCTAACATGCCCCTCTCCTTAAAAAATGTGTTGTCCTCAACGCTTGAGTAGCTTTGGGTGCTTCTGTATAAAATTCTCATCCTCCCATGTAGAATCTTTAGTGGGTAAGTTCTTCCACTTGATGAGATACTCTGAAATTGATCAATTCCGTAGTTGTCGAGTTCTTGTTTCCGTGACCGCTTCAGGTTCCAATATTATTTTTCCTTCCTCATCAAAGTTCTGGCAATATTGTTTGAACTGGAATATTTTCACCAATAACCTTCTTTAAGCATGAAACATGGAAAACTGGATGTACTCGCGAAGAAGCGGGAAGCTCCAATTTGTATGCGATAGTACCAATCTTTTGCAACACCTTGTAAGGACCATAGTACTTTGGCGATAATTTATTATCCTTCTTAGCTTGCTTGAGGGACATTTGTTTGTATGGTTGTAGCCGTAAAAATACCCAATCTCCTACATCAAAAATTCTCTCGCTGCGATGTTGATCTGCCTGCTGTTTCATTCGATTTTGTGCCAAATTCAGGTTATCCTTTAAGAGTTGGAGAACTTCTTGCTGATGCTCGATGTGATCTTCCACTGCTTGAACCTTCGAATTTTCCCTTAAAGATGATGTGATGGATGGTGGATGATATTCATAAAGTGCCATAAATGGGGTCATTTTTGCTGCAGTATGGAAGGAAGTGTTATACCACCATTCAGCGAGAGGTAACCACTTGACCCATTGTGTTTGTTTATCAAATACAAAACAACGAAGATATCCTTCAAACATTTATTTACTATCTCAGTTTGACCATCAGATTGAGGATGATAAGATGAGCTATGAGCTAATTGAGTACCCAAACAAGAAAATAACTCCGTCCAAAAATTTCCCGTAAAAATGGGATCTCCGTCGCTCACAATAACCCTTGGGCTTCCATGTAGCTTTTGAATTCTGTCCACAAATGTAGTAGCAACTGTACTTGCTTTAAATGGATGAGATAATGCACAAAAGTGTGCATACTTGGTAAGTCTATCAACTACCACCATGATGACATTCTTTCCTTCGTACTTAGGTAAACCTATGATAAATTCCATTGAAATCTCCTCCCAATGTTGACTTGGAATGGATAAAGGTTGTAGAAGTCCCGGGGTCTTAATTGTCTCCACTTTATTCTGCTGGCAAACCAAACATTCCGCCACAAAATTTTGAATATCAGATTTAAGGCCATCCCAAAAAAATCTTTCTTCACCCTGTGATAAGTTTTTAAAAATCCTGAGTGTCCTCCTAAAGGAGAAGTGTGCAATTCCAGAAGAATCTTTTGTTTCAGTTGGGAATTCTTACAAAGATATAAGTGATCTTTGTACCATAAGGAATCATTTTTCCAACTAAATGTATCCGATGTACTAGGATCTTGCTGCAACTTTTGAATGAGTGTCCATACATCTTTGTCCTTCTTCCATTCATCTCTTGCTTCGGTTATCCAATCTGGTTGGATAATAGAAATGGCACAAAGCAATGCTTCCACCTCTTCATTCTTTCTCGAGAGTGCATCTGCAACAACATTAAGCTTTCCTTTTTTGTAGATTATTTCAAAGTCATAACCCAACATCTTTGTGACCCATTTTTGATGCTCTTCTGAAGATAGTATTTGTTCCAAAAAGTGTTTAAGACTATCATGATCAGTTTTTACCTTGAAGTGTCTTCCCATTAGGTAAGTTCGCCATTTCTTTAGTGCATGCGGTATTGATAACATTTCCTTCTCATAAATAGGTTTCTGTAAATACTTTCCTTTGATTGGATGACTTTAAAAAGCAATGGGTCTTCCTTCCTGCATTAAAACTGCACCAATTCCATTTCCTAAGGCATCGCATTCCACAATAAAGGTTTTTGTGAAGTCTGGTGTAGCTAAGACTGGTGCTAGGCACATTGCCTCTTTAAGATCTCAAAGGCCTTAGTTACTTCAGGAGTCCATGAAAATGCATCTTTCTTCAATAATGTTGTTAGAGGTGCTGCTATTCTCCCATAATTCTTAACAAACTTGCGATAATACCCTGTTAACCCGAGAAATCCTCGCAACTTCTTTATGGTTGTGGGGAATTTCCATTCCTTAATGGTTTTAATTTTGTTAGGGTATACTTTAACACCCTCGTGAGATACAATATGACCCAGATATTCCACCTCTTGTACTCCAAAGAAACATTTGGATTTTTTTGCATATAATTGTTTCTCCTGCAATAGTTTGAGCACCCTGTCAACATGTTCAATATGATCCTTCCAAGACCTGCTGTAGATTAGTATATCATCAAAAAATACTAGCACAAATTTTCTAAGGAAGGGTTTGAAAATGGAATTCATCAACCCTTGAAATGTAGAAGGTGCATTGGTAAGGCCAAAAGGCATGACCAAAATTCATAATGACCCTCATGAGTTTGAAATGCTGTTTTTGGAATATCTTCAGTCTTCATTCTAATTTGATGATATCCTGAACGAAGATCCAACTTGGTAAAATAAATTGCTCCATGTAATTCATCCAATAATTCATCAATCACAGAATGGGAAATTTATCTTTAATGGTGAGCTTATTGAGCTCCCTATAATCCGGACACATGCGCCATGATCCATCCTTCTTGTGTACCAATACTACAGGAGCAGAGAAAGAACTTTGACTAGGTTGAATTATACCCGCCTCTAACATTTCTGCAATCATACGTTCAATTTCGCTCTTTTGGAAGTAAGGATATCTATAAGGCCCGATGTTTGGAGGAACACTTCCTGGAATCAAATGAATAGCATGATCATGATCATGAATAGGTGGGAGTCCTCTGGGAGTTTCAAACACCTTGGAATGATTGTCCAAGACTTGTTGGAGATCTGCAGAAATAGATGATTTTGATGTTGGAACTTCTAGTGAGCATAATTGTGCAATTACGCCTCGTTGTTCTTTCTTTAGAAGCTTTGTCATGCCATTAGAGCTTATTATCCTTCCCGGCTTCCCTTCAATACCCTGTAATTCGACTTCCTTCCTTCTGAAAAAAATTTCAAGAAAAGCTCTTGAAAATTAAAAGCTACCGTCCCCAAAGATTGTAACCATTGTACTCCTAGTACAACATCAGCACCTCCCATAGGAATGGCAAGCATTGGACTAGTCAATACATATTCCCCCATGGTTAGCTTGATATTATGGCATTTTCCCGAGCAATTTATAGTTCCTCCATTTGCAACCATCACTTGACATTCTGGTGCTGGGTATAGGAAACAATTTAATTCCTTGGCTACCTTACAATGAATAAAATTATGGGTGCTACCTGAATCAATCAACACTATTACCTTTTCTTCTTGATTTGTCCTTGTATCTTGAGAGTTTGAGGAGTGGTAATTCCTGCCAGTGCATTACACGATATGGTCGGATTCATTTCTTCCTCTTCTAGGGTTGGTTCCCGGTGTATATCCTCTTCTTGTTCATTTTCTTCTTCCTCTTCACAATCTATGTAAAATAATTTCTTCTCAACACACTTATGACCTTTAGTGTATTCGCTATCACAACTATAGCAAAGCCCTTTTGCTCTTTTTTCTTCCAATTGTTGTGGTGTCAACCTTGTAGGTTGTGGAAATCTAGGCGTAGCAACACTTCCTTCTTTATAGAATTGAGTGGTAGGCTTCCTTGCCGCCATTATTTTACATTCAACTTTTCTTGCCAACCTGAATGCCTTCTCCAATGAATCTGGTTCCAAAACACGAACTTCATGTTGGATGTTATCCTTTAAAGTGCCTATGAAGAGATCGATCCTGTGGTCCTCTGGAATATCAGTTACCCTTATATTCAATTTTTGGAAGTCCTTAATGTGTTGCCCCACTAAACCCTTTTGTTTGAGATTTATCAATTGGGTAAAGAAGGTGTTGCTCTTTGTATCCTCATAATGTGCTATCATTTCCTCCGTAAAAATCGACCAAGTGACAATTTTTTTACGGGAGCAAAGCCATTGATACCATACAAATGTATTTTGTTCTAAATGTAAAGTTGCAATGCGTACCTTTTGTGTGTTTTGCACATTATGGAGATCAAAATATTGCTCCATCTGTAGTATCCATGTTACAGGATCCTTTCCCTCAAACTTCCTCATATCCATTTTTGGAATATGGTGGTTCTTCCCGCCAACATTAGAGTTTATGAAATCACGATTAACATTTATTTTGTTCTCATCATGAGGTTCTTCTCTTATCTTTTCACCATTAGGAAACATTTCTTGTATCAACTTTGTCAAATATTCGATCTTTGATTTTAGATCATCCATATTAGCTTCCATGCCCACTTCCATGCCATCCATCGAAACTTCCATTTCATTTTTTGTTGCTCTTTGCGAGAGTGAAATTTGTTGCACTTGCTCTTGCAATTTTGATTGATCATGTTGCAATTCTTCATCTTCACGAGTCATGGTAGAGCCTTCTGAAGGCTTAATGGGTGTTGAATTATTTTTACGGGGCATCTTTTAGAACCCAATACTGATATCTATTCTACAATATGCCCTTGGAATCAATTAAAATTTATTCTTCAAACAAGACTTATGCAATTTCGAAAAAAAATACACACCTTTTACTTGCTTTTGAGGTGCTCGATATTGAAATTGGATTATCTCTGCGACTGAATCACTTCAATATTTGAATTTCAGTATCAACGTAGCCCTCTGAATTATCTTTTGAATGCCGCAGGTCTAACCTGATTTGGATTCTCCAAGACCAAGTTGTGTCCAATCTCCCACAATGACCTAATTATGGACTTGTTCAGTAGAGCGAACTTGTACGACTTGCCATGCGTTACTGTTTCATCCTTCGTCTCTGAAATTGATAGCCACGAAACTAAATTCCGTGTACTTGCAACCACTTTTTATGTCACTCCAATACGATGCCCAAAGAGAGAGTTATTGAACTTTCCCCATGATCACCTCTTTGAGTTGAAATTTAGCTACCTAAAAAAACACTACATTCCACAGATCATATCTCCAAAAATGTTGTGAACCAAGCTCTGAAATGTTTTGAAGAATTTCCTCAGGATTTCAGCTTCGCACCATATGAATTTCAGATTTTGAACCTTTGTAGAAAAAAATTTATAGCGCAAATTCCACGATGACCTATTTAGGAGCATGAAAAAAGACCTAACTTCCACAGATCATATCTCCGAAAATATTGCGAACCAAGCTCTGAAATTTTTAGATGATCTTTCACAGGATTTCGGCTTCACACCATAAAAATTTCAGCTTCTGAAACTTCGTAGAAAAAAATTTATAGCGAAAATTCCACGACGACCTGTTTGGAGCAGCGAAAACCCTAAAATCCAAAGCTCTGATACCAAATGTTGTGTAACCAGCTCCAAAAAGAGAAGAAAAGAGATATCAATGCCTTCGAAATGAGCCACTTCGAGGGGGAAACCTCCAATACATTACATAAATCAACAATTCTTTGATGATACAATTTACGAAACTTCCTTTCTATATATAGGAGTCCATGGGGCCATAATGTAATCCTAGTGGGCCACAATGTAATCCTAGCCGACCTAACAATAATAATTTAAGGGCACAATAATAACAAAATGGGGGTTACAAGGGTACAATAATAACAATAAGGGGGTTACACTAACAACAATAAGGGACTATACTAGTAATATAGGGACCTAACATGGGTGGACTATGCGGCCTCGGGAGTAATTGAAGACTGGGTCATATGTGCAAGCTTGTCAGAATAATAGATACTATCCGAGGATGCCCTCTCAAGAGTGAAAAATGGTAATTTTCCAGTTGACTCTCCAATTTTCACTTTATAATATTTTTAACATGAGGGTATGGGGAAATATTCCATGGGAGATAGAGATTTACATTGCCAAACTTCACCATGTCTGAAGGGGGGTAGGTCTAGGGCCGGGAAGGAATAGGTGTATCACCGTTGTTCCGACTGTGTCCCCACTTATCTCCTGAAAGTTCTTTTGGTGACAAAGAGGAGGCATATGTCCATGGAGGTTCTTGAATCACTGGTCTGGTCTCTCTCCCACTAATGACACCCTACCTCCGATGTCGAATGACCCTATCATTCCCCTTCCTCCTCTTATGGACATATCGAACCGTGAACCGTCTGGTCCACCCTCGGGGTCTCCTCTTGAACCTGACGTGCCCACTTCTCCACACAACTCTATGGGTAGTGATATTAGATTACTTCTACAATATCTGGAGGCCGACCTTGTTCTAATTGAGTTCCATTCATCTAGACCCATGTCTCCCCTCATCTACCTCATCCCTTCATCTATATCAAATTTCACAATTCAGAAGGGCAAGGGCTATCCGAGACTGAATAAGCGATCCCTCGCTACCGGGATTAATGACATAGATTTACTTCTTGGAAATTTCCGTGATATCCATGTCTCGCAGGCTATCCATCGGATCCTTAGAGCACTGGAGCCCAAATGGGACGGGTCTTAATGAAGTGCTTCACTTTGAATATCTGGATTTTGGGGGGAGGGCAAAATTTTTTTCTTTGCAAGATTTTTGTAGAAGCCTGGACCTTTTTCTTATTTATTTTCAAGATACGATAACGAGGGTTGCTAAGTCTCTTTCATATTTCTGTGCCATGTTCCCAGCTTGGCATGACGTGGTTAAGGATGCCCAGGGGAGGTCAAGTGGGTTGGTGGTAATATGGGACCCCAGGTGGGTGAATTTTTGTAACGTCTCTTCCTTTTCATACAATTTTTTTTTTCTATTTATAGCTTAGTTCCGTGCTTCTATTGATCACAGCTATTCCATTATATTTTCGAAATTCGGCAATCATGATCCGTTTTGGGATTAGAGTACTGATTCCTCCTATTACTCTTGCAGGTATAATTCTATTGTTCTCTTTCACTAATGTTTGTGGCTTATGTTAATTACATCGATATATTGTCACATTATTACGTCTCTTCTCTTTCCACAATTTTTTTTTTTGTATTTCCCACGTACTCATAGATGTATCTTTGATATATGTCAATACATATATTTAAAATTTACACACCCAATGCCTAGGTTTATCGTGGCCATAACATTTCCTACGCCCTCAACATTTTTCTCATACTCCCTTATCATGTTCATCACACTTAGGCTTTGGATTTCATGGTCATTCTTCTCTTAGTGGCATAGTGAATAGGTTATGAAGCTAAGTATTATTGACCAATCATATTTCAAATTCAGGATGTTTAATTAGGTTTATTTCTCATTTATCGTTTTATGAGTTTCATTCAACTTTATTGCCATAGTTTAATTTTATACTTATTGTACCCATGCCACCGTGACTGTCTCATGTACTTCCCACCGTGACGATTTTCTGATGCGGTAGTCGACATTAAAATCGCCGTACCGCTTTTGGATACACTTTTCCAAATGTGATTTAATATGGTTAGCAGTGGGGAACTTGTCGACCCTGCCACGTCTGCTGAGGTGAATGACATTTTGTGTATTTAACGTCTTGATTTGGTGTTTCTAGACTCATAGTAGTCATGTGTACACACAATGGGTTGCGTATTTAACATTTGATATTTATCACTTATCGCTATTCATTAATCACGCTGATCCGGTGATACGATTTGGAGTACTGTGAAATTATTACCATGGATTTGCATTTATTTTGAAAGGCTATTTGCCGTATTTCAATTTCTCCCCAATCAATCCGAGTGCATCTCGTGGATCTGTTGACACTTGGACAGTGTAGATGCATTAGGTTTGATAGGGTTTAATTTTCGTTTCGGTGGAATTAACAGTATTACTTCTGCAATTGTCAAAGGGATTTTTCTTTCTCCCTCCATTCTTCTCAACCACTTTCGGGTACCTAGCCTCTGCTACCTTGGTGCAAGCGAAACGTCAGGCTCCTCTCGCTTCCTGAGCATAACCATTTTCCCATTTTATCGTTCTTCAGGTATGTAATACATGACATTTTCATTTCTCATATAGTTACCTTTGAATTTTTATTTCGTTTAACTTGTAACACCATCTCAGTCGCCTAAAGCTCAACCTCCGGTTGATTATCATTCTGCTATAGCGTACTGGAGTTTGATTGTATCGTTACTTCGTGTATTTTGTTTAGCATTGCTTGTTACGTTTTGGTGCTAATGTTAAACCCTCGGTGAGTAGGGGACAAAGACCGTGTTCGTTGCATTTGTCAAATGGTTATGGCTTGAAGCGAGATTTCACTATTCAGGTAAGCTGTTAGTTTTTTTGACAGTAGTCTATCTTGTGTTTCATTTTCGTTCAGATGAATGTTTTTAAAATACTTATATATATTCGTTCTACAGGTCGTATTGGAGACAAAACCTTTCAATCTTCAAAGGTAACCTTTGTTTCGTGTTTGGTTCACATATATCATTTTCGGAAGTATTCTCATAGCACCTTGTAATAACAACATCTCACGCTGCTCTCATTTTTACTGCAGGTAGATTCGAATCTCGTGAGGGTTTCCCTTAGTTGGTATTTGGTGAATTTATAATTCACTCAAATTGACACCAGTATGTTCTGGAATTTCAAGTTGGTATCAACGCGTCCTGAGTAGAATTGTGACCAGGCTCCCTATTATTATTCTACAAAATTGTTAAGACAATTTAATTTGTCACTGTCATAAAAGTTTCCATTTTAATAATTACTCGTTTCCATAGACTGGGATTGTTAATAATTTTAATTCGGGCACTGAAATCCCCGAAATGATTAAGTTCTGAAATATTATCATGAAAACATGATAGCATAATTCCATAATTGGTTTCCAGAGTTTCATACATGTATTTATCTCCCATTAGTCTCTGTTATTAATAACAATTAGTGTCCAGCTTTCTATTTCCTGTTATTTCTCACTACATATTTATTTTTGTCCAATAATTTTCTGCTTCAATTGAACTAAGAGCATCATAGGTGCACTGGTTTTATTTATTTTTTCTTTCTGTTGCTCTCCACAACAATAGTATTAGTGAATATATGTCTCTCTATTACAAGAGTCTTTAATTTTACAGTAGTTCACTGAATGAATAATTTCGAGTCCCACAAGATCTATAATTTTATGTAGATTATAGGACTCCCACCGTGGACTCTCTCTATATTCATGGGTTTGAAACTCTATTGTAACAGTTTCTTATGTCAAGCAAAACATTCTCTGTAATGATATACGTATAAATTGTTTTTATTTATTTTTTATTTTTTTATAGTATCACAGTGCCCATGTATCTAGTGTTTAAACTAGCATTATTATACTTTATGGGACTGGTAACAATTAATTGATATTTATCACAGGTAATATAGTTTGCAGGAAATTTATATAAACTCCCCTGCACATCTTATTTTTCCAATAAGTGTTCAGTTAGAACATTCCTTGGTAAAGGATGTTAGTCACACAGTTTTATGCATAATTCTCAGTTCATAATGATTTACAAGTCTGGCAATCATTTCTACCTTATATTTCCTTGCTATCTAAAGAGATCCATAGTACTAGACTATATATTCTTCCCTCATGTCATTATCATAGAAGGAAATTTATAAATAACCATGCACTGCTATTTTGGGAAACTATATGTCTGTACTTCACTTAGTTAATTCAACAAATCCATAGATCTGCCCTGTATGTACTTCATTCCTCCGTCACACGGTTTATGAGTTTCCATAATATTCCCTGAATTAATTCTATTTGTAACAGAAACAGATTAAAGTTACATAGATTTCAAATTATGAGGTAACATAATCTCCAGATTTAAACCAGGAACTGGTTTAGAGTTTCTGGCTGATTAGTCCTCATATCTCTAGTTCATACAACCATGCAGAACTGAGAGAGTTTAATTACTCCACCATTCTGTAAATGTATGGAACATCAACACAAGCAAAACATTGCAAGAAATATGCAGCTACAGTCATTAACCTTTACACTTAACAACAATTAATTTCAATCATTCATAATACTGTGAGCGTAGCACTTGGGTAATTGACCAGACCTCCCAACCGTAGAGTCCCTCTATCTCCAGAACTCACCCCCGAGCTGAGATCACCTCCTAGAACAGACCAACCTCTAATCTATTCAGGAATAGCTTATTTAAGCTTTTGCTCCCTAAAGCCTGTTTCTAATTCTGTGTCCAGAATTACAGGATGATTTTCTTCCTGTTTTCCTAGGCTTCCCTTACTTAGGGATTTTTAAAGCTGCTTTATACTTTTCCTGGCTTTTTAACTCTTGCCAACTACTCTCCACATCATTGGGGAAACTAGATTTTCCTCAAAATCTAATTTGGAAATAAATTCTTTCAAGGATTTTTGAAATATTTATGGGGAAATATTTGCCTCTTTCCATCCTCATGGATTTAGCAAGTGATCTCATAATTCTCATTTTGGTCAATCTACACAGAATTATTTTATTTATTTTTCATAATTAAATATTTAATTACATCCCCAAAATACTTGTCCATTGGGGTCCACTCCCCTTAGAATTAAAGTTCAAATGTATAGCTTTGAAAGAAAAACATAAACTAGGGGTGTTACATATTCCCCCTCTGAAAGCAAACACCATCCTCGGTGTTGAAATCTAACTATTAGAGTTCATTTTTTTTCAAACAAAAATGGATATTTCTCCATCATTTCAGCTTCTCTTTCCCAAGTAGCTTCTTCAGCAGTAAAGTGCTTCCACTGCACCTTTACTCTTGCTATCATTTGATTCCTCAATTCAATTTCTTCCCTCTCCAATATTTGAAGCGGTTCTGGAAGGAACTCCCCTTCTGGTTCCCCCTGTATCACATTCCAATCAATAATGTGAGAAGCATCATGTATATATATTTTTAATAATGAAACATGAAACACATCATGAACTTTAACATGGGGTGGTAAGGCCAGCTTGTAAGCCACTTGTCCCACCTTTTCTAACACCTCAAAAGGCCCACAATATCTAGGAGCCAATTTTGCACAACTTCCAGCATAGAGTGTGCTCTTTTTGGGTTTAATACGCAAGTACACATGCTCCCCCACTTTGAATTCTCGATGTATCCTTTTCTTATCAGCATATTTTTTCTGTCGATCTTGTGCTGTCTTGATATTTCCTTGTATTTGTTTAACAATTCTTTCCATCTCTTGTAAAGCATCTGGTCCTAACATTAGCTTATCCTCAGGTTGGCTCCAGCTCAAAGGAGTACGAAATTTCCTTCCATAGAGTGCTTCAAACAGACTCATTTTAATGGAGGATTGATAGCTGTTATTATAGGCAAATTCAGCTAAATGCAAGTAGTCTTCCCATTTTGATGGCCTATCCATCACGTACATTCTCAGCATATCTTCCAAAATCTGATTTGTTCTCTCTGTTTGACCTTCGGTCTAAGGGTGATAGGCAGTACTAAAATTCAACTTAGTGCCCATACCTCCAAATAGACCTTTCCAAAAGGTTGCTATGAACTTAGCATCTCTATCTGAAACAATCATCTTTGGGACCCCATGTAACCTTACTATCTCTTTTAGGAACACATCTGCTACTTGGGTTGTCCCAAAAGTAGAATTTACAGGTATAAAGTGTGCAGATTTTGTTAAAGTGTCTACTACTACCATAACTGAGTCATGCTGGTACTTGGTTCTGGGTAATCCTGTTAAGAAATCTATAGAAACGGTATCCCATTTACATTATGCAATCGACAAAGGATTTAGAAGACCAACAAGATGTTGATGTTCAACTTTAACTAGTTGACACTCCATGCATCTAGCTAAATACTCTGCTACATCTCTTTTCATTCCTGGCCAAAACAACTTCTTTTTCAAAGCTGTTAACATTTTCTGATATCCAGGATGCCCTGCATACGACTGTTTATGATATTCATCTAGAATATCTCTTTTCAAAGACTCCACATTGGGAACATATAATCTGTTTTTCTAGCAGATCAATCCTTTCTAGTTTTGAGTGTATTCAACCATCTCCTTTTTTTGTATTTTCACCTGTAGATTCTCATAATTGGGATTCTGGTCTGCTACCTATCTCACTAGATCTTCTATGTCAAAATTAACACTACTTCTAATAATGTTTATATTTTGACAAGCATTTCTTCTCAAGGCATCAGTAATTTTATTTTCTTTCCCTCTGATATGTTTTATGTCCATATCAAATTCACTCAAAAAAGACAGCCATCTGGCTTGTCGAGCATTCAAATCAGTTTGGGAAAAAAAATACTTAAGACTAATATGATCAGTCATGAATGTAAATTTCTTTCCAAGAAGATAGCGTCGCCACATCTTCTAGGCATGAATAACAACAGCCAACTCCAAATCATAAGCACTATAGTTTTGTTCATGTGTCTTCAGTTTCTTAGATTCATATGCAATAACCGAATTTTCCTGGAAAAGGACTCCTCCCAACCCCTCTCTACAAGCATCTGTACATACAAAAAACTCTTTATCAGGTTCTGCAATTTTCAATATAGGGGCTGTGGTGAGTTTCAATTTTAATTGTTCAAAACTATTTTGGCACTTTTCAGTCCACTCAAATTTGAAATGCTTTCTTTGTAGTGAGGTTATGGGATATGCTATGGCAGAAAATCTCTCCACAAATCTACGATAATAACCTGCAATCCCCATGAATGACTTCACTGCTGAAACATCAGTTGGCACTGGCCATTCTTTAATAGCCTTTATCTTTTCAGGGTCAACAACCAACCCTTGTTCAGAAATAATATGTCCCAAGTATTGGATCTTATCCTTATAAAATTCACATTTGCTGAATTTGGCATACAACTGGTTTTCTTTCAGAGTTTGCAATACTATCCTCAAGTGTTCTTTGTGTTCCTCCTCACTTTTTGAGTAAACTAAAATATTGTCTATGAACACTAGTACGAATTTGTCCAAGTACTTGTTAAAAAAATTGTTCATTAAGCACATAAAAGTGGCAGGGGCATTTTTCAAACCGAAAGGTGGGACTACAAATTCGTAGTGCCCATACCTGGTTCGAAAAGTTGTCTTGCTAATGTCTTCCTCCTTAATTCGGAGCTGGTGATAACCAATCCTTAGATCAATCTTAGAAAATAATCAAGTTGCTCTTACCTGATAAAAAAGATCATCAATTCGAGGTAAAGGGTATCTGTTTTTTATTGTCAGCTTATTCAGTTGACGATAGTCAATGCACATTCTAAAGGTTCCATCTTTCTTCTTCACGAACAATATCGGTGTTCCCCAAGGAGACACACTCGGTCTGATATAACCTTTATCTAGCAATTCTTGCAGTTTCATTTTCAATTCCATGAGTTCAGGGGGACTCATTCGATAAGGGGCTCGGAAAACAAGTGTTGCTCCCAGCACCAAATCAATTGAAAAGTCAATCTCTCTTTTGGGGGGAAGATGAGGAATCTCATCTGGAAAGATTTCCTTAAACTCTCTCACTACTGGCAAAGTATCCAACAGATTTTCTTCACGTTTCTGTTCTGTCTCTTCTACATGTACTGCATATACTTGGTATCCTTTCCTAGTTGTTCCTTTTAGTTGTAGTGTTGATATCTGTCTTACAGAGATAGGTTTTGGTTTTCCCTTGAGAATAAAAGGTTTCCCCTCTTCATCTACACAATGCAGGGTCTTATCCCAGCAATTAATCATGGCCTTTTTCTTTTCCAGCCAGTCCATTCCTATCAGCAAGTCATATGAACCTAGTGGCAGAATGTTTAAATTTACTTCTGTTTGAAAATCATTTAATTTGATTGCTGTTTGAGGTAACTTATGAGTAACTTTCCTTTTGGTGCCAGTGGCTAGCTGTACCAACCAAGGCTGCTGAAATTTTTCAGTTTTAAGATTACATTTCTCTACCACTTGTGAACTAATGTAACTCAAAGAAGCACCTAGATCAATTAAAACAGTAACAGATTGGTCAGCAATCTTACCCTCCATTTCAACCATGGTAGCTTGGTGTTCTGCTTTTCGATTCTCCAAGGTTGCACTGATAGTGGGTATATTTCTTGCTATGTCATTTACTGTGGTAGCTTCTTGATCTCTCATAATCATCTGAATGTTTCGGTGGGGACAATCCCTCAAAAGATGGGGTTCTCCACATCCCCAGCATTTCAAGGGTTCCCTCATTTTAACTGTGCCTTCTTTCTTATTGTCTCCATCTATGTGTTTTGAACCCACTTGGGACTGAGCAGTTTGAATTTCTTTGGGTTTGTTAAATTTCTTCCTTCTGATCATCCTTGCCAAAGTTCTTCAAATAAGCTGGTTTCTGTTTCTTCCCTTTGAATTCACTCTTATTTACCTATCTTTTTCCATGTTCATTTTTTCCTTTGAATTGCTGGTAACATAATCTAGCTTTTCTCACCATTTCATCCATGGTTTTTGGATTATCAAACTCTATTTTCTCCTTGTATACAGCAGGCAAATAGTTCAGAAATCTTTGCACCTTTTCCTTCTCTTCATGAATGTAAGGGACATATCTCAACAGATTTGTAAACTTAGTGACAAAATCATCAATAGTAAGCTGTCCCAATCTAAGATCATGAAATTATTTATCTTTATCATCATAATAACGTTCATTTAAATAGCGTTTTTTAAACTTAACCTAGAAATCTTCCCAAGTAACTTTCTTTTCATCAATGGCATGAACAATTTTCGTCTCCTCCCACCACAAGGTAGCCATACCTTGTAACTAGTAAACAGCTAATCTGGCCTTCAGATTGCTTTCATATTCATAGACCTGGAAATACTTAATCATGTTCAACAACCAGGCTTCAGCATCTTCCTCCTTCTCCCCATCATAGGAGGGAGGTTTGATCTTTCAGAATTCCCCCTATAATTCCTTTTTCTGCTTATATTGATGTCTCATAGCATCATCTTCCTCAGACTCATCATTATTCCTCTTTCCAGAACCTTCACCTTCTTGGATGTTCCGCGAATTTAGTTCTCTGATGAGCTTTTCCTGCTCCTCACTGGCTAATGACAATCTGTCATTCTGGCTTCTTATCTCAGCCATCTCTCGTTGCAAACTGTGCAACATAGCCATCACTGGAGCGTTGGGATCTGGTGTATTATCATCATCACACAGATCAACATAAATTTCGTCACTTCCTGCCATTGGAATTGTTTCTTTCAGCCCCACACTGTACACTAAACAACACAGATCAGTAATTTTTTATTTTTTTTTCAACAAAAATTAATTTATACAGTGAGCACACAACCATAGTGAGCACAACAACAACAGCCCATTTTTATGCAACATGAGCTCTGATACCATTTGTAACATCCCTTCCTTTTCATACAATTTTTTTTTTCTATTTATAGCTTAGTTCTGTGCTTCTATTGATCACAGCTGTTCCATTCTATTTTCGAAATTCGGCAATCACGATCCGTTTTGGGATTAGAGTACTGATTACTCCTATTACTCTTACGGGTATCATTCTATTGTTCTCTTTCACTAATGTTTTTGGCTTATGTTAATTACATCGATATATTGTCACATTATTACATCTCTTCTCTTCCCACCATTTTTTTTTTTTGTATTTCCCACATACTCATAGATGTATCTTTGATTAAATAACTGAGTTATATATGTCACACATAAAAATATATATATATATATATATATATATATATATATATATATATATATATATATATATATATATGTCAATACATATATTTAAAATTTACACACCCAATGCCTAGGGTTATCTTGGCCATAACATTTCCTACGCACTCAACATTTTTCTCATACTCCCTTATCGTGTTCATCACACTTAGGCTTTGGATTTTGTGGTCATTCTTCTCTTAGTGGCATAGTGAATAGGTTATGAATCTAAGTATTGTTGACCAATCATATTTCAAATTCAGGATGTTTAATTAGGTTTATTTCTCGTTTATCGTTTTATGAGTTTCATTCAACTTTATTGCCATAGTTTAATTTTATACTTATTGTACCCATGCCACCATGACTGTCTCATGTACTTCCCACCGTGATGATTTTCCGGTGCAGTAGTCAACATTAAAATCGTCGTACCTCTTTTGGATACACTTGGCCAAATGCGATTTAATATGGTTAGCAGTTGGGAACTTGTCTACCCTGCCACGTCTGCTGAGGTGAATGACGTTTTGTGTATTTAACGTCTTGATTTGGTGTTTCTCGACTCATAGTAGTCATGTGTACACACAATGGGTTGCATATTTAACATTTGATATTTATCACTTATCGCTATTCATTAATCATGCTGATTCGGTGATACGATTTGGAGTACTGTGAAATTATTACCAAGGATTTGCATTTATTTTGAAAGACTATTCGCTGGATTTCGATTTCTCCCCAATCAATCCGAGTGCATCTCGTGGATCTGTTGACACCTGGACGGTGTAGATGTGTTAGGTTTGATAGGGTTTCATTTTCGTTTCGGTGGAATGAACAGTATTACTTCTACAATTGTCAAAGGGATTTTTCTTTCTCCCTCCATTGTTCTCGACCGTTTTTGGGTACCTATCCTTTGCTACCTTGGTGCAAGCGAAACTTCAGGCTCCTCTCGCTTCCTGAGCGTAACCATTTTTCCATTTTATCGTTCTTCAGGTATGTAATACTGGACATTTTCATTTCTCATATAGTTACCTTCGAATTTTTATTTCGTTTAACTTGTAACACCATCTCAGTCGCCTAAAGCTCAACCTCCGGTTGATTATCATTCTGCTATAGCGTACTGTAGTTTTATTGTATCGTTACTTCGTGTATTTTTTTAGCATTGCGTGTTACATTTTGGTGCTAATGTTAAACCCTCGATGAGTAGGGGACAAAGACCGTGTTCGTTCCCTTTGTCAAATGGTTCTGGCTTGAAGTGAGAGTTCACTATTCAGGTAAGCTGTTAGTTCTTTTGACAATAGTCTATCCTGTGTTTCATTTTCGTTCAGATGAACGTTTTTAAAATACTTATATATATTCATTCTACAGGTCGTATTGGAGACAAAACCTTCCAATCTTCAAAGGTAACCTTTGTTTCGTGTTTGGTTTGCATATATCATTTTCGGAAGTATTCTCATAGCACCTTGTAATAACGACATCTCACGTTGCTCTTGTTTTTATTGCAGGTAGATTCGAATGTCGTGAGGGTTTCCATTCATTAGTATTTGGTGAATTTGTAATTCACTCAAATTGACGCGAGTATGTTCTGGAATTTCAGGTCGGTATCGATGCGTCCTGAGTAGAATTGTGACCAGGCTCCCTATTATTATTCTACAAAATTGTTCAGACAATTTTAGTTGTTATTGTCATAAAAGTTTCCATTTTAATAATTACTCGTTTCCAGAGACTAGGACTGTTAATAATTTTAATTCGGGCATTGAAATCTCTGAAATGATTAAGTTCTGAAATATTATCATGAAAACATGATAGCATAATTCCATAATTGGTTTCCAGAGTTTCATACATGTATTTATCTCCCATTCGTCTCTGTTATTAATAACAATTAGTGTCCATCTTTCTATTTCCTATTATTGCTCACTATATATTTATTTTTGTCCAATAATTTTCTGCTTCAATTGAACTAAGAGCATCATAGGTGCACTGGTTTTATTTTTTCTTTCTTTCTGTTGCTCTCCACAACAATAGCATTAGTGAATATATGTCTCTCTATTACAAGAGTCTTTAAGTTTACAGTAGTTCACTGAATGAATAATTTCGAGTCCCACAGGATCTATAATTTTATGTAGATTATAGGACTCCCACTGTGGACTCTCTCTATATTCATGGGTTTGAAACTCTATTGTAAGAGTTGCTTATGTCAAGCGAAACATTCTCTGTAATGATATACGTATAAATTGTTTTTATTTATTTATTGTTTTTTTATAGTATCATAGTTCCCGTGTATCTAGTGTTTAAACTAGCATTATTAAACTTTATGGGACTGGTAAAAATTAATTGCTATTTATCACAGGTAATATAGTTTGCAGACAATTTATATAAATTCCCCTGCACATCTTATTTTTCCAATAAGTGTTCAGTTAGAACATTCCTTGGTAAAGGATGTTAGTCACACATTTTTATGCATAATTCTCAGTTCATAATGATTTACAAGTCTGGAAATTATTTCTACTTTATATTTCCTTGCTATATGAAGAGATCCATAGTACTAGACTATATATTCTTCCCTTATGTCATTATCATAGAAGGAAATTTATAAATAACCATGCACTGCTATTTTGGGAAACTATATGTTTGTACTTCACTTAGTTAATTCAGCAAATCCATAGATCTGCCCTGTATGTACTTCATTCCTTTGTCACACGGTTTATGAGTTTCCATAATATTCCCTGAATTAATTCTATTTGTAACAAAAACAGATTAAAGTTACATAGATTTCAAATTATGAGGTAACATAATCTCCAGATTTAAACCAGGAACTGGTTTAGAGTTTCTGGCTGATTAGTCCTCATATCTCTAGTTCCTACAACCATGCAGAACTGAGAGAGTTTAATTACTCCACCATTCTGTAAATGTATGGAACATCAACACAAACAAAACATTGCAAGAAATATGCAGCTACAGTTATTAACCTTTACAGTTAACAACAATTAATTTCAATCATTCATAATACTGTGAGCGTACCACTTGGGTAATTGACCAGACCTCCCAACCATAGAGTCCCTCTATCTCCAGAACTCACCCCCGAGCTGAGATCACCTCCCAAAACCGACCAACCTCTAATCTGATCAGGAATAGCTTATTTAAGCTTTTTCTCCCCAAAGCCTGTTTCTAATTCTGCGTCCAGAATTACAAGATGCTTTTCTTCCTGTTTGCCTAGGCTTCCCTTATTTAGGGATTTTTAAAGCTGCTTTCTGCTTTTCCCAGCTTTTTACCTCTTCCTAAATACTCTCCACATCATTGGGGAAACTAGATTTTCCTCAAAATCTAATTTGGAAATAAATTCTTTCAAGGATTTTTGAAATATTTTTGGGGAAATATTTGCCTCTTTCCATCCTCATGGATTTAGCAAGTGATCTCATAATTCTCATTTTGGTCAATCTGCACAGAATTATTTTATTTATTTTTCATAATTAAATATTTAATTAAATCCAAAAAATACTTTTCTATTGGGGTCCACTCCCCTTAGGATTAAAGTTCAAATGTCTAGCTTTGAAAGAAAAACATAAACTAGGGGTGTTACAATTTTGTGGCCTAAATTTTTTTTGAGGGTATCATTCTGATAGATTTTATTCTGGGTCACAAACAGAGGATACACATGATTAACCTTTATGCCCCATACAAGGAGCGTGAAATGTTTTAGGTAGAATGGAGTCCAGTGGGGTTCTATCCATTAAAAACTCCATTTTCGCTGGGGATATGAGCTTCACACTGAAGATGGGGGAAAAATGGGGTACGGGACGTAGACGTGATCCTCTGGCAGACTACCCTGGATATTTTCTTAGAAGTGCACACCTCCTTGGCTTGAGACCTCTTAATGATTTCTCTACGTGGTTTAATGGGAAATATGCAAAGGATATTATAGCAAAAAGGATCGATAAGTTTTTAATAAATTACACCTTGCTAGAGAGTATGGGAAGAACCAAGTCTTGGGTGGAAGCACTGCACATATCAAACCAAAGACACATGACTCTAGAGTGGAAGTTTGAATAGATGATTACAGGGTGCCCTTTTAAGTTTAATAGAACTCGGCTTGAGGATAGTGAGTTTAACAAAATGGTTAGTATTTTTCTTCAAAGAAATAGGAGGGAGGAAGGGACCTCGACAATGTGTTTTCTGTCGGATATTTTGAGGAAACTTAAGCGGGTGGTCGGAGATTGGGAAAGGGAGAAACAATAGAAATTGACATGGAAATTGCAGGAGATAGTGCAGGAGACAGAGTAGATATTTCCCAACATGGACATAGGGTATTTTTCCAAAGGGGATTGGACTAGACTCAACATCCTGGAGGAAGAAAAATGGAAGATCCTACTCATACAGGATAAGACATGGATATTGAAAAGCAGAGCACTCTCGCTCAAGGAGGGTGAAAAGAACACAAATTTTTTTCATAAATTTTAAAATGGAAGGAAGAACCAAAATGCGATTTGGTGTATTAAGTTTTATGGGATAGAACGCACATCCAAAAATAATATCCAAATGGTGGCGGTTAAACACTTTGAGTCATTGTAAAGGGCTAGGGAAGAGGATTTTTTGAAAGAAGAAAGGTGGGTGATCAAGGACTACTCACTCATGTTCACTCAGATTGATAGAGATAGACTCAACTGGAAGGTCAGCAAGGAGGAGGTGGAAGGAGTTCTGAGATCCTTCTCTCTGGACAAAAGTTCGGGCCCTGAGAGATGGACGGATGAATTTTATCTACACTTTGTTGACTATATGTTGGATGACATTACAGATTTGGTTGAAGAAGCATGCGTTACGGGTCATATCCACGGGGCTATCAACACCACCTTCCAAGCACTCATTCCTAAAAATAAGGGAATAAAAACATTTGAGGATTATCAGCCTATCTCATTATGCAACACATTATATAAATTTATCACAAAACTCATTGCAGAAAGACTTGAGGGTGTACTATCCTCACATATCACCATAGAATAGTCAGGTTTCCTAAACAATTGTATCATACATGACGTTGTCTCCTCAACACAAGAGATTCTACAAACAATTCACAACCGACATTTGGAAGCGGTCACCATGAAGATCGATCTTAGCAAGGAATATGACTGTATTGATTGGGTCTTTTTGAGGATGGTACTTCTCAAAATTGGGATTGGTGGGTGTATGATATACTGGTTCATGGGGTGCATTTCCAATGTACACATGGCTTTCATTATCAATGGAAATGCATCGAAGTTTTCTAGAACTGGAATAACGGTGAGAAAAAGCTACACTTTATCTCCATTATTTTTTATACTTGTAATGGACAATTTCAACATTAAGATCAACAAGACAGTGGTGGGAGGAAATTTTCATGGGTTAAAAATCACAGAAAAGCGTGACATCTCACATAGCATTTTCGTAGATGATGTTTTGATTTTCGGTATGCTTATTCTGTCGATGTGGATCAATATTAAGAAAATTTTTCATCATTTTTGTGAGGCTACTGGTATGTAGGCCAACGAAGAAAAGTCGTGGATGAAATTTTCTGGAGGGGACGTAGTAGTCAGAGAAAAAATTGCTGAAATTTTTAACTACAAGACTGGTCACATTGACGATGGTTTAACATACATAGGATTCCGATTAAAACCTTCCAAGTATAGGGTGGCTGACTGGTTTTGGATCATTGATAAATACAGGAGGAGAATCAATGAATAGTCTTCGAGGTGGTTGTCGAAGGGGGCTAAGTTGGTCTTTGTGCAAGCTATTTTACAACAATTATCTGTATATTGGGCACATATTTTTCTCATTCCTAAGTCTATCATCTAAAAAATTAATTCACTGATGGAAAATTTCATCTAGGAGGGGATAGTGGCAATGGGAAGATACATCTGATGAAGTGGGACCAAATCATGAAACCAAAGGAGCTTGGTGGGTGTGGCATCCTAGATACTGATGTCTTTGGTAAATCCCTTCTTATTAAGTCAATTTGGAGGTGTTTTTATACACCTGGGATATGGAGAGATATCATTCGATTTAAATATATTAGATCATAGAATTTAGGAACAATACTGGTGGATGGCTAGGAAAAGGACCGTGGGCGGTCATACATTTGGGTTGGCTTTAGGAAGGTCTGGCCTATACTGGAAAAAAATACATATTGGAATTTTGGGAATGGTAGGAAGATAATAATTGGAAATGGTGGCATTAGGGATCATCCAAATATTAATCACACCAGTGCCCAACTGAACAAGTTCTTACAGAAGAAGGGGATTTTTTTCTTGGACAAATTATTAAAGGCTGGAAGGAGGGCCCACTAAAGTGGATGTACACTAAGGATATATCAATCACATAACATATGGCATATGAATGGAGGGTTTTCATGAAGGGATTACTGTCCACAGGTTTTATCTATAACAACACTAGTGATCATATTTCATGGGGAGGTAGAATACATGAAGGTAACATAAGGCTGAGGGACACTTATAAAATGCTGATTACACAAAATGGGGAGCCCATGATGACAAAATGGATAAAGGAAATATGGAAAATGATCCCACATACTAAACAAATCATATTCTTCTGGATGGTAAGTAAGAACAAAAATTTGACTTGGATGAATCTTAGGAAACAGGGCTAGAGTGGTTTGGGTTTTTGCTATTTCTGCAAACCTACCAAGGATGATAATGAACAAATATTTTATCAATGTACCTTTGCTAGATCCATCTGGGATCACCTGAGGACAACGTTCAGATTTGAGGTCTTGTCATTCTCTAATTCCTAGGAATGCTACATGTGGTGGATAGAAAAAGGATATAACCTTGGGAACATTCCCATCATAGCACAGTGGAGGATTTGGTGCTATATTAACAAGGGGGTTTTTGAAGAGAAAAAAATTACACCTCAGTGGGCAGCAAGATAGATTCTCAAGACTTGGAAGGGACAAAATATTATATATGGGCCACCAAATGATCTTTCACACAAGTTTAGACATTTTGAGACGGATTATCCAGCGGGCTTCTTTGACGAGGAGACACAGCAACAACATTGTGGTTGTGGAGCGTGGATCATAATCTCTCCTACCTGTCATTACAAGATCCACTGGTTCGATGGAATGGGAGCTAACACCAGGGCTAAGGTATTGGCGCTCTCGGGACTTCTCTAGTTCTCCAGACAACTCTACATAGACAAAATTTGGCTTTTTGGGGACTCCAAAGTACTTATTGATTACATGAACCACCATAACACACTGGAACTAGGGAACATCAATTACTGGTTGGAAAGGATCAATGAGCTTGGCCGAACATTCTCCACTATTAGCTATACAAACATCTACGAGGAGAAAAGCACTACTGCAGATCAAATGTCGAAGAAAGGCCTGGAGGGCGTATTTGGAGTTATGCACTATACTTTGTCAGAAGTTTCTGGGGTCACGACCTTTGGAATGGTGATTTTTTTTTGAGTTTTATCTCGAGACAGGGGGATAGGCCCAAAATTTTTGCAAGGATGGTGACTCAATATACTAAATTGACCCACTAGATACACATTTTTTTTTTTACTCCTTATCAAGGTTGGTCGTCTTCGAGTAGATATTTGATATATCTGTTTTTTTTCATTTTCATGGATAACACATGGGTATTGCTGATGTGTAACATTGTCAAACACACATTGGGACAAACTGTTGTTGATGTAGGACTATTTTTTAACACTCTAAGTTTTTGTATACTTATGGACTGTATGTTTTGAGACATAATTTGCATACAATTTTTTTTTTTAGAATTGTACTGGTACAAAATATAAACCTGAGCTTTTTCTCCCTCTGAAAAAAAAAGGTCGGCCGGAATTATAGCAGTTATTTCACTAATTCAATGCATTCATTGTAGGATGAAATTTGTAAGTGTAAGATGGAGGGTGCAGTTGTAAAAAAGTCAATTCCGGTTTTGTTTTCCATAGATGACCTTGTTGGGTGGAAGATTTAAGATACCTAGGATAGCCACGGATTAATCGAGTTATCCAAATGGGTAGACATTGGATACACAGTAGGAGAGAATTTCCATGGAGATGTCTCTATAAACTTATAAGTCCTTCCAATTCGTCATCGATTGTTCGTGTGTTGTCCATGAGTTGGGGAGTATTCCTTCCCAGCGGCCTAATTGCATTTGGATCTATGAAAGCAATAACCATGTAAACCTAATTTTGTTGCACTTATCAAACATTCTTAAGAAAAAATAACTTTTAAATTAAATTAACATTTAATATTAAATAAGTTTTATGATCAAATTTTATTAACATTTATTATTATTAGTGAAATCATATAAATTAAAAGTATAGTAAATATCAATAAGCATGAATCCATAATAAGAATCACGACACTTATGATCATTATAGAGATCTCAAGTTGCTAAAATTAAAAGAATTATAAGAATTAACTAATTTATAATTTGTTATTATTATTATTATTGATAAAAATAATTAATATATGTAAATTAAATGTTAAAATGAGCTAGGAAAGATCTTCTTCAGGAGTTGTTTATTTTGTTAAGTAACTAGTAGTCTTGACAAGTTGTTTATTTTGTTAAATAATGGGTGAGTGTTTTGTTAAATAGTCAGTAAATGACTGACTTGAGATTTTTTTATTTATTTTTTATTTTTTTAAAGAGTCAAAAAAATACTCATAACTAACCAGTTATGGTCGGAAGCTTGCATCTCATTTACTATAATGATCAAGCTAACTATCATGCATGTGAATCATGCAATACCAAAAATCTCATTTGAAAGTTTGAGACGGTGTGTGTCTTTCTCCTGCCGATCAACTACAATTACAATTGTAGGTATGGCGTAATTCGAACTCACTAACTTCTCAACTACAACACGTTTTATTTTATATTTGCGGTATTCAATTTCAGAAATTTTTTTTCCTAAGCAATATATTTATTTGTTTACAACATCCAAGTAATACATAGATCAAAAGCTTCAAAATATTTCGGATTCAAACTTTCATTTATTCAATATTAACTCGTTTTTTCAAATTTTATCATTTTGATGCTAGAAATGTGCCACTCTTAAAGTTCTCTTAATTGAAACCTTAACGACGATTGTGATATTTGCAGACATTGAAAGAAAAATAAATACGTATGTCTTAGATTGCCTATGATGTTTGCAGACATTGAAAGAAAAATAAAGACATGTCTTAGATTGCTGGTGTTCTCCATCATACCTCGAGTCTTCTGTTTGCTAATATTCTTGGAATGTAAACCTAACAAGTCCAGATTCATGTTTCAAGTTCACAAATATGATATTTTTCAAAGAACAATCGGTGAAGAGTTTAATTAGAGTCGGATTAGTGGATTTGACTTGCACACCCCAGCTTTCTTTATCAAAAACTGGTCCACATATCGGTCCCTGAATTCTTTTCTTGCCATCTTATCTGAGAAAATTGAGTGCAGACGTTCTTTCCATTACAAGATCCCCTAATATGATAGATGAATAACTTTTAAAAGAAGGAGCCTTTGTAGAAAGAACATTGTAAAATTTGTAGATGTTTTTCAGTTTTTTCTACTCGAAGAAAGAAAATTGTAAAATTTTTTATACCACTAAAAGGAAAATTTGCAAATACAAATCCCTTTTTAAGTCTTTTCAATGAGTTTATATGAATATAATGAACACTTATTACAAAAGTGTTTTTTTTTATTTTTTTTAAAGAAAAAAATGAATGATAAGGCTAACCTGTTGCAATATATTATATTTCTTAGAAGGTAATAATGCCTTTATATTATGTTGGAAGTTGAATACAATCTTATGTAAAAGAGTAACACATTATATCTCATATTCATTATTGCATAGTATACCTATGTATCCATTTATTATATAAAGAGGTATTATTTTGGAGAATTATATTATCCCACTTTCAAAATGTGAGAGTAATTCCTCCACATCTCTAGGTATATAATAGGTTCAAGGGAGTCTTTTTTATAACTATCACATCTCATCTTGTGCTCATACTATTATTTGTATCTGGTTATTTGTAGTTGCTCTCTTTGTAAGATTGAGATAATAGAAGACAACATTCCCATGGACGTAGCCCAATTGAGTGAACCACGTATATTATTTTTCCTTGTTCTCTTTCTGTTCTTATTTATATGTTGATATGTTGTAGGTTTTTTAGATGGATAGCTAGTTTATTAGATCTAATATTCTCACATGGTAGTAGAGCCATGCTTACTATGATCTAACATCTTCTTTGAATTTAACCATCAATGTGTATCTTCATTTTTTATTATCTAGGCACTCATTTTTTTGTAGATTTGTTTTTTATCTGGTAGCCATTAGGCTTCTCTTCAAATCTGAGCATGATTCTACATATTTGAGATTTTTTTTCTCATATTTGAGATTTTTTTTCTCATAACCCTAACTTTGTTGTGTAGTTTTTTTGCAGATTTGTTTAATAGGCTCTTGACTGTTTTTCTGTAAGATCTATATGTTTTTTGGATTTTCAAGGGGTTATTGATTTTTTTTCTATAAGCTCTATATGTTTTTTGAACCCTCCTCAAGGAGATCTATCTTTCCGTTGTAATATTCAATTACAGTAGTTACAACAGATTTTTTTTTTTTTTTTATAGGGCGGAAGATTGGTGGACTGAAGGTTCAGATCAGAATTTCAGCCAGATAGGTGAATGCAGAGTGGCTGTGCCATTTCTAAAAACTCATTACAATAACCATTTGGAGCATTATTAAGTGATTTTTGTTTTTCAACCTGACGCTTTTGTCACATATGTTACCTTTTGCTCATAATTTCCTAGAAACGAGTAGATATTTGGGTTCCTCTCACCAAGCTACCCAATTTCAAAAAACAATCAGCTCAAAGGGAGTCCCGAAAGTAAATTTATTGTTGATTTAATATTGGTAGTTTTTTTCACGTTTTTTGGTGACGACAAACGAACTGTAGAGTTTTCTATCCACTTTTTCTCTTGTAATTTCTTGCAGTTTGGTTTATATTTATTGTCAAAATTTCTATGATTATGACTTCAGAAGTAGCTTCTATTCCTAAACTTATCGGCTCTACCTATCCTGCATGGAAAAGGAAAATTATTGATGTTCTCACGAGTAAGAAAATATGGAGGTTGGTTAATGGTGAACATAAGAAACCTACATATGCTCAAGCCTTGATTAAATGGGAAGAAAATTTTGATCAAGCAAGAGGGTTCATTGGTCAAACATTTTCAGATAGTCTTTAGGTAAGTATTGAGGAAAAAGATAGCCCAATTGAGGTATGGGAAATTCTTGCTTCTTTTTTGTATAAATTTGATGACGTGTCTTCTTATGAACTTGGAAAGAAGATTCATAAGCTAGATCCTACTAATTTTGATAGAGTAGAATTATATCTCGATAAATTGAAAACCTTAAATGAAAAGTTAAATAATTTTGGTAAATATTACAATAAGAGAGACACTACTCTTATCGTTCTTGTAGAACAAAAATTTCCATCTTGTTTTGATATGTTCATTCAAACTAGGAATAGGGCTCTTGAATTGTCTCAAAGTACCACAAAACCTACTTTTGATGATTTCTGTAAAGGGTTTATATATGAGCAAGAAATTTTGACTGCTTCAGGACAAGTCTCACCTAATAAATCTCCTATGGCACATAATTAAAATTCTAAGAAAAGTTTTAATAATGCTAAACATTCTTGTTCAGACACTTCTAATCATACTAGTAATAATGTTCATGCTTCTCATGCACATCATGAAACTATTAAGAAGACAAATGTGTATGATCATTGTAAGCATTCTGGTAAAACTAACCATCTTGAAAATAATTGCTTTAAAGCTAAACATTTAATGACTAAAGCAAACAAGAAAAATTCTAATGAATCTCAAGTAGCTTTATGTGCATATATTGTTTCATCTAATAATTCTTCTTATAATGTGGAATGGATAGTGGATTCTAGTGCTTCTAAACATATGACTGGTACTTCTTCTTTATTTACATCTTATGACACTAATAAGCACTCATCTCATAAATTTTCTATTGGTGATGGTAAAAAACTTCTCGTAATTGGTTCTGGTAATATTAATGTTGCTAATGGTCAATTGGAAGATGTTTCTCATGTTTAAAACATGTCCATAAACATAATTTCTATTTATCGTGCATGTGAGAAAGGTTTTAAATTTGAGTCTTTTCCTGATAAATATGTTCTTAAAGATATCAACCAAAATTACAAAGTAGTTTCTTCTGGTCCCATTGATCATAAAATCGTTTATATAAATTTGCAGATTTTAATTCAACTACGAGACAACCCTTTTATTCCTACGTTTCTCATGCTGATGAACTAAGTAAATTATGGCATGAAAGATTGGGTGAATTATGGTAAAATTAAAATACTAACTAAAATGGTTCATGGTTTTCCTAATATTTCTTCTACTATTGGCGTTTGTGAAGAATGTGTTCTTGGTAAACCTCATAGAGAAATGTTTGAAAAAGGTAAATCTTGGTGTGCTGAAGAATCATTGCAATTAATTCATAGTGATATATCTGTGGTCCTCTTGAAGTTCCTTCAATATCCCATGCAGTTTATTTTCTTACCTCTATTAATGACTATAATGAAAATATTGGGTTTATTTTTTGAAAAAGAAAAGTGAAACATTTTAAAATTTCAAGAATTTAAATCCATGGTTGAAAATGGATCTGGTAAGAGTATTAAAACTTTTTGATCTGATAATGGGGGAGAATTTTTTAAGAAATAATTTGATGCATATTTATCTAAACATGGTATTCAACATCAAAATATCGTTCCTTACACAGCTCAACAAAATGGTATTGCTGAAAGGAAAAACAAAACTTTAGTTGAAATGGCTAGATGTATGCTTTATTCTAAAGGACTGCATAAGAAATTTTGGGTTGAAGCCATTTTTTGTGCTAATTTTAATTTAAATAATTTTCCTACTAAAGTTGTTAATCATGTTACCCGTGAGGAAAAATGGAATCGACGTAAACCGGATATTAGCAATTTTAAGGTGTTTGGTTATGAATCTTGGGCCCATATTCCTAATGAGAAAAGGAAAAAGTTAGAACCCAAATCTCGCAAGTGTATCTTCATTGGTTATGATGAGAATTCCAAGACTTATAGGTTGTTTGATCCTTCTAATCAAAAATTCATAATCAGAAGGGATGTTTAATTTCATGAAGTCCCTTCCCCACCTGAGTTTGTAGAAACTCATGTTACCTTGAATTTACCAATACCACCTATTAGTCCTATTCATGTTACTTCTTCTTCCAGTTCTATGCCTCTTATTAATCTTGATTCTTCCTATCCCTCAATTATTCCACCTGAAACTCATCAAGCTCCTGAACTGACTCATGTTCCTTCTATTCTTCCTGTTTGGGCTTGGAAAACCCTTGAATTTGCAGGTACTGAGGTCGGAAATCCTTCCGACACTCATCGAACTAGATCTAACTTTGCTCTTATGACCAAAGTTTTGGACACAGATGATCCTCCTACTTATGCTCAAACTAAGGGTAATCCTCATTGGGAACAAGCTATATCTACTGAATATGAATCTCTTTTGAGAAACAAGACTTGGTTTCTTGTTCCTATTCATTTAGGAAAGAATTTACTTGGTTGTAAATGGGTTGATAAAACTAAGTTTACTGCAGAAGGAAATATTAAAAAATATAAATCTATATTAGTTGCAAAAGGCTTTAATCAACTTGAATATATTGATTATAATGAAACTTTTTCTTTTGTTGCTAAAATGAACACAATAATAACCATTTTATCACTTGTTGCATATTTTAAGTGGGAAATTCATCAAATGGATGTTAAAGGTGCATTTTTAAATGGTGATATTACTGAAGAAATTTATATGAAACAACCTCCTGGTTTTATTTCTGATGAATCCTCAAGTTTAGTATGAAAATTACACAAATCCTTATATGGTCTCAAACAAGCCTCTAGAGCGTGGTATGATAAAATTGATGCATATTTATTGAATAATGGCTTTAAGCATTGTATGTATGATTCAAATATATATGTTCAGAACTTTGGTGATAATGTCGTCATTATTGTTTTATATGTGGATGATCTAACTATCACGGGAAACCATCTTGTATTAATTCAAGATATGAAAATTTCTCGTCGGAAGGAGTTTGAGAAGAGAGATCTCAGTACATTGCACTATTTCATGGGTCTTCATATTTGGCATATGTCCGATGGTATTTTTCTCTCTTAGCCTAGGTATGCAACAAATCTATTTGCTCGTTTACATATGAGTAAATGTAAACCTGATCCTACACCATTTCAATCTAGTGTAAAGTTAACTATTGAGTCTACCACTCCACTGGTTGATGCTACTCTTCATCGCCAGCTTATTGGAAGTTTAATATATTTAACTCATAGTAGACTAGATCTATCTTTTTCCTTTAGTATGATTTCTCGGTTCATGTAGCAACCTCGTGAAAGTCATTGGTTGGGAGCCAAGAGAATTCTGCGATATTTACGAGGGACATTGCATTAGGGTGTATTTTATTCGAGCAATGCTACAATTTTACTCTCTCGTTATACAAATTCTGATTGGGCTAGTGACAATTCATATTGATAGTCAACTGTTGGTTATATATTTCAACTTTGTTCAGGTCCGATCTCTTGATCCATCAAGAAGTTGAAGACTCTCTCTTTATATTCATGTGAAGCAGAGTATAGAGAAGCCAAATAAGCATATAAAGAAGCTATTTGGTTATGGCATGTTCTTACCGAGCTTGGTCTGGTTCCGAAATCGTCCACCATGTTGAAATGTGACAATCAGGGTGCAATTCAACTTGCTTAAAATCTAGTATATCACTCCAAAATGAAGCATCTCGACCTTGATTCTCAATATATTTGAGGTATTGTCGTCGATGGTATTATTTCTCTAGAGTATTGTCCTACCGAGCTACAGGTAGTCGATAACCTCACCAAATCCTTGACAGAATTGAAGTATGTGTATCTTCCTTCTTTGCTTGGTATGAGGGAAGTTGTCATCAAGGAGGAGTAGTAATGACTCGTTCCTTCGTTAGTGTTAGGTAGTGTTAGGATGGGCCCTTATCCCAGCCATTATTAAGGGGGAGTGTTGGAATATATTATATTCATTGGAAGGTAATAATGTCTTTGTATTATGTCAGAAGTTGAATATGATCTTATGTAAAAGAGTAACGCATTATATCACATATTCATTATGGCATAAAACACTCTTGTACCCATTTATTATATAAAGAGGTGTTATTTTGCAGAATTATATTATCCCACATTCAATATGTGAGAGTAATTCCTCCACATCTCTGGGTATATAATAGGGTCAAGGGAGCCTTTTTTATAACTATCACATCTCATCTTGTGCTCGTACTGTTATTTGTATCGAGTTATTTGTAGTTGCTCTCTTTTTAATATTCCAGGAGATTTATGGAGATAATAGAAGACAACCTTCCCATGGACATAGCCCAATTGGGTGAACCATGTATATTTGTTTTATTAATTTTCCTTATTCTCTTTCTTTTCTTATTTGTATGTTGATATGTTGTTGGTTTTTTAGCTAAATAGATAGTTTAATAGATCTAATATTCTCACATAGCCCTTCTTTACAAAAAAACTAAGTTTACAAGTCATTTCTAGAAACATAACACATAGCAAGAGATTAAACTCCATCTTTAATAAAAATATGCAAGGATTTTGACCATATCATATGTTCCATTTGAGCATATTTATAATTTGTTGAACATTTATATAAACTCTATAAAATATATTTTGTATTGGCTAAAATTTAAGCATGTTATAAGTGCTATAGAGGATTCACTAGTTCATTCATTACTACATGGATATTTGTATGAAATGTATTCTTATGCCATTGTGGAATATAACTAGTAAAACTAATCCAAAAACAAATTTGAAACTTAAAAAAAAATATTTATAATTAACTCAATCATATTAACCTTAATTATATATTATGTATCTTTTATTTATTTTTGCGCATGTCGAGCTTCCATGCAACACTTTTTTATAAATATTATCATTATTAAATTTTATTAATCAAATTTTAAATTTACTAAATATAAGCTTTAAACTATAATAGATATAAATAGTAAATCTTATTAAACATAAAATCTCATTAATAAGACTTTATTTGTAAAAAAAAATTTAACTTATATAATTGATAATATTTTTTAGGCATTAAAATCAACCATAATCAATAGGTGGACCATGGGCATCATGGCAAGTAAACACAATATAACAAAACTTAACCATACTTAATTGTAGTAAACTTAGTTGAGTGTGGTTGACTATGGTTGTGTGACATAATTAGCTATAGCCAATTAGAGTCTCATGTTCAACATTTTGATAGTCACCGAGAGGAATAATGTCCAACATTCTCATTCTATAGTCTCCTAGCCACCTATTAGGTTTACTAGGTTTACTAGGTTGAGCTTTGTTTACTAGATTTACTAGATTGTCCTAAATCTATTAGGTTTATTAAATTTACTAAGTTTACTAAGTTGACCTATGTTTACTAGATTAACAAAGATTTTATAAATACAAAAGAAATATAAAATATTTAAAGATATATATTCAATTTTAAGTATTTGATAAAGTATTTATAATAATGATAATAAGATTAATGTTTTTTAATAAGGTTATAAATAATACTTAATAACTTTAGCAATAAAGTTTAACAATAATAAGGTTTAATAACTTTATTGATAAGGTTTAATAATAAAATTTAGTAAATTTTATTAATAAATTTTAATAATAAAATTGAGTAAGGCTTATTCACTTTATTAATAATATTAATAGCTTTATAATAATACATTAACAATAATACATTAATAATACATTTATTTTTGTAGTAATAATATATTAATCCACACATTATGGTTTAAGCTATAGTTTTATATATTAATCTATATATTAACACATGTCAATCACGATTGACTTGGTTAACCATGCAGATTATGTATAGCATGCTCACCCATGAATAATGAGACAAATTATATTCAACACGCCTACAATTAACCATAGACATCATGTCGATCATACTCATAGTCAACCTTAGTTGATCTTATTAAGCTATAGTCAACCATGTTCAAGGTTTAAAAAGGTTTAGTAATAATAATGATAGTAATAATGATACTTTTATAACATTTTTCAACTATGGTCACCATGGTCATCCATAATCACCATGTCCACCCATGGTTAAAATGGTTGACCATAGTGATCATGGTCAACGATATTCATTTATAGTTAAACCATGAAAACCATGGTTAGCAATTTTCACCCATAGTTAGTGACAATTGACCATATATAACCACGTTCCAAAACTAACATCACAATGTGACAACCAGTGTTGACAATATAAAACAATATTAAAAATTAACATTGTAATATCAAAAATAAATATCAACATTGAAATGTATTAAAAATAAATATGTTAATTCAAATGTAAATATATGTTGTCGGAAGAGTCGTGAAATATATGACATTTTGGAAAGAATTACCATTTTAAATCCAGAACAAGAAGAAGAGGCAAAGGTTAGATGTATAAGCATGCATTGCTTTACGAAATAAGATCTTAAAATATGGAAAAATTTATAATCATGGATATTAATAATACATTTATCTACACCTTACCCCACACATTAACACATTGAAAAGATATTAATAATAGATAAATTTACACATTAGAAAATTGATACGATCTTAAGTATGCATTATTGTATACATTAACTCATGTCACCTAGAATTCACTATGTTTGGCTATGCTTAACATGGGAAACCATAGTCAACATGAGAATCAAAGTCAACCATAATCAACATGGGTGCCATTAAAAACCATGGTGGAACATGGGCATTAACTTTAATATTGTTCCCAATATGAAAAACAACAAACACATCATAATCTAACAAACAATAAGCAACGTTGGAATGTGACAAATAACTAACAAAGTAGTAATGTGATGAACAATAAACAACGTGACAATGTGATAAAAATGAAACAATGTTGTAGTTTGACAAACAAGAAATAATGTGGCAATGTGATAAACAACAAAAAATGTCACAATGTTGCAATAAATAAATCATGTTGTAATGCGACAACATTGAAATGTGACAAACAACAAACAACATTTAAAAGTAGAAAAATAACAAATGATGTTGAAATATGATGAACAAAGAAATGACATCAAAATTTCACAAATAATAATTGTTGTCATAATCTAAACTAGGTTTACCAAGTTTACTAGTTCAACCATAGAAAAATTCGTTAACCTAGATTTACAAGGCATATTATACATTAATGACATAGTAACTATACATTAATTTATACAATAACACATGACACTAATGGTTGACTATTCGTGGCTATGGTTAACATGGTCAGTCATAGTTAGCATGCGCATCAAGTTCAACACTGGTCAACATTGGTGCCATGGCGAACCATAGTTACCATGAGCATTAAGTTTAAAATGGTTCCAAAATTGACAAAGAACAAACAACATCACAATACCATGAACAACAAACAATGTTGTAATTTGACGAACATGAATTGCCATCACAATGTGATGAATAACAAACAATGTCATAATGTGACAATGAGTAAACCATGTCACAATCTAACGACATTGTAATGTGACAAACAACAAACATCATTTCAAACTTAAGTAAAAAATAACAAATAAAGTCGCAATGGTAGACCTACATTTACTAGGTTGACCTAGGTTTACCGAACCTAATAGGGTGGGTTTGATTTACTAGCTTTCCATGGTTTATTAGTTTTATTGGGTTGACTTACATTGACCTACTTTGACATATCTTTACTAGGATTACCTAGCTTTATTGGGTTTACTAGGTTGATCTATTATTATTAGGTCGACCTATGTTTATTTGACTTACAAAGTTGACTTAAGTTGACATATGTTTAATATTTTTACTACGTGTAATAGGTTTACTACATTTACTAGGTTGACCTAGGCTTATTAGGCTTGATAGGTTTACTTAATTACATCGGATTTAGTAGGTTGGCTTAGTTTTACTAGATTTACTAGGTTAAAATAGGTTTATTATGTTAACCTAGGTTTACCAAGTAGACCTATGTTTAGTAGGTTGACCTAGGTTTACATGGTTTATTAGATTTACTAGGGTTATCAGGTTGAACTACATTTACTATGTTAATGTAGCTTTAGTAGGTTTACTAGGTTGACCGAAGTTTGTTAGGTTTACTGTATTTACTAGGTTCACCCTATGTTTACTTAGTTGACTAGGTTGACCTGGGTTTATTAAGTTTACAAGGTTGAATTAGGATTAAGGTTGTCCTAGGATTATTAGGTTGATGTATGTTTACTAGGTAAATTAGAGTTAACTATGGTCAACCATGGAACTAAGTTTACTACGTTTACCAAGTTGACTTAGGTTTACTAGGTTGACCTAGGTTGGTATAATTTCATTAGGTTTCCTAAGTTTTCTAGGTTTGTAGGTCTATTAGGTTTACTTGAGTCAACAAGTTCAATCATAGCCAATCATGCTCAAACCAACCCGATTATAGTCAACCATGGTCACCATGTCCATATATATTTTAGTTAGTCAACCACATGTAATAATGTGGTTAAGCATGGTCAATATGTTCATTTATTATCAACATAAACAAGCATAGACAACATGGTCAACCATGATGAACTTCATTTAACAATGCTTAGCCATTGTTACTATGACTAATGTAATTAACCACGTTCAAACATGGTTGTGTGGTCTCCATGGTCAACTATAGTCATTTATAGTTAAATGTTGAAAAGCATAGTCAACCATGTTCCCCCATGGTCATCCATAGTCAACTATAGTCAACCTTTGTCAAACAAGCTCAACCATGGTCACCGATATTTAAACATGGTCAATCATTGTCATCAAGTTAAACATGGTCACATTTATTCCACCATAATATATTTCATCCATGGACCCTGGTCATCATGGTAAGCAAAGATCAACCATAACTAACCATACTCAACCTTCATCGACCAAGGTCCACTCGATCAGTGAATCCTCTCCAACCATTATGGTAACATTAATGTATCATTAGCATTCATATAACGTCAACCATGGTTGACAATGGTCAATCATGGTGAACATTAATGTAATATGAATGTAACAACACAACAATCATAGACATTAAACATTACATTAATGTAACATAGATACATTGTTATAATGATGGTTGACTATGGTTAACCTTAGTCAACCACATCAACCCTCTTCAACACAATAAACAACCATTTTTAACCATAGTCAACTAACATGAACCATAGTCAATCATGAACTACCAATCTACCTCATGGCCATCTACTAACACTAACAAAATCACATTAGTAAATAGATTGATATATATGAATTAGTCTCATTTTCCATCTACTAACACAGTCACAATCACAGTAGCACTAACACAATTGATATACATGAATTAGTCTCATTTTCCATCTACTAGCACTAACATAATCACATTACTAAATGGATTGATATATCTGAATTAGTCTCATTTTCCACTTTTATAAAGGCCAATTAAATGTTAAAAAAAAATGGTGAAAACTCACATGGGTAGACAGTATGACAAGAAACTATTAAAATTTCCAACTGCATTACAACATAATATTTGTACCGATTCTGTACTACTCCAACAACGTTACTCCATTTGGATAGTAATTGTATTCATTATGTCCTGTTACTTCTTACTACTTGTGTACATCAATAAATACGTGGCCGTGACAATGCAGGGTAAAAGAGATTTAATATTTCCTTTCTAGTGAGACTAATTATGTCAGGTGGTAGGAACTCTCGTGATTACAAAAGAAGGGAAGAAGAGGAAAACAAAGCTTAAGGTGAGGAAAACTAAGTTGAAGGTGATGATGATGAGGAGGGTGGGAGGCCGAGGGAATAAAAAGAGCCGTGAATATTGGGAAATGATAAATCCCGATCTTGTCAACGCAATGTTTTTCGCCTCTCCATCCGAACGCAATCTCTCTCCGCGGCGCTTCAGCGCGGCCTCTCCAAACGCTTGCACTATGTCTCCCTGGACACTGCCGCTCACGATGCCCTTCAGTTACGCCGACGTTCCTCAATCTTTCATATGCAATCACTACTACATGTGGGGCGTTTTAAGATATTTTTTTAAGAGAAAATAAATCTTTTGTCTTAAAAATTTACTTTTAATTTTAGTTATTTTATATTAAAATTTAATATCAATTGAATTGTCTTAAAGATAAAATTTAAGACAAAAATAGTGTAAGACAAAATTAGTTTGAGAAAAAACTTTATATTTAAGACAAAAATGATTTGAGACAAAAACAATTCGAGACAAAAAAAATTAAGACAAAAAAAATTAAGAAAAAATATTTTAAGACAAAACTTTATATTTAAGACAAAAACAGTTTGAGACAAAAACATTTTAAGACAAAACTTTATATTTAAGACAAAAGGACTTTGAGACAAAAAAAAATTTAAGACAAAATAAATTTGAGACAAAAATATTTAAGATAAAAATTTATTTAAGACAAAGGCATGACAAAATAAATTTGAGACAAAAATATTTAAGACAATGGCGACTTAAGACAATGAGAATTAAGACAAAACCCATTTAAGATAGTTAGCAATTAAGACAAAATCATTAGCATTCAGAAGTTTGCATTGAAATATACAAGAGTGGATAGTGGATAATTATATTTTTTATTTTTAAAAATAGATATTCAAGCCACATGAAATTTGATCATGTCATGATATTTATTTCTTTTATATTATATTTTTATTTTTTAATTAAACCACATTCTAAAAATATGATAAATAAATAGATAAAAAAATATTATTTTTTGGTTGGCCACTCAAGGGGATTTGAACTTTCAATCTCATGTTTTAACATAATATAACTTCACAACAAAGTGATTTTCAATTGAGTTACATTAATCCATCAACGAAAATTGTTTATTTTTTTAAATATGTGCAAAAATTTAAACTAGCAATTGCACTAGATGTTGCAACGAAAACACTGTAAGGCATGAAATAGAGAAGAATCTTAACATATAAGAAATCATTGAATGATAAAAATTAGTAAACAAAACACCATTCAAAAAAATATTCAATGAAGAAGGCTCATTAGATACAAGGGATGAAAATTTGGTTTTCAAATAGTAAATTGGCATTTGACATTCACCTATGAAACATTAGATTATTCAAAAAATGTTATGGGCACAATAACATAAATAGATTGTTGGGGGTATAGAAATGATGCAGTTGAGTGAGTTGTTGAGGAAGTATTGCCTGATGAAGGAGAATGCAGTGGTCCTTGAGGGAGACAAGTTGTCAGCTTCATGAGTTGGGGTTGTTGTTAGCTCACAACAAGAAAAACTCTCTTTTAGCACCATAAATTAGCACCACTTACGTTATGTGGTGTTAATGTGTTGTAAATGTTTATGTATCATATTAAAAATGGAGTATATCACCATAAGCTAGCACCACTTAAGTTATGTGGTGTAAATGTTTATGTATTATATTAAAAATGGAGTATATCACCATAAGTTAGCACCACTTAAGTTATGTGGTGTAAATGTTTATGTATTATATTAAAAATGAATTATATCACCATAAGTTAGCACCACTTACGTTATGTGGTGTTAATGTGGTGTAAATGTTTATGTATCATATTAAAAATGAAGTATATACTCACCATATTTGATGGACAAGTTAGCACCATTCTTACTATGTGGTGTTAAAGTGAAATAATTTTTTATTGATCTTATTGGAAGTGGAGTATATCACCATATATTTAAAGAAGTGGTGTATGCTATATTGTCAAGTTCTATAAAGTAGGGTAGTTAACTTTGTGTATGCCATGTTGGCATGTACAAGTGGATTTATTAATGTGAATTGCCACCATAACTATAAAAAAATTACAAATATTTATATTATGAATATATAAATTTGAACTAAACTCACAAATATTTATTTTATAATATTTATTTGTTTGTCATGTTTACAAGTAAAACTAAAATTCAAAGTAATTGTTTTCTAAATATTATATTTCAATTATTTACTTTTTATATTATTCTCATTTTTCACCATAAATACAACAAATTCAAAGGAATTGTTTTCTAAATATTTTATTTCAATTATTTACTTTTTATATTATTCTCATTTTGCATCATAAATACAAAAAATTCAAAGTAATTGTTTTCTAAATATTTTATTTCAATTATTTACTTTTTATATTATTCTCATGAGAAAATAAATACACAAAACCATAATACATAATTATTTATTTTATGAAGAGGCCTCCCCCACGGATCCTTAGGGTTTCTGCAACCCTGCAACGGAGTCGCTAGAGCTCCTCTCTGCTCTCTCGGCAGCCTTGATCTAACTCAGTTGTGCCCCTTCAAAGTATGACTCTGACTTCTTCACATGGCAACTCCTTTGGGAGGGGTGGGATCCTCCCCCCCTCCTAAAATCCCCCTTTTGACTCAACCAGTCTGACCAATTCTGTTCAAATACCAACCCCTAACATAGTAGGACTGTAGGTAAACTCCAATAATGCGCAAAACGACACAAAGGAATCACAAAATACATTAGATGCGCAATCGAAAGTCTGCTCTGCTACATGCATTTCGATAGCAACATACCACATCAAAATATATCTTCCAAGACATCGAATCAATGGGCATATCCAGTACATGAAAGATCACGCCCTCATTGGTAAGTTTATAGGCCTCTGGCTGATCGAAAAAGGCTTCAGGAATGGATCGCTTCAAAATGGAAGCCCAAAGGACATGTTACCCTGCATTTGGGTCCAAAAGGATTCTTCATAGCCATCTTCGACTGTCTGGAGGACAGAAACCGTATTTTTTACGGAGGCCCGTAATTTTTCAATTCAGCAAGCCTATATCTTAGAGACTGGATTAAAAGATTCAACCCAGACAAGGAAAAAATTAACTAGGCACTAGTCTGGATCCGCATGTATTATTTACCCTTGGAATACTAGGATGAGAAAACCCTAAAAGATATTGGCAGTGGATTAGGGGAGTTTATCAAGATCGCAGAAGAAACCAAGCTCGGACGATATACCTCATATGCGAGGATCTGTGTCTACATGCATCTCGCCAAAGCCCTCACTGACTCTGTAAGCCTCTTCCATGACGACTTTGACTGGATTCAAACTGTAGCTTATGAACATGTTCCCTTTTGATGCAGAAAGTGCCATGAACATGGCCATCTTTTCAGAGATTTCCCTTTGAATACCCCTCCCAGAACCACCCCTACTTCGAAAAGCACGGATGCAAAAGGCTCCACGAAAGTCCCCAGCTGGAAAAATCACAGCAAAAAGCCCTCTGCAACTTCCCAAGCACCTAACATTCCTTCCACCAGCAACAGATTTGAAATCCTAGCCACCCATCCAACCTCAGAAGGCAACCCCTCACAACCCTCTTCAGATAGCCCCATCTTTGATATTCTTGACCCCAAATTCAAGCCTCAAAAGACACCCATGTCTCTCTCTCCTTCTATACCCCACACATCCACCCCCCTCACTAAAAAGGACAAAGTTATCATTATCAGAAGTTCTCAGATGGAGATAAACGACAATCTCCCCTCAGCCTCTCAAACAAATGAAACCAAAGAAGACAAGAACGCACCTACTCATATGGAAGAGGAACTAGAGAGAATTGATATGGGTGATGTGGACATCCTGGCCCTGGAGCTTGCTTTCCATCAAAAGGCTTACGACAATATTCCCCTTAGGAAAATCGATAGCCTTGAAGTCACGCTCTTTCGTGCACAACAAAGCAACTCATTAGGCATTCAAGTGGGAAGCCACTGGGATGGAAAAAAGATAATCAAATATTCAAAGAAGAGAGGGCGCAAGTCAGATCTGCAAAGAAAAATCATAGTAGGAGAAATGCTTGTTGAATCTGGGAGGTATCCCAAGTTGACTAAGTTCTATCGGCAGATCTCCCATAGTTCCCAATGAAGCTAATCTCTTGGAATTTAAGAGGGCTAAATAGCCCCTCCAAACACCGAATGATTAAAAATATGATTCAACAATACAAGCCAACAATAGTCTTCCTTCAGGAGACCAAATGTAACAACAATGCTCTGGATTCCATACTCACCAAATCATGGTTGGGTTGTATATTAGTGGTTGTTGACGCCTCTGGAGCCTTAGGAGGGTTCGCCATAGTTTGGAACCCCCAAATTATTTCTTTTTCTGACTTTCATGCTTCCCACAATTTCATCCAAGCCATGTTCCATTTGGTTGGCTCCAATTCTCATGGGCACCTCACTAATGTCTACTTCCCCCAAGACCCTCAAAAAAAATTTCCCTACTTTCCACAATCAACTTCCTCAACTCCTCTAGATGCCATCCTCTCTAGTTCTATGGTGGAGACTTCAATATGATCACCAAATTGGAGGAAAAAGTGGGAGGCATAATTAGGCTTGAGATGGACAACACTTGCTTCAAAGATTTTATACAAGTCAATTGGCTGATTGATCTTTCCTTCTCCAATTGTATACATAATTGGACCAAAATGTGAGGCGGCTCACAGCAAATCACCTCCAGATTGGATCACTTCCTCATCTCAGACAATGCTATCCACTTGGGGGGGGGGGGGACTTTCACTCCTCAATTTTTCCCTTGGCTGGATCTGATCATTGGCCAATCCTCCTACAATGGTCTCATCTTGGAATATCCAAAAAAATACCATTATGTTTTGAATCCTTCTGGCTTGCCCACCCAGATTTCAAAGAGATGGTAACCACGTGCTGGAATAGCTTCTTCCCTCTTGAGGGATCTAAAATGTTCCAGTTTCAGCAGAAGCTCAAACACCTCAAATTCAAACTCAAAAAATAGAATCCAACCAGCTTTGGGAACATCTTCTCTCATCAGAAGGAACTCGAACAACAAATGTGTGAGTTACAACAATGCATCATCAAATAAGGCAGAATGGATGCCTATGCAGCCTTGGAAAGGAGTCTCCTTACAAAACTAGAGGAGCGACGTCAACAAGAGGAAATCCTTTGGCGTCAAAAGTCTCGGACCTGCTGGCTTAAAGAGGGGGAGAAAAACACCAGATTCTTTCATTGATCCACCATTCAAAGAAGCACGCATAATAAAATCACTTTCCTCAACAACAGTGAGTGGGAATGACTTGAGGAACATGAGGACATAGAAAGGGAACTCCCCAGCTATTACCAACACATTCTTCAGGAGCCAGCTGGGAATCAGAGGCAAGCCATGAACAGGATAACTCATCACATCCCAAGGCTAATCACTGAGGAACAAAACTATGTGTTACTTAAACCTATTTCTCTTCAGGAAGTTGAGCAGGCAATGGCCCAACTGAAACACGGAAAAGCCCTAGGTCCCGATGGATTCACAACGAACTTTTTTCACTTCTTCTGGGAGAAGATCAAATTGGAAGTTTGGCATTTAGTTGAACAGTCAAGGACTCTGCACTGGATTTTTCTATCTCTTAATACAACCTTCCTTGCCCTCATTCCCAAGGAGGAGAATACAAGTACTCCGGACAAGTATAGTCCCATTGCATTATGCAACGTCATATACAAAATTATCTCCAAAGTCATCGCCAACAGAATCAAACCTCTTCTCCCACTGCTCATCTCTCCAGAAGAGACTGGCTATGTTGAAGGTCTCCAAATTCTGGATGGTATCATTCTCACTCATGAAGTGATCCATTCATTGAAGCACCTCAAGAAGGAAGGTATGCTTTTAAAACTGGATCTTTCTAAAGCATTTGATAAATTAAGCTGGGAATACATCAATCAAATGCTTCTTGCTTTTGGATTCTGTCCTACTTGGACTAGATGGATCATGCATCTCATCACCACCCCTAGGTTCTCCATCCTGCTCAATGGTAACCCCTCCACTCTCTTCTCTTCCACTCGAGGCATTCGTCAAGGGGATCCCCTCTCCCCTTTCATATTTCTACTCATGGTAGAAGGGCTTGGCCGTCTCATTCATCATGCCGCCTCCATCAAAACTCTCAGGGGTCTCTCCCTTCATGATAATCAGACCGTAACTCATGAACAATTTGTTGATGACAACATGCTTTTTGGTCATCCCTCAGTTCAAGAAAAAAGCTCGCTCAAATCTTTGCGAGACACCTTCTCTGAAGCCTCTGGCACTACCATTAACGCTGGCAAATCCCAAATCTTCTTCTTCAACACGCCTGCCCTAACTCAACCCAACATAGCCCGACTCCTGGGGTTCTCCATAGCTGCTCTTCCTTCCAAATACCTCGGAGCCCTGCTCATTGAATCTGTAATCAAACACTCCTCCTAGAAAGAGCTCCTTGATAAACTTGAGGCTCGCCTCTCCTCTTGGACTTATAGATTGCTCAACATTTCTAGTAGACTAGTTCTAATCAAAGGAGTTCTCCAATCCATGCCTTTGTATCTATTTTTTGTTCTTGCCGCCCCTAAATGGGTTCTAAAGCAGATCAAAAATTTTCAGCGCAATTTCCTTTGGGGTTCTACAGGGCTTAACAGAAAATGGGCTCTCGTGAAATGGATAGATGTTTGTGTAACAAAATCTGAAGTTGGATTAGGAATAAGAGATCCCCAGCACAACAACGCCACAATGGGAGCGCGAATATGGTGGTAGTGGCTCTCCAAAACTCATACCCCTTGGGCTCGACTTTGGGTTGCCAAATACGCCAACGATAGACCACCAACATATCTCATGAGACTCTCCTCAGATATCTTTGGCTCTCTAATTTGGAATTCTGCCAAACAACACAGTGCCTTTATTCAAGCCCATAGCTTCTGGGAGATCAACTCTGGAAAATCTGCCTGACTTTGGGAAGATTCTTGGTAGCAACTACCAAAGTTGGCGAATCTCTTCCAAAAACCGAAATGGAAAGTCGTACTTCAACGAACAGAGAAGAATCAAGTTAACTACTTCTGGAAACATCACCCTAGTCTAGGCTATCATCAATGGATTCCGGCAGCACAATGACAAGTGAATTGGCAAGATGAAACTTATGTGGAAATTGACTAAGAGCTCAACCACAGGAAAATTCGATTTGCAACCCAAGAATATAGGTTACGGCAGGGTTACACGCCTCAAGGATCCTTCACCACCAAAGAGGCCTATCGACTGCTCTTTCCTTCTGCGCATGCACACAAGGACAAGCGGGGCCTGTACTTTCCTCTGGCTCCTAAGCAAGAAGCAGATTCTCACTTGAGACAATCTCCTCCAAAGGGGATTCATTGGGCCCTCAATATGTCCCAATCGTTCCAAGCACGCAGAAGACATTCCACATCTCTTGGAGAGCTGCATCATAGCTAACTTCTTGTGGGAAAAAATAGACATTTGCTGCAGAAGAACCAAACGGATCAATGGAGATGTCATTAATACCATATGACATTGGCCCATTGAACCTTTCAATAGTAACCTGATCAACACTCTTTGGTCTCTCCTCCCTGGCTTTATTCTCTAGACTGTCTGGAAAGAAAGGAATAAATGAATCTTAAAAGATGAAAGTAATTCCCCTGACATCCTTTGGACTAGCCTCTGCAGCAACCTTCAAGAAAGTATTGCTCTCAAGCCCTGGCAGGAATCTGACATTCCCACTACTCCTCCCGAAAGCATCATATGAGAAAACTGGCATCTTACCATTCCCATTCTCCCCCTCCACTCCCCTGCCCCTTCCACCCATCCTGAATCTCCCTGTTCTTGGATCCCTCCTATCAACAACATTATAAACATGAACTTTTATGGAGCCTCCAAAGGCAACCTGGGTGCCACAGGTTTTGGAGGTATATTTCGGGATGCAGTAGGTAATTCACTCAAAATTTATTATGGCTCGATTGGATGGGAATCCAAAAATTCAGTTGAATTAGAAGGTTTATGGCAGGGTCTCCTTATTGTAGAGGAAAATAATTTCTTCCCCCCTTGAAGTAGAAGGAGACTTACAGATGCTCATCGATTCCACCACTTGTCTCCAACTGGGCACCCCTGCTTCCAAAGTGTCCACAAGCTGGCATCTCTTGACAATATTAGAACAAATAGAGCAATGGCTCAAAGCTTTTCATGCCAATCATTGGATCCCCATGTCTAAAGTGCCCCGTAAGTATTCGTGGACTACTTACTCAATCCCTGCTAAAGACGACTACTGGGTTAAATCTAAACTATTGAAAAAACACATTGAGAATTTGTAATGCCAAAACAGGAGTGCAAGTTATACACTAGAAAATGGTTTGGAAATTCTTGGGATCATGTTATCATATATCATTGATGATTTTCTATGTGGAACTGTGCATCCTAAATTATGGTATCCAGTAGCAAGAATATTTGTAATTAATCAATTACATTTTAGAGGGGTATGCTTCTGGGTGAGTTACAAAAGTACTGAATGCCACCAGGTGCTTAATAATGTCAATTAAAGATAGCCTTATTATGCCTTACCAATGAAGAAGCTTGTTATTCTTTATAAATGCTACACAGAAAACCTCGTTGGCTGCCTTACACCTTTGAGCTGGGAAAAATGATCCTTAGAGATAGGTGACTCATGACCTTGGAACTGTTATTGGTGAATCATGATATCAAGTCATATAGCCTACCTTTTAAGCCTCAGAGTAGGGAAGCAACTGTGGGCCACGCTCAAGTACCCTTGCATCCAAATTAAAAATATAAGAGCACCCAACTATAATCATTGGCAACCAATCAGAGACTTCAAGGTTTTTAAAAAATGAAATACTATAAAAATTACTGCCTTGCCCTGTTTCCTTTCTTAAGGCACATAGTCCTTTGTTATGAATGTCTTGTTGCCTATCATTTTCAAGCCTTCAGTAGGTTTAAAGTTGACTTAGGGATAGATGGCTTCTAATATGAATAGATGACCCTAAGAACTCCTCTCAAAGCTCTACTAGCATATACTAAGACTCTTTATTGTCTTATCCAATCACTATTTAAAATGGATGCCAAAGAACCTATCTTTTATGGCTCCTCTAGTCTCTCTCAAATTACCAAGACCTAAGATTGTCTTGCTTCTGCATACATGTACATCTCTGATTCCCTACTGACAGAATACCAAAAATAAAAATAAAAATAAAAATTGATAGTGGGTTGTTACATATTTGTTCTTTGTTTTATATTCTTTGTGTAAGGATCACCTATTGACTTAACATCACGTTGTAATTTACCCAAATATTTCTTGGTAAGAAATACAATCCATGGAAGCAACATATGTTGAGAATATTTGAGTACATGTGATTGGTTGCTATTGTCCTAGGTAAATATACTCGACCACAAGTTGTTGGTAGAGATTGGGACAAGTTTGATGAGTGGCCCAATAGCTTGCAGCTTGGTTTTTGGACTCTAAAGGCCATTCATAGACATATCGTTTATGTGTTATGTTGTTGGTATGTATTGTACTTGGTGCCATTTTGACATATTCACCTTGACATGGTATAAAGATGAACAAACTTTGCAGATTTTGTCTCTAGTGGATTGGAATCTTAAAAGTATTTTTCATTAAAATTTTAATTATTTTATGTGTTTTTTTTAAAGTGTGTCCATTGAGTCTGGTTTGATAGGTGTCCAGTTCAAAGACCAGTTCCAAGTTATAAAACTATGATTGGGAGTATTGTACCTTGATATATAGTATTGCCTATTGTTGATATCTTCATTAGAAGTCTTGTGTACTGATTAATGGATTGCCAGTACAATTGTGTCTCATATTCTATTTTCGTTTGCTTTTCGTAGTCTTTAATATAAAAGTTGTCTATTGTTTTCATTTCCTAAGAAACTGCTAACAAATTTTATTTATTTGGATTAAATAACCCTCCAATTGTTGCAAAGTGTGTAGCACTTCTCAAACGATATATCTTTTGGTGAGTTTATTCTAGTAGTGTTTCGTATAGTTCTTGTTCTATAGTAGAGATATGCAATAATTGGTTCCTTTTTCTTTTTACATTACGGCTCAAATTTATATGAAAATATTCTATTGCTTCACGTAGATACCATTAACATATTTTTTGACTTGTAAAAAAGATGAAATGATAGACAGTTGTATTTATTGTGTTCTCAAACACTTCAGTTTTGATAATACATATATTAAATATAGATATTCAAGATGTATATATAGTTTGTTGTCATATGGTTGTCACATGTGCAAATACTACAGGTATGCTTTGTGTGTTGGTTTGTGTCCATTTTTTAATTTCTCCTGAACATACATTGCCAAAATAATATAAAATAAAGGATCGCTATCCTCTTTCATTTTCAATTGGGGATACTGAGCCAAATATATTTGAAAAATTTCCTCTTGTTGTTTCAAAATTTGATTCTTTTGAACATACATTGCCAAAATAGTTATAAAACAAAAGATTGTTTTTCTGTGTGTCATTTTCAACAGTTAATATAGACCCAATTGCATTTGCAAAATTTCCTCTGGTTGTTTCACACATTTGACTCTTTTCCTCAAATATTTGATGGTTGATAGATGTAGGTATATACCTAGGATAGAGACTTTAGAGCAGATTGATTTGTTTTGTGTGAATCTAATTGCTCAGTGCAATGCCATTACCAACAAGAAGGCTTCTCCATGGGTGCAGTCTGCAAATGGTTAGCATGTAGCATCGACTGCATCTATCAATTCATCTTCTCCAACCTCAAAATTTGCATCATTTGCCTCAGGAGCTCTTGTTAAGTCATTGAATTATGTTCGTGGTTTGGTTTCATGACATATTACAGGACATTCATTTTAGTCAGCATTGTTTGCTGGAAATTCTCATGCTAAGAGGACAATCACATCCTTGAGAAGCAGATCGTTTGGTTCTCCAGTCAATCTAGGTGGCACTGTAAGCAGAAGTTCTCCTGAGAATAAAGAGGCCACAAATTTGGCTATCACGAATATATTAGGTCTGGAAACAATTAATGAGGAGAACAACAATTATATTTCTCTTGATGTTCTGAAATCAAGATGGATTGTGGATAGGCACTAGCAAAGTTGGACCCCATCTCTTGTTATGACAGATAGGTATTTATTTCATTTAGATTTTCTTCTCTTTTTTCAAGTCCTACATGAGCAACAAGATGAACATGTAAATGAGCTAGGTGATTTTGCTGCTTCCAAGTTAATTGGGCTAGATGAAGTCAATACTTTTGTTAGTTTTTGATAATGAGATTCATCTATTTATTGCCCTTTTGTTTTCTTTAAAATTCTGTGTCATTGGAGAATGTCAAAGTGCTACGGCACCCTTATGATGAGGTTGTTGCATCCTATTGGATGATATGTTGCACCCATAGTTTTAAAAACCAGAACTGGGTTTTTGAACCAGCCCATCTATCTAACCAGGTTTCGAATTGGATTAAATGAGGCAGATTTGAAAATTAAATACATGAAATATTTATTAGATATCATTAACTAGCTTCACATCCATAGAACTTGATTTTCTTTGATTAAAGGGAATGCTTTTAAAATTTTGATCGAAGATGCTTGTTGTTAATCTAGGAACAATAAAGAGATTTTAACAATCTTAATGATGGAGATGATAGTTGTAACCACCCTCGTCCATTGCTTCAGTGACACACCAGTCAATCTCTGAGTGTACAAAATTGACTTGCTGTAGTCCTCAATCATGTTTTCTAATGCGTTCAGTTTATCTCCACTAATTTCTAATTGAAACACCTTAATGTACTGAATCAGAAGTAAAAATTCTACACCACATCTTAATGTAACATATGAGATTTCTTTCTTTCCCTTGTTTCTTGGTAACAATTCTGTATGTGTGGACATTTCCTGTTGCATGGTTATCTTCATTACAAATACCATTCACAGTAGACTGTTTCAGATTCCATACTTAGCATATTTGGCACCTCACTTGCTTCGAGTTCAGGTTTATTGAGTGGACAATCTTCAGTTTCTTAAAGCATTTTGTTGCATTTCTACTACACCAATGTAGCACCTTTTTACTGTAAAACTTGATCCGGAACATCCATCATAGATTTTTCTATTTTTTCTCCATACTGCCTACTCAGTTCCTTGTAACAATCCTTATGAGCATGAAAATAGAGGTATCTTGAAGAAAGTGCATAACAGATTTTAGGTGCATGGTCCAAGCCTCTAAAACTTCACACAAGAGCTGCGACAGGTTCGAGGGTAGCCTTCAAGGTGACTATAATTCAAGATTTTTCACAGTTCAAACTTCAAACTGCTTTACATAATGCTGGCTCTACGGCTAGAAGAGAGGGCCTTATACTAGGCCTCTTGGCCCTTAAACAATCCTCCACGGTTCTACAATTTCGAGCCACACAGATCTGGAGAGATTACTGTAGGTCATAGGTCTTTATTACAACAGATGGCTGCCAAAATAATTTGTTGTCCAATTTTGAGAAGGAATAACCCAAACAAATAACTCTCATGTCCTCCTCACCTCGTTGTTCTGTGTTTTCCTATGCTTCTCTTAGCTAAGTGCTCACCAGGAAACCTATTCAACATGAGATCTATCCATTCGGTCCTGCCATAAAGTAGGAGTGCCCTATGTTGAACCATATACAGAAATATGTGAAATACTTCTGCTGCAATATTTATTAGTAGTCAATATTTGGTAACATTCAATAGAAGAACTACCAAATAATTTATGACAATGGGAGTACTGTCTTCTACATGAAAATGAGCTTCATGCATATGCACATCTACTACTATTCCTTGCTCGAGATGTTGCAAAACTCTCTTGCTACTAGGACCAAATCTACAGCCACCTGCACTCCCCACATCATAGGATGGAGTTTTTTGAGCTTCCAATAAATCCTTCAACCTCCTTGTTTTGGAGCGATAAAAAGGGTCTCTTTCACCTCTAATTACCTTCACATTAATTATCAACCCAGGGACGACTTTTTATCTCAAGAGTGTACTCAGTCTGAGGCGGCTATTTACTCAAGAGTAATGTTTTGCAGTATAGTGCTCAAAATCCAAAAGTAAATAAAAGCTGGAAATAAAATCTACTTACAGCAAAGCACTTTAAGACTTAAATCATGCATTCGGAAAAATAAGCAATGTATCAGTCAAGGGTTCGACAACAATAGCCCATCCCTTTGGAAACTGATGGAAAGGAAATTAGAGCATAGACCACGGGTCTGGGAGCTAGACAGTGAATGCCAAAGCTCACTACAGCTTTAGATCGTCTCTCACACCAAAACAACAAATGCGAGTAAAATGGAACGGCAGATAGCAAAATGGAACAACAAAGTAAATGGGCAGCAAAATGTAATTAAAGGAATCTGAACAACAAACTCTAATTAATGGAAATCAATAGCAAAGCCAAATTAATAGCAATCTTTACTCTAAGAATAAATCGGACAAAGACACGTAAATAGAACAACACGATTAATGATGGAATATGAAACAACGCTGGAAATCCAAATACAAATACACAATGACTTAACACACGGCACACATTAATAGTAATCTGATCTTGGTAATCCACTTGGCAGTCTTAGTTATAAATAATACGACTGTCTTTTAGAATGGAGCAGCAACGTTCATAAATTCAACAATCGCAAGGAAATATAATTTCTAGGATAAATTCAATAATACCAATGGTCAAATGTTGCAACACAGACATTCCATAATTGAATAGCAACTAAATATCCCGTAAAACCATTTATATCACGCACTTAAAGCTTCAGGTGAAGGCGCGCGTTGCAAATCTTCGTCATATTTCCGTCTCGCAAAATGAGATTAAGTGACGTAGCCGTGATGTAAAATAATAGAACATACTCGCATTACCAATAAAACCGATAAGCAAACCACGCAAAATCAAAGAGATAATATACAATGCAAGAAGTGTCCCCTTCCTGTGGCCTTATTTATGCCCTTACCTCCAAGGACACCGCCTTAAGTTAATCCGTACGCAGATGAGATAATCGTCGTTTATATACGTACCCTGACAAAAATACAATGAACCAGTTCTCAATGAGACTCAATGATCAGAGTTGATTTTTAACAGAAAATTACATAAAACGTCTCCCCAAATCCTTCCCCCTCTCTGATCTCTATTCTGATTTAAATAAAGAGAGATCAGAGAGCAGTTACAATAAAGATAGGTAAAACATGATTTCTATTACAAAATTAAATTGTTTCCAACCAATTGATCAACAAGAAGAAGGCGAATTTGGCTTTGCTGTACCGAGATTGAGGACGGCCGCAATACCGTAAATCGAGAAAATCGTGCTTTAAAGAACTCGCGAATCTCTCAACACGAATTTAATTTCGCAAACCGTTTCTTTCTTAAAGTTAATTGGGTCCGTTCCGGACAAACCCATGTTCCGATTTTCTAGATCTGTCTTCATTTGCTCGAATCAACCGCAAAACTTTCACTCCTTATTCCAACAAGATTTCCGAGTCGGCACTTTTAATGATCAAATCTTCAATCCGGAAATTACTCGAGGCTAAAAATGGTAAATAATGTTACAACTGATTTATTAAAACTATCATCGATAAAATCATACATAATCATCAATTTATTAGAAATAAAGGAGAATAAATAACATTCATTCATAAAAGCATAAATCATCATAAAATGGATTTAAATAATAAATTATGATAAATGACGTGATGAAGAATGGTAGAAATGGGTGGAATAAGCGTTCACAAGTGTTAATAATAATGGCATATTAACGGCCCAACATACCCCCACACTCAATATGTTGCATGTCCTCATGCAACCCAAAGACAAAAACCCATGTGTTAACCAAGCAATAAAAAATATGTTCATCTTGGCTCATGAAATGGATAGAACAAATGAATTCTTCCTTAATTAATGAATATTCACTTTTAGTAATCTTGATGAAGGCATAACAATTTTTATATTGACATTCAACTATATGTATGAAGTTGCAGCAAAATATGATATAAGTAACAGCAAACTTCATTAACCATTTTCTCAAAAACTACAAACCAGCTTTTGTTGAAATTTGGCAAGTAAATTTATAATATATGAATGCCTTTATGATCCAAAAATCAGACTGTTTTGATGCATGGACCATGAGATATAAACAAAAACGCTGTAGGTGAGAGTGCATGATTTCCGAAATTTTATGAACCAATTTATCTTGAAATTATCTGGGTTTGTATTAATGATACGTCTATGTTTTCCAGAAATCACAAGAATTGAGTTCATGGTTTTTTAAAAATGTTATGGAAATCAATTTCTGCATTGTGTAAAAATGAAATTGTATGCTTTAAATGAGAAAGAAAATTGAAAACATCCATCATGCGTAGCAATTCCTCCCCCTCTCTGAAAATTAGCATGCCCTCATGCGATGCTAGAAAACAAATAGAGGTGGTTGCTACCAGCTGTTGAATTCTATGCTTGGTGTAAAACAACATGGAATAAAGGAGGTGTTGAGAATGAATAAGAATAGCAATGGATGATAAAGAATATGAATGGCATAGTCATAAGAAAGAAATGAATGAAAGCAACACTCCCCCAAACTGAAAGATGATATGCCACTGAAAAAGGGGAAGTGGTAAAGATGTGGAATGAAGGATGATAAATAATGTTCAAAATGGATTTCAGTAAATTCTCCTAAATTCGTAATAAATCAGAAAATTATGCTATTTTACCTCAAGTTTTACCTCCAAAAAGAAAAATGTGGAATGACATATATGGACTGGCATTTGTTGAAGCTGATGTAGGCAGATTTGGTGTTGAAAGTGATACAAAAGGTGGAATCCAGGTAAGCACATCATGTCTGAAGAATTGTTCACGTGCGCGAGCCTCTTCTGTTAAGTGCAATAGTGTGGTCATGCTATGAATAGAATTCTGCCCATACTTGTTGTTTTCCTGCAAACAAAGCACTATTTGGCATACAATGTTCTTGAATCCATAGTGTAAGCAGTAGATAAGATGCATGCAAAAATTTCAATCAGAAAAACTTATGTATACATGCAATACTAATATTTTGGCAAATCAACAAGTGATGGCAGAGTGCAGTAATCGTATCGCATGCAATCCCATAATGCATACATTCTCCCCTCCAATTGGAAAAGGAATGCCATAACCATAAAGCGTATGAGAGGGGTTATGCTGACGGCAAGGCACGGGAATGAACAATATATCAGTAAATGAAGCAGAGTACACATATCAATGATAGGACAATGAGAGTTATGATTATAATGATAGCAGAGTGTGTAACGATAGTTATGAATAAGAGATAAGACGCTTTGGATTGATGATAGTTTATGCAAAACGAAAAAGGACAACAATATGCCAAAAAGATGCTTAACTGACAGCATTCTAGCTGAAAATGATGTGATTGATCTTAAAACAATTTCTCATGCATAAAGGTTCAAAATAGGGAAAAAGTTAAGGAAATAACTTCTCTGATAAAAAGAAAAAAAAAATAAGAAAAGGAAAATGGGAAGTGGTACAGATGTGGACTGAAGGATGATAAATAATGCCAAAAATGGACGTTTTTGAAATTCTCCTAAATTCGTAATAAATCAGAAAATTATGCGATTTTACCTCAAGTTTTACCTCCAAAAATGTGGAATGACATATATGTACTGGCAGGTGTTGAAGCTGATGTAGGCAGAGTTGGTGCTGAAAGTGATGCAAAAGGTAGAATCCAAGCAAGCACATCATGTCGGAAGAATTGTGCACGTTCGCGAGTTGCTCGAGCCTCTTCTGTTAGTTGCAATAGTGTGGTCATGCTGTGAATAGAATTCTGCCCATACTTGTTGTTCTCTTGTAAACAAAGCACTATTTTGCATACAATGTTCTTGAAGCCATAGTGTTAGTTTTGAATAGAAATAGATAAGATGCATGCAAAACTTTCAGTCAGAAAAACTTTTGTCAAATCAACAAGTTATGGTAGAGTGTAGTAATCATATCGCATGCTATCCCATAATGCATACATTCCCCCTCCAATTGGAAAAGGAATTCCATGACCATAAAGCCTATGAGAGGTGTTGTGCTGAGAGCAAGGCAAGGGAATGAACAATATTGCAGTAAATAAAGCAAAGTACACATATCAATGATAGGATAGCGAGAGTTATGGTTATAATGAGAGCAGAGTGTGTAAAGATAGTTATGAATAAAAGATAGGACGCTTTGGATTGATGATAAGTTATGAAAAAGAGAAAAAGGACAACAATATGCCAAAAAAAAATGCTTTACTGACAGTATTCTAGCTGAAAATGATGCGACTGATCATAAAAAAATTTCTCATGCATAAAGGTTCAAAATAGGGAAAAATAAGGAAATAACTTCTCTGATAAAAAGAAAAAAAAATAAGAAAAGGGTATTATAGTAATAATTGACGATAAGATATAACTTCAATACCATAAGCAGAGCCTCTGCTGCCAGCAGGCGTCCATAGCCTCGGCAGGGTTGCTTTTTAACCCATATGAGCCAGGATCTTCAATTTATAAATGGAGAGTTACAGTGCTGTTCTACAGAAGAGGTCAGTGTGCTGGCGTGGTAACCAGATAACCACATTGCCATTCACTGGGATGTAGCAAAAGTGATCAGGCCGGCTCGTGATGAGACCTCCTGTTCCAAGGATAATTTGACTATCCAATGGATCATAACCCTGGTGTGGTGGCCATAATGGGAATGCCACTTTCTTACAACGTTATGAACATGGTAGGCTGGCTCGTAATGAGACCCCCTATCCTCCATCTGTGAACAAAATTTTGTTGTTATTACACAATTTTATGATAAAAAGAGGGAGGCTCAGTACTCCTTAAGAGCAGGGATGGTGAAAGAAGTTGAACATGTCAATAGAAAAATATACCCATAATCTCATTTATTACAGACAGAGAAGATTATAATCCAGAAGGGTGGAACCAGCATGGTATTAGGATGATCAATCAATATCATGTTCAACAGAAAACAATGCAGTAAAGTAGTATATAAATAATTGTGTCCCTTTTGAAAATAATCTATCATCAAGGAGCTGTCTTGTTAAAGATCATAACGTGAATGATATTAACTCGCTTCAATAAAATCCATAATTCTTGTCCTCGTAAAAATAGTGTACTTCATGCCATGAAGGGGAATCAGTAAAATGTGGTTGAGATGAACTAGGAATAGTCCCACAAGAGGAAGGAAGGGTTGCTCTCGAAAATAATCCTAAAGTGTTGCTCTTTTGAATGAACAGCAAAAACAC